>CM052214.1:4659496-4771228 GCA_028454225.1 Lasioglossum leucozonium
CATAATTTTCAGAAATTTTTCAGAATTTCCCATAATTTTCAGAAATTTTTCAGAATTTCCCATAATTTTCAGAAATTTTTCAGAATTTCCCATAATTTTCCCAAATTTTTCAGAATTTCCTATGATTCTCCAGAAATTTCCCAGCCTTTTCAGAATTTTCCAAAGTTTTCAGTATTTCCTATAATTTTTCAGAATTTTCCATAATCTTCCAGAATCTCCGAATTTTCCAGAAATGCCAAGATCCTTTGCCGCATTGATTTCTTATCGTTGCACGAATGTTATTGCATCCTCTGGACGCGTTCCTGTTCTTCGCTTGAACTCTTCATCAATATAAATAATGCTCGTGCTCGTTCGCGTTACGCAAGCGGCGGAGGAGCTCCGTGTGCGCTTTGATCATGCTCGCGGTTAGTCGCACGCGGTGCTCGTTCGCTCTCCACCAACAGGAATTAGCGTTTCTACATTTTGTACGCGTGTGTGCGCGAGACAACGCGTCTCGGGACCTTCGACTGTTAATCTTATCGAGACGCGTGCACGAACCGACGCGGCGCGCCGCGGAACCTGACCTCGCGAGTTCAACGTCGATCGAGCAATCGTTTCGCGATACACACCTGCCGAAACTACCGGTTCCTCGATGTTGACAATGCTGTCTGACATTATCGCTCCTCTGTGAATAGATGAGTTCGACGATAATTTTACGGCGTGACGAGTTTCAGCTGGCGTTCGACGTTGTTAATAAATAAGCAGGTATACTTTAAAATAGTAAAAACATTAAAAAGATTTGAGTACTCTTTTATATTATTTTCAACGTATTCGAAATTCGTGTAGACATTTTTATTTTACATAAAGATCCGTTCTCTGTTAATAACATTTGTCGGTAACGAGGTGTTCACCTTGCAAATAAAATAAAAATGTTCAGCTCAAGAGCCAGACAATTTTTTCTCAATATTGATATTTCCAAATTCATTTTACACGTGAACTCTACCGATTCGTTCATCAACTCTAATTACTCCGAATAAATTCAATATTCATTTCTACAGTAATCGTTCGTTTCGCAGAAGCGTGTTATTAATATCGATTGTTTGTCACGTAGCAACGAAGTTCCTTTTTTACACGACAATCCAGTTAATTCCGGATATTAGCGAATTAATATTCAGTGGCATTCAGTTGATGGCTATCATTTTTAAGCGAATCGCGTCGGTCACCGTTGACCCTCGAGCCATTGACGTATCGAAATTTCATTGCGTATTCGCATAATTACGGAAGCTGAGCACTGAACTACACAGAGAGGGAGAAGAAAATCGTAACGACGTTGATCGTAGTCGGTCGACCTATTTTATTGTTGAAAATTAACGATTATATCATTGTATAATTACCGGAGAGCTATCGCAACAAAAATACAATATAGCTAATGACCTAATAAATTTTTTACCGTAATCGAGCGATTGCCTTCGGGAATGTTTAGGTGATAGAGGTGGGGGGGGGGGGGGGTTCTATAATAATATACAAACAGAGCCCGGTCGTTTATGGGAAGCGACTCAGGGGACGACCTAATGAATCCGCGCCTATTGTCGCGCGTTCGTCGAAACTGTTAAGGTTGCGACGACGTCAGTTGGCGCCGTGAGTTCTGCGCGGACGGTCCCGATGATTCGGGGGAAATTTCATCGTGCGAGATCGCAGCCTTGAGTGTATCTACTTGTTGATATCGGTGAGGAATGTTTAACCTAATCCGTAACGATAATATTCAACGAAGCCGTGGAACGTCGATAATCCATCGGGACGAGTGTGTTTTATCATCGACGACGGTTACGTAAATCTCGAACGGTTACGTAATTATTGCCCAAAACTGAATCATATATATATATATGTAATTTATTATTACACGTAACATACCTAGTTTTCCAAGGAAATTAATTTTTATAATACAAAAGACTAATACAGTTCCAATTCTGGGACTGCTTTTCATTTAATACGTCAGTCAGTGGCGTTGCTGTAAAAACAGAAACACCTGGATAACTTGATTTCCAATGTCATTTGAAACAACTTTTTCCTTCGCGAAAATGTTCTCCGCGTCTTCGTTCAGGAGTTATAAACAAAAGAGCGCGGACCAATCAGAGCGCGCCTCTAGCAACCAGTGTCAACGTCGCACGCTCAGCGGGACCGCCCGGAGGCGGAGTCCGGCCGCTTCAGCCGCGCAACGATTGGCCCCGTGGTTTTCGTTGTTATCTCCCGAACGAAACGGCGGAGAAGATTTTCGTAAAGGAAAAAGTTTTTCCAAATTGCCTGGGGAATCAGCCTCTTCAAGTGCAACATTTTCGGGGCACGCTGTATGTTGGAATCGTTGGACAAAGTACGAGGGAAATTCGGAAATTTCCATAACTTTTTCGGCATGTTGCGTGAAAAATTGAAAAAAAAAGAATCTCGTCGAAGCCCGACGAGAGCGCAAGGATAATTGCGCAGCGCCGAGAGCCGATGCTGTCAAATCCATCATTCGTTTACACGCTCGTTTAGCGATTTCGGTCGTCAGATTCGCAGACCTTCGAGCGTTCCACGGAAATGTTTTTTCAGCGTCTGCAAACTCCGTAAACATCAGGGCCGTATCCGCAAGACACGGGACCCCCGAATCCGCTTTAGCCTGGAAAATCTTTTTTCCGTTCGCAGAGACAACGTCGGTCGAGACGATCCGCGATTTACTCGATTCAGGATTTTTCTGTGGGAGAACCATTGTACGCAGCGATTGCAAACTTTGCGGGCTTTTTGGTAGCTGTTTCGGGATCGTGCTTGATTTTTCCCAAGCAAAAATAACCATTCGTTCCGAAGTTATGGCAGTTACATGCCTACTCTGTAAAGACGTGGCGATAGGGAATGGGCGATCTTCCGGAATTTTCTGTAAGGGCACCATTGTACGCATCGAGTGGAAACTTTGCGGGCTCCTTGGTACCCGTTTCGGGATCGTGCTTGATTTTTCCCAAGCAGAAATAACCATTCGTTCCGAAGTTATGGCGATTCTATCAGCAGGAGTATCGCGGGGATACTTTCTTCGCCGAGACTCGAAACAAGCAACACTTGCGAATATTTTCAAGGGAGACTAGCGAACGTATCGATCGCAATCTCGGGGAAGTGGTTAATGGATGTTTGGAGAGTGCGCGTGATTTTTCCCAAGCGAAAATAACCGTTCGATCCGAAGTTATGGCAGTTACATGCCTACTCTGTAAAGACGTGGCGATAGGGAATGGGCGATCTTCCGGAATTTTCTGTAAGGGCACCATTCTATGCGTCGAGTGGAAACTTTGCGGGCTCCTTGGTACCCGTTTCGGGATCGTGCTTGATTTTTCCCAAGCAGAAATAACCATTCGTTCCGAAGTTCCAGCGATTCTATTCCAGCGAGATTTTGGGTGGTACTACGAAGGCAACGATAGTGAAACAGCTGTTTCAGTGTGTACGCAGCTTTACTTCACGAGCGTACTATCGTTTTTCGAGTACAACGTGCGATTCTCGTCTGCATTGTGACTTTCCTCGGTCCACATACCCCGTGCTGGCCGTCTCGTGCGTTACGAGGGCAAAATTGTGAATTGTCATTGTGAAATTTTGGCCTTTTTCTCGCAGCAGCGAAGGAGGGGAGGGGGGTGTTTCCTCAATATTGTAGCCGCCGTCGGCGTTTGCTGCGTGAACCGCCGAGCGGCTCTGTAATTTACGAGCGAGCAGCCGTTTAGAAAGTCTTTCCAGTTTTAGAAAGCGTTCGGCAGCGGGGGGAGGGGGGTTGGGGGATTGGGGGGCTTTTTATCAATTTGAAACGTCGGTTTCGCTGATCGAGAACGCCGGACGGGACGAGACTGGACACGGATTCACGGCTGGCAGCGACGAAAGACGAACGTAATCGGATTACGGGAGCGGTTTTCCGCGCCGCCACAATGCCAACCATTGTATCACGGTGCACGGACCGTGGGTCTCACTTCGCACAGATTCAAGGATCCGACGTGATTCCGTTAGACCACCGTGAAAAACGAGCGTGGACGGGAACGTGTAGCTAGCAATTAACACAGTTGCCTTGTCTCGCGTGGAAACGGATAACGAGGAGCCGGGTAGGCGGCTCGAATTGCCTCGAATTAAGGCCTAATGGAATCAAGTTGTGCTCACGGGCTTGGCCTTTGCCCGGCCCGGTCCGGCCCGACCGCGACCGTCCTCCGTCTGTCCGGAATGCCGCACATCGCCCTCGATATTCCGGCAAAAATTGCCGCGAAACTCGCGCGCGTTAACGCTACGCCTAACGAGCACCGAAAGCGCAAAACGTCTTTCGGCTTACGAAAGTGACAAAGCTCTGTTCGTTTTTAGATTTTTTGCAATTTTTGTTCGAATTTTTATGGTGACAACCTATTTGTTCGTATCACATTTTTCTCGTATATAGCATAAATTTTCATTTCGGTATTGTGTAAGGAATAATTAAACTATAATATTATTATATAAGGAATAATTGTAATTCCATAGTTCCGCACTTCCAACGCTATATCTGCTCGGAAAGTTATCTGAAAAACCAAATATTTTTTAATTTCGAGGTTCTGAAGGATTCTTTGAGAGAAAAAAGGAATTTCTGTCGAATTTTGAAGATGAAAGAATTGAATTTTGGCAACGAAAAAAGCGGGATCCTGGACCTCGGTGCAGCGAGTCGGCGGAAGCGCGCGAAGAATTTGTCTGCGGTCCGTTGTTTCGCGTGCTCCAGCAGAAACAGCGGTCTCGAATCAATCGATATCCGCGGGAACCGCTCGTTATCGATCTAAGGAAATGTCAGGGTCGACTACGCTTACCGGGCATCGACAGAACCGATGCTGCTGTCGCGTTAATATTGCATAGGAGGAAATTTTTCTTCGCTCCACACACACACATCAACATGTTAATTCGTTCTCAACTGTAATTGGTTACGAAGGTCTGCAAACAATGACACTAACACGTCGCATTGTTTAAAGTTTCCTGCATCGAGCAAAAACAACTTTTTTCACGTGTTTCCCTGGTTCAACGGAAATCACTAAAACCGAACGGTGCACACTCCTTTCCCAGGGAAAGTGTAACGTTAACAGTCCAGTGGGCTAAACTTTCGCTCAGGGGACTAAAAATTTTCGACTTTTTTTCTGAATGTTATATTCAGACAGCAAAATAACATTTTTTTAAATGCGAATTGCAACAAATTTGGGTGGAATAGATCTTCATTTCATTTTTTAATATGTTTAATAGGTTGAATATAGTATAGCAGTGTTTCTAAATTTTTCTAATACTGTTACAGTTGTAAGTTACACCTACCAATTTTTTGCCATAAATCCATAAAATGTTTAGTTATATACAATTCGACAAAAGGAAGATAAAACTTTAAATTCTATCCTCTATGCTCCTGTGTCTATAAACCAATATGGCGGTGTAGTAACCTCTCAACCGCTTGAACTCAAATTTGCTCGCGCAGAACTTTCAAACGAGCGAACTCCGCGCGCTAGAATTGAAAGTTTTATCATCTTTTTGTCGAATAGTATAGCATTACATTAAGAAAAGTTGAAAATTTTTGGTCCCCTGAGCGAAAGTTCAGCACCGCGTTACGAGAGCCGTTCAATTGGTAATTATTATTCTCGTTTCGGTAAAAGTTTTCGAAATGCAACGCGACCACCGCCGCTCGCGGTGCGGCGCGTTCTGTTGCGCTCCACGCATAACGATCGAAACGGGATCAGCAGGTCCGAAACACCTGCGTGTAAAGTGTGGCGAGTGGGCTTATTGTTCGAAGTACAATGTGCAACTGTACTCGCCGAAGGACGGGCACGTTTCTCGCGATTAGACTACTGATTTTATGCGCGCCCGCGACACGCTCGCTCGGCTGTCCCGAAACGCGCGCGTTGCATCGGGAACAAACGATCGTGCGGCGGGTTCCATGAAATTGTCGATTTACTCGATTCAGGCGAACGCGTCTCAGACCAAACCGACCAAAACGTTTCGCAAGCTCGATATAGTCGACTCTCGATAATCGATCGATCATTTTCAATTAGTTTATTATCACGATGGCTCTGACAAGGAAGGTTTTCAATAATCAGAATTAATCGCGAGACACTGAACCGCAGATATTTATTTGCATAATCGCTCGAATCAATGAAAATTATTTTCTTAATAGTTTCAATCGATTGGAAATTGTTTATTTTCGTAATCATTTCAATCAATTGAAAATAATTTATGTATTTTCTCGATCGTTGCAATCAATTGGAAAGAATTGATTTATTTCTTTAATAATTACAAACAATTGAAAATTATTTATTTATTTTTTCAGTCGTGTCGATCAGTTGGAAATAATTTATGTATTTTCTCGATCGTTGCGATCAATTGAAAAGAATTGATTTATTTCTTTAATAATTTCAAACGGTTGAAAATTATTTATTTTCTCAATCGTGTCGATCAATTGGAAATAATGCGTCTTCGTAAACTCTCTAAATGTTTCCGCCGTTTTGCTCTTGCCGTACTCATTTCTCCCATAAATGTGTAAGTAGATTAATAACATTTAAAGAGTTCGAGAACGCACTATTTTCCGCTCGTTGAAATGATTGAAAAACGGATAAATGCTCCTCGCGATTGATACAGACGATTTTGCACGAATAAGCAAATTCTAATTCGAGTTTAAAAATCGAGTAATTTTATACGCGGACAGTTACTCGCATAATCGATCACATGACGCTCTTTCGATGAGAATAATTTTTATATAAATGCACCGAACGACGTCAGTTTCTCTTAAATGTTCATTATTGGCCCAGATAAAAAAGTTATTATTTCTTTCGCAACTCCGAGCAAATGAGTCAATTCCGGATAAAATGAACAAATGTTACTCGGACGTAAAGTATGTGCGATCAATTACGCGAGCAACTGTACGTGTTATTCCCGAAGCTAGGCCGGAATAGCTGCGCACATGCTTACATACACATGCAAAATGTGTATCGCGCGGCGTTCGTTATCGACAACTATTGACGACTGTCTATCGATGTGTCTCTGCGCTATCGGAAACACAGCGTGTACACATATTTCTCCGGGAGACTGGTTCGAGGTTGCCCGGTGGTCGATCAGTCGTTGTCAGCGGTGTCCGCGGCAGCGAGCAAGCAGGTGCGAACCGGCGACGACGTTTGTCGTCGAACGGGCTGCGAAGGGTCCTTGTTACGCGTGTTCTTACGAGCTGAGAGTCGAAGAAACAGACACCGGTGGCAGGAGAGAGAACGAAAACGAACGAGAGATAAATAAAGAGAGAGAGAGAGAGAGAGAGAGAGCAGAAAGACTGGAAGAAACACGATGGCGTCGTTCAAAGGTAGCGGGCCGAGAAGTCAGAGCGCGCTAGCTAAAATTAAGTTAGCCGACTACCAAGAGCGACACTTCTGATTCACCTCGGGCCCGAAGGGTTTTATTTGGAGATGGGCCAAGGGCAACGGACTCTCCTCGCGGATTTGCGGGTCAAGCGTTCCGTGTCGACCTTGAAAAGAGGAAAAATGGGGGACGGGTTTTTAAAAATACGCGCAACCTCGATACGGAATTTTAGCGCCTGATACTTACCCTCGCGTCGGAGGACGATTGCTAAGGGAACGGAGATGGAGGAGAGAGAGAGAGTGATCATATACTAATTGTTTCTGGTGTTTGTTTGATTGCAGAACGTAGGGGAGAGTCGGATACCAGTTCCGAGGGCAGCCCGGCCCTCGTTCTTCCTGAAGTCAAGGTTGCTGGGCGCCCCGACGCTGGTACCGGGACACCGACACTCCCCGGTCCTGTCGGGATGTTTGCAGTTCGTCGATGCGGAGGCCGAGCCCACCAGCGCTAAAATCAAGTGTGTGCCCCTGGGAGCAGTGACCACGCCGATCGAAGGTACACCATCACACGCATTTTTTCTAGGCCGCTCTCACGATTGTATGCATAAGTCGTTGAAATAGTTGCTCGATAGTTGTCTCGGACGTAGCTTAACACCTGCGGGAAAAAAGATAATCGTCACGGAAAATGTTCATAGTCTCCCGTTTTCGGGAAGGAGTTACCTCGGATGACCTTGGAGAGCATTGGCGGAACTACTCAGCCTCCCCCCCCTCAAAATATAATTTTGTGCCCCCGGGGGAAAAAAAACAATATTATATAAAGAAAGAAAACTTACATAAATTATTACATAATGAATGCGAAAACGTTGGACCCCCAGAAGAAAAACAATTTATATTATATAAAGGATGAAAACTTACGTAAAAAATTGGATATAGTAAAAGCAAAAATTTTGGGCCCCTCCGTTTGCTGGGCCTTGCGCACCTAAGTCACCCTTTGCAAGTACAACAATTTCAGGACACCGGGTATATTATTTTAGGGGCCGACGTTTAATAAAGAGACAATCATGAAATGAATTAGGTATTATATAAATTATTGTATGTATTGTACGCCGATAGTGAGTGTGTGAAAGAAACGGAAAAATCGAAGCGGAAAATAGAATGGCCGCGAGTGACGGCGCCGTCGAGCGGCGACAAGGACGAGCTGATAGATTCCAGGACATTTTTTTTCTCCCGGCTAATTGTTTTATTCGAGGGGAATGCGAACGGCAAAGAAACTAATTGGAACCTTTTCATTGGCAGATCCGAGACGCAGCAAGACGTTCACGATATCGCCGGTCTGGGATATAGAGAAAGATGACGTCCAACAGCTGGTTCACTTCAACGAGGAGAAGAGCAACTTTTTCAGGTAGAGGAACAAGCGTTGTGTATGTACGAGGTCTGCACACCCCCGAGGGCCGTTTAACGACAGCGAGGATTTGATAGTCTCTCCCGGTGCGCACAATCTCCCGAAAATCGTTTTACAACCGCCTTCAGTCTGACTCGCATCAACCGTTAATTAACATCTGGCCCGGAAACAACGAATGGAGCCGTGGACGGTCGGCTACCTGACGACCTTCGAATCCTCGCCGTCTTTCATGGTCTGGTCACTCGCAGCTCAAATCGCATAAGCGATTTTTATAATCATAGTATTAAGCCCAGTACCTTCGGGTGATTCTCCGGATAACCGAAAGCAGTGCCTGCTTTCACAATAATATCGCTACGGAACGCGTATTTTTTATTGGCTTACACCTTAAGTGCCGGCGAACGGGTCGACA
This sequence comes from Lasioglossum leucozonium, assembly GCA_028454225.1. NCBI lineage: Eukaryota > Metazoa > Arthropoda > Insecta > Hymenoptera > Halictidae > Lasioglossum > Lasioglossum leucozonium. Next base: position 4,668,612 of record CM052214.1, read on the forward strand.
TCGTTTTTCGAAAGAAAATCTCAAATACCGATTTCATCGTGCCAGCGTATAACGTTGGGCACGTACAACTCGATCAATTAATATTTTATTCCTACTGGTTTTATGTAAAATTATTATTTTGAGAGAAAGTATTTGAAATGGAAGATCATATTCTGATAAAATATTCGTGAGATCAGGACTCGGCTTTCACTCAGGGGGCCAAACATTTTCAAGTTTTCTGAATGTAATGTTAATGGTAAAACATTAAATTCTAGTGCGCGGAGTTTACTGGTTTAAAAGTTATACGCGAGTAAAGTTGCTCGATTTCAAACGCGACTGATTGTGAATTAGATCTTGGTTCCACGGTTAATCATTTTTTTCCGTCGAGTTGTATAATATTACATTCAGAAAATTCTTAGTCCCTCGAGTGAAAGTTTATCCCGGGACGACTCGTACAAGAACAACCGGAGATTAGGAAGAAATTGTGGCGCCGATGTTCCCTCTTTTCCCTAAAATCCTGCATATCCGAAGTAGTCGATAGTTTGTCTCGTTCCAACTAAAATCTGGCCAATGGTGGCGCGTTCGGTTCGGTTCGCAGCTTGCTCGAGAACTCGCAGATGAATATGATCGAGGACGCCGCGGAGAGCTGTCTGCTGGACGCGTCTTCCGGCTCGTACAACGACAATGTGCCGAACGCGACGCCGCACTATTTGATGTTGAACAAGCAGAACTCGTTCGAGCACGACGAGAGTCTGGGCATACTGACGCCGGACCAGATGACCGATTTCACGGTCGCGCTGGAGTGCTCCAGGACGCCATCCTGCGAGAACCTGTCGGGCTCAGCGGCCTCTAGACTGGCGTTGACGAGAGCGTCCGCCTCGACACCGTCGCCGGAGGAGCTACCCCTGGACCCGAAGCCGCCGGAGCCGGTCAGAGCCTCCGATCCGATCAGCTTCGTCACATCGGTGACCAGCATCACCAGCCTGGAAGCCGGCTATCAGGGCGACGGGGAGAACTCCAGGCCAGCCAGCCGAGGAGCCGATCCGCCATCGGTCGCTCCACCCGCGAATCTTCCAGCGCCCTGCAGACAAGACCCGATGACCGATTCGGACTTCTTCACCGAGAGCGACGCGGACGCGTACGAGGAGATCGTGCGCGGCGACCGGAAGGCCCAGGTGATCGATGGCACGTTGTTCTGCGCGCCAGGCGGCCGCAGATGCCCCAGCTTCACCGGCGAGGAGATGGACTCCAGCGGGATCTACTCCGACCTCGACAAAAGACAGGACGAGCTGCACACTACCGAGGAGACGCCCGAGGAGAACGAGGACCGCACGCCGGACACCATGGACACCGAGGTCTCCCAGAGGAGCCAGCTCTCGCCCGTGAAACCCGACGTCATTACCGATCTGCTGCAGGCGAGTCCCGCGACAAGGATCCCGGCGACAGGGGGCGCTGGAAATCCGTTTTCCCTGGACAAAATTGTCGAATTGTTCGAGTCTCGTATACACTCACGTTTCCGCAACTCTTGAAAAGATAATGTTATTAGCGTACATTGAACGACGCGTGAATTTTCTATTCTTTACACACAAGTTTCATCGATTTCCTCCGTAGAAACGATCAGCGTTGGCCACCGGATAATGAATATGTTACCTTACACCGTGATCCAGTTAATTTCAGCAGTAGTAGGCTGTGGATTTTATGCATGACTAAAATATGTAGACGGCACATTTATTTTACTCATAAACGCATAAAATCCGCAGTCTAGTAATAAGCTGATGTTCAATGCCATTGATACAGTGGTGTACCGGTGTGTTCAACGTGTTAATATTAGACCATACGATTTGGATTGTTTTTGAGAGGTTATAGCAATCAGTTTACTCCATAATGTGAAAAGAAGATTTTTAAGAGATTGCAATTGCTCGGAATTGCAGAGAAAACACTGATAATTGTATTACGTGGGTCTATATTGAAAATTGAAAAAATGTTTTATAGATCTGTGTCGATTATACGCGCCTGTGCCCTCGTTGGACTGCGGATTATACGCGTTTGTCATGGCAATGGATACGCGTCGATTAGAAACGAGTATGTAACTGAAATGGCTTTACAAAAGGCTCGGGCAATTTTTATCTCATAGAAAAATCCGCAGTCTAGCCGTGCGGAGTGTTCTTCTGGACCGTTGAAAAGATCTCTCGCGCGTTCAGGCCATCGGGATGAGAAATAGCGTGATCGCGTTTAGTTCCTTTGATACTGACGACGACGACGATGTCCAGGTGCCGGCTACGCCGTTGGAACTATCGGGCGACTCGAGCGGATCGGTGAACACGCCGGAGGTGACGGTGATCGAGGTGAAGAGGAACAACGACAACCTGAGGTCGTCGTCGAAGGTGCAGATCAAGGCGGACGCAGTCCCGCTGAAGAAGTACAAAATGCCGAAGAGGAACGTCGTCTCGAAGATCAAGGCGATGATCGAGTCCGGGCCGAAGGACGAGGGCGAGAAGGAGGCCAGGCGATCGCAGCGATCCTCCCGGAAGGGCGGAGGCCGTTGGGACGCGGTCATGAGTAAGATCGAGGCCGGGAAAAACGAACAGAGGACGAGGCCGGCGAGGAAGGAAGTGAAGTCCAGGGTCCTGCAGAGTATCGGGCAGCCTCCGCCCGCGGGATCCAAACAGAAGAAAGCTGGCGACGCGAACAATAATAAAGACAAAAGGTGAGGAAATGAGAGGAGGAGGATCGACGGCGGGGGCGGTCAGAAATATTCGCTAGGTGGACGTGCTAGGCTAAGCTTTGAACGACACTGGACGACCTTCGGTGACCTTGGAAGACGAAAGTATTCTAATGAGTCAACTGAGTGAAAACATACATGGAATCTCGGAAGCACGTCCATCTCGAGAAGATCTGTGGCCACCGCGCTCCCTCCCCGAGTAAATATTATTTAAAATTATATTTTACAACGAGAAATGGTTTCCTGCATACAGTACGTTGATGGTAACCGGATGAATCGTTTGATATATTTTAAAGAACTATGAGTATAGTACTCCCCGTCTGCGAAGGGTTGAAGGAACACTGAATTCTAGCCGATACATTGTCGATCTTTGAACTCCCTCTTTCTCAATTCAGTGTTCTTTTAATCGTACTTGTTGAACAAATGTGCGACGTGTAGCTAACATCGTTTCTGGTCTACAGGAGACTAAGGGGTCGACAGGAGATGAAGTCGCCGACCGAAGAGACCGCCAGGAGCTCCGTTCGCAGCTCCATGAGCGACCTCAGCTCCGGGCCTAACAAGGACACTTCAAGTAAGTCGACAGCAAACTTGTTTTATTGATAGGGGTAAGCGTTGACTGACAAGCGTAAGTCCTGGTATGGCTGAACAAGAGCATGAGTTTTTATTGGAATATGAGAGTCAAGGATACGCTTTTTGAAACAATTGAGGGCTGCAGGTTTGTTCCACAGCCTTGCACCTCCACTGGAACATCGGTTGTATCGCTGTAAAATCGACGTGTCAATTAAGTTGGCATCGCATACGTTTAGACTGCGGATCTTCAAGCGTTTATGGCAAAAGAGAGTGGGGAATGTAAAACAGTAAATGCGTGGGAAGAGTACAGGTGTGCATTATCTTCATCTTATTAAAGCTATTAAGGATGGAGATAAAATTCAGTTTAGCTCCTGTTTGCTGCGATTAAGGTAGATGCTTATTTAGCATAAAGATCCGTAGTCTACATATATTAAAAATAATCTTGGATAACTAAATTATGATATCTACTCAGATATTTTTATTGTTTTTATAGTTACGTCAGATTTTTGCTATCTATATTATGAAAACGTTTTAAAGAGCAGACACACGATGTCTCGCAGAGCAAAAGGGTTGAAATTTGTGGGACCAGCGAGTTCGTCGAACCCGTCTCGCAGGGTTCAGCCCAGAGATCATCGCGTTACATAATCCTTGGACTATAAATCAACCCCGCGGCGGCTAATTGCCGAGCGAGCGGCGTCTCTTAATGACTCGTATCCTTATTACCTCCGTTAATCCCAAGAAAAGCCGATTCGAAATTACCGAGCCGAACGAAAGAGAACCGTACTTCGCGCCAACGGAAATCCAGAGCAATGTTCAGCGGAAACCGGCCACACACGCCCAACCCTAAACTCTCCCCTATCAGCTGACGCGATCCTCTTTCTTTCTCCACCCCCCGCGGACTCATCGACTGGACGTGTTATCAGGGTCACGAGATAGCGATGCGGCGCCTTCCAAACCTTCGAGGACGAGTGTCGTCATGTTGACGCCACATCGGGTCCGTGTATTTAATTCTTCGAGTCGAACATTTAATTATTGCACTAACAAGAGAGCGGGTGAACGGGACAAGTTGATGCATTTCTTAAATTTTTGTTATTCATTAATATTCTTTGTACCTTCGTCTTTACATGGTTCGTAACATTGAGAAAAATACGTTGCAAGAAATTTTTATTCTATTTTTCTACCGTAGAACAGAAGACTTTGGTTAAACATTTCATTATTTTTTTAACAAGAAAGGGGGTGATCGGGACAAGTTGATACATTTTTAAAATTTTTGTAATTTATTAATAATACAATATTCTTTTCCTCCTCTTTATATGTTTCGTAATATTGAGAAAAATGCGGTGCGAGGAATTTTTATTAATTCTATTTTCTACCGCAGAACAGAAGACTTTGGTTAAACATTTCATTATTGTTTTAACAAGAAAGGGGGTGATCGGGACAAGTTGATACATTTTTAAAATTTTTGTAATTTATTAATAATACAATATTCTTTTCCTCCTCTTTACATGTTTCGTAACATTGAGAAAAATACGTTGCGAGGAATTTTTATTAATTCTATTTTTCTACCGCAGAACGGAAGACTTTGGTTAAATATTTAATTATTATATTAACAAGGGGGTGACCGGGACAAGTTGATAGATTTAAAAAATTTTTGTAATCTGTTAATATTTTTTGTACCTTCGTCTTTACATATTTCGTAACATTGCGAAAAAGACGTTGGAAATACGTTGCGAAGAATTTCTATTAATTTCATTTTTCTACCGCAGAACGGAAGAGTTTGGTACAAGGTCGAGGAAAATTTTCGGGAAAAATGCGCGATATTTTCGCGAAGGGTGTAGCGCGATTGATCCGCGGACATTGGTAGGCCAGCCGATCCCCGTGGCATCGTTCCTCGACGAAGGTCGCCTCCAAGGGTGGCCACCCCATTAGCAACCCCCTCGACGTCCTCCGGATCAATTTATTTCGTTCTCGGGAAGTGCACGCACGCGTCTTCGGCTCGCCCTTTGTCGTCCGTAGGTGGAGTCTTGTCCTCGAGATGGGCGACGTACAGCCGAGACTCTGTTCATCGTTCATGTTATTCCAAACTATCACGAGATAAATTTTGCTTTTCCAAAATTCTGACAAATTTTTTGAAACCGCCACAGATCTACAGACAAGAGCTGTACAGTCGACACCTCAAAAATTGATGTACGATTTCTTCCAGTGTAATCGACTGTGTACTTCACAGATACATTAGGACTTTATAAGACCCAATAGTCTCCATGTTTGTTGCACAAAATGGTGAAAAAAATACACCAACTTTTAAGGGGGGTGGGGGAATCTAATTCTTCTAATCTATTGAACAACTAATATTTCGGATTTTGGAGCTCCGAGGGGTGAGAATCGATGCGCAGAAAATGTTTATTTGTTACACGGAAGAATTTCGGCTAAAAAAAAACAGGTTTCCAGGGCCCCACAGTGCGCGCGCGTTGTCTATTCGCGAAAGCGGGTCTCGGGGTGGTGGCTGTCGCGAGTGCGTGGGAGGAGGGTGTTTTTCTATCGACCGGGGGGTGAGAGAGACAGAGAGAGAGAGAGAAAGAGAGAGGCACGCTTGAAACTCGGCCGTGTTCCGTCTTCGGCATGATGATCGTGTTCGGCATCGGCGTCGGAGGGCGCCGCGGCGCTCCGGCGCCACTGGACGGCGTCGTCTCCGTTCATCCATCGGGAATGGCCTCCCTCTCCTCTCTCTCTCTCTCGGAGCAGCCGCAGCTACGGCGGCATCTCGCTCGGCAGTGCTCGGCGAGCGTCGTGCCGGTTCGTTACGCGGCTTATGCACGCGCGCGCGTTGCATATCCGGTGATGTGCAGCTCCTCTCTCCGTTTCCGCCTCTCTCTCTCGCTCCTCGGATTCACACTCTGTACACCCTATTCGTGGTACTGACCGATTTCATCGAGGGAGTGCACGCACACGCACAAGCAAACGCGGAAGAGAGAGAGAGACAAAGAAGGAGCAATACACTGTCTGGTGGGAGAGAGAAAGAGGGAAGAATCGAGAGATCGAGGCTGAGCCGGTGCATCGGGAAGACCGCATCGTCAGTGAACGCCGCAAGGTGACACGGTGCAAAGTGCATGGGAAGAGAGAGAGAGAGACATCACGGTCGAATCCGTCAATAGGATTCTGTAAATGCGACAGTGTTCTCTACGGTGTGTTACATCGACGTTTCTGTTAAAGTACCCGGCTGAGTGAAAAAGAGAGGAGAGGAGAGGAGAGTGCTGCGCCCGCGCCGATGCACCGTTCTCTTGCGTTGACCTGATTCCAGCTCTCTATCTATCTCTCTCTCTCTCTGTATCACCCGGTGGGATCCGCTAGGATCGAGAGACACAACACACGAAGGAGGATCGACCAACAGTCAGCAGCGCGAGGCGGCGGATATACGTGTACATACATAGAATACGCAGCATGCTGCCGCGGTCTTGCCGCGATGCGCTGCTCGCCGCAGGATCAGGAATCCGTGCGCGTTACACGGGACCGGATCACACCTGCCCCCCTCTCGGGCCCCCGATGAAAGTTCTTCCCCGAGGTACCGTTACCACCGTCGACGGGGTACCTCTCGGCCTCGTGGTCCCCGCGGAGCTGCAGAGCATCTCGTATTAGTTCCCCGTGACCGTCGGCTCTCCTCGAAACTGACCACACGCGCGTTTCGACGCTCTCCGCGTCTCTGTGTTCAACAACTGCTCGACGTTTGTGTTCGACGTCGTCCGTGTTCAGCGGGTTCGGACTCCGGTGCACGTCTTCGTCGTCGGCTTGCGCGTTCGGGTCAACGACACCGGCCGGTTTATTTCCGGCATTGCCTTTCTTCCTCGTCACGGGGTCACCACCTATCTTCCACGACCGGTGTGTGCGTGCATGTGCGTCTGCGTGTGTGTGCGCACGTCCTTCAGTTCCCCACCAGTTTTAGACAGGTGCACGGAGACCACGTGCGCCTCGTCCAAGGCCGACGACCACCGCTGTCGTCCGGAGCACACCAGTCTGCGACGGCGACGGCGAACGCTGCGTGTCTCTCTCCCCTTACGCAACGGAATCAGATGGTGAGCCCACATGGTTGAGGACGAAACCAGCGCGGCGATCCAGCGAGCCAGCAGCCGGTGAAAGAGCCGAACCACCGCGTCGTCGCGCGCACGGACGATCGAACCGTATCTGCTTGGAGATCCAGTCGGTGAAAGACGCCCGGGAGACAATCGAATCCCGTCGATACCGGCTCCACCAAGTGCGCCTACGGCACGGCAACGAGTAGATCAGCCTGGTAGCCAGTCGGTGTCCGAGCGTGGTGCGCGTCGGTCCAGTCGGCGCGAGAACACGGTCTTCTACGGAGCTGGATCATCCTACAGTCTTCCGAGGTGCTGGATCGTCCTGCAGTATTCCAGAGATCCACATCCTAGAGACTAGTCTTCCAGAGATCCAGGTTCCTAGACGCCGGTCTTCTTCATGGAAGAGGATGACGATTGATCGGGAACGGAGTAACGCATGCCGCGGGACCATCTTCGTGGAACGTTGAGGACACCCAACATGGGGTGAAGAGGCGCACAAGGGGGTGTCATTGTCGAGGCTCCACGATGGCCACACTGTCAACCGGAACGAGCAACATTGGCGGCCCGCGGGCCGCGGACCGACGGTGAAAGCCGGACTCTCTCGTAAAATGGGGCAACAGGGATCGAAGGGTAGGCCGGCTCTCCGGGCGGATTTCGTCAGAGACACGGCGAAAATGCGGCTCGGCAGCTTCAAGAGAGGTAGAGTGTTGTCCGTAGACACCGTAGCACCGCCGCGGCAGCCATCTTCCGTGTGTATCTAGCTTTAGACCGGCGATCGAGCGGCCGGACTTACGGGACACCGTGTGTTTTCGGGAAAGCCTACCTAGCTCTAATGGTTCGACGCTAAGCCTACCACTGCCGGTAGAATGACTGGTTTTATTTATTTAATTGAAATTGCGAAGTTGCTTTACATGGAAATCGATCTGATTTTTATCCAAGTATAAAAATTGTATACGATCTAAATAAATAGAGCCTCGACGTGTTTGTCAGCTACGACATTTTCAGTGCTCGGTAGGTTTAGCGTTAACGCTTGTGCCAATGACCAGAATTTTCACGATATTAGCGTTCTACTTGATAGTTTCAGCGCATACTTTTTATTCGTCATATGTAGGTTAATCTATAGTCGTTCGAGAACATAAAATATTTCACTTCAGTTTGTTGCGATTCAGATAGAAAATTTTTATAATCTTAGCTCTCTTAATCCCCGTTTCTGACCGGTGCGCGGTCACTGACGCACCAGCGTAGATTCACCGCTTTTCGACAGCTCTCTACGCGAATACTTCTGCAACTAAGCGGAAACAGTTGTTAAAAACAAAAAAAAAAAGTAAAACAAATCAGATTTATAAATCGAGAAACGATCGAACCTCGGAAAGTTCCGAAATTCAACGAAGGAGTAATCGGTGTTTGCGGAATTCGGCGAAGGAATCGACGGAACAGTCGTCGTTTCGGCAGACCCATTGGGGTGCGCGGATTCGCTCGTAAAGTAAGGTGTCGCAGGTCCCGAAGTAGACCCCGACTAATCCCAAGCTCGTTTCACAATGAGAGGATACAGAGAGACAGAGAAAAAAGAGGAGAGGAGAGGTCGGCTATCCGCCACCTGTCTTTTTCTTCGTGGTTCATTTAGCGTCTAGAAAGTTGCCGGCGACGCGAACAGCAAACGACCGACCGGCTCTCGGCTCTCGGCGGCTGCATAGTATACTATATGTATAAGCATTCGAAAAGGTAGATGGGTCGAACGGTTTCTCTTGACCGAGTCTAAAACGTTACGGAGAAGGATCAAAGGTACCCTACTTACGCACACCTCTCGGCCCAGGGATTTCTCTTTCACGGTGGTCATCGATCATTGTTGACCGGCGGGTGGGGGAGGGAGCGGTCCTGCGGAAAGTGGCTCGACTTGTTGCCTCGTGAAACGCGAGCAATTAGCGGCTGAACCGCGAGATAATGCCCCCTAGCATCATCTAGCTCTTGACAGCTTAGCTGCCTGTTAGTGCCATTCTCGACCACTGCATCCCGAAAAGAAACACGATGATCTCGAAAGAGATCATTCGATCAAGTGCCTTCCATCTGGTGGGATGTTTCAAGTTCACACCGATGTTTTTCCACGTGGAACTTGAATTTTCTTCGCGACAACGCGAAATTCCCAATTTCCTGGCCGCTACGATCCCAAGCATCTTGCACGTGTTCCTAACACTTTTCGAATACTTCTTGGAATCTCGATAATTGATTTTTTCGTGTAATTCTTCGCGATCACTTTGCACAGACTATTAATAGGGTGTTCGATAATTGTGTGCTGCAATCGCGAAGGAGACTTCGGTTGTGTAACGTCGTCTAATGAACAATTAGATGACCAGTGGTGACTTATTCACAAATGATATAGCTGTTGACGGACTCATTAAAAAGTCATTAGTTACGTACATCTGAGAATTACGAAATATCAGGTCAGTGGTGGAACTAAAAATTTTCGACCCCCCCCCCCTGGCCAAATATAATATTGACCCCTATAACTTAATTTAAACTAGGGATATTAATTTTAGTAAAATTACAAGATAATATAATTTTGGGCCCCTTATAATTAAATTTAAACTAGGGATTTTAATTTTAATAAAATTACGAGATAATATATATAATTTTGAGTCCCCTACAATTTAGTTTAAACTAGGGATTTTACTTTCAGTAAAATTATCAGATAATAAATGCAAAAATTTTCGACCCCCCCCCCCCACTCGTATAATTTAATTTAAATTAGAGACAATTTTAGTAAAATAATAAGTGCAAAAATTTTGGGCCACCTACGTTTACGGACCACCCACCCACGGTCTTGCGGTATCGTTGTTCCGCCCCAGGTAAATAATAATGTTGCAATTCGGACCACGTGGTAAATTCGAAAACGCGTTCCAGATCGTCGGGAAATTGTTGGCGTCATGATAAAAACGGCTTGTTTCGCCGTTGCGGTTTCTAGGACTTAGCACTCTTGCCGCGGGCTTGCTAACGAGAGCACGAGCAAGCAGCAACAGGAGCAGCTTTTCCTCTCGCTCCTCTGGTCGTTTCTCCGGTGCACATGCATGCGCACAATGTGAACAACGTTTTCTTTTCACCGTCTGCGTAATCGAGCGCCGCCGGTTCAAACTTAGCTCGTTCACGCGGGGGATCAGCTCGCCATCCGAGCGCGAATTCCGATGATGCGGGAAAACGTTATTGGAACGGCCATCCTCGACAAGAGAGAGAGAGAGAGAGAGAGAGAGAGAGAGAGAGAGAGAGAAAGAGAGAGAGAGAGAGAGAGAGAGAGAGAGAGAAGAACCGAATTGCGTACGGTCGATGAACCGCGGGGGTTCGACCGTGATCGTACAAGTATCGTCAACAGCGTCTTCTTCAACCCCTGATGTCTCCGTCAGTGGTTTCGAGTCACTTAACAATTCGGTACAACTAGCTTACCTAAAACTTTCAAACAGAACTGCTCAGTCAGCAAAATCTGATTATGCCGATTATGTGTCTACAACCATACTTTGCGAGCAAAAAGCGTCCATTTTGGTGCTAAATCATGTTTGGAACAAGAGTTGGTCCCTATTTGGTCTGAATCTTCAAACCAAAACCTGTCGCCAAATACCGACTCCAACGCGGAAACGACAAAGCAAACAAAGTTTGGTGCCAGATTGCTGCCAAACGGAGAACAGATCCTGCACTCGTCGTAGAGGGCAGGTCGGTCGCACTAAGAGCGGACCTAATCTTGTTCTGGAAGCAAATACCGAGCGAAATCGGAGCAAACCTTGCTATAGTTGAGAAAATCGAATTTTATTTAGTCTTCTAAATTATATAATTTTAAGTTTTAGGTTTGAATATTCACAAAACCTTTAAATAACGACGATTTTGCCCGATATTTACACTGAAAGCAAGGTTAAGTTCGCTCCTAGTGCGACCGACCTGCCCTCTATAACGAGTGCAGGATCTGCCCTATGTTTGGCATCTATTTGGCGTGCGAATTTTGCAGCAAACTTTGACGCCGAATACCGACCCTATGCGAAAACAGATGGGGGTCCGTATGTCCTCTGATTCCATCGGATTACGTATCGCTGCGAGAATTTTATGCCATTTGTGACAGGAAGCAGCAGGTGCAATTCGAAACCGGTAAACCGACCTGAATTCGCAGCCACCCATTTTTAACGTCCATGCTCTAGTTATTAATAATTCCGTAGTCTAAATTACGTATCCGTGAATGAAAGAACTTTTTTTATTTCTGACACGTGTTTCTCGGTTGCTCGTTGCAGAGAGGTCACCAACGTCGGCGAACCCGCCCAGAAGAATGGTGGCGAACGGACGCGGCAGCCTGCAGACTCGCGTCAACAGCTTCGACAACAAGAAGAGCTGCGTGGAGATCTCGCCCGTCAGCCTCGGTGAGTTTCGAGGGGTCCGGAGCACGTCGGAGCACGTCGGGGCCATACGTTGGCCCGTCGGGGCTCGCGGACAAAATTACGCGGTCACGTTCCTCGCACGCGACGGCACGCCGCGTGCGTTCTAGGCTAATGCGGCTGCAACTATGCAGGCATATCGATGGGGCCTCATTCATTGGTGTAATGCTCGGTCCTCTGTCAATGCGGACGCGCTGCAGCATATGCATAGAAATGCATCGACCTCTATACAACAGAGGCTTTTCCGTACTCTTCGCCCGCTGCGACTTCTGTATTGTAGACTACCGTATAACTGGCTGGTCGCAAATTATTTATTATAGAATTGTTCAGGACTCTACCGCAGGAAATGATTGAATACAATTCTTAAATCAAATATACAATATAATAATAATAGCAAAATGTCTCGATGAGCTTGTCAATCTTATAAAACAACACGTGTCAAGTAAAAAAGAAATTGTAATACAAAGACTGTATACGTGTTAGACGGTATATGTAGATCTATGTACAGGGTGTCCCAGGATTTAATGTTCAAACTTTGTCAGTATATTTTATGGCACTATATAAGAAGAAAATTTTATGTAAACATTGCTCGCATAGAGCTTTATAGAAAAGCTTGCAGTAACAGGAAATCGGTTACTATTCCTAATTTTACATGTATTCCGTATTTTATGCATTTCTGACAAAACATAAAAAATATTTAAATATACTGTTATAGTATTTCCAAGCTATTAAAGTTATTAAGATAAAAAATTAATTTCTATTTCACTGCAATTTCTTGCAATTCGTGTAGCCAATTCTTATCTTGCATAAAGATCCGCGCTGTTTGGTTAGACTTTTTCAATAAAACTCTATGTATCCTACGTTTATATACAATTTTTTTGTTAGCGCCGTAGAATATACCGACAAAGTTTGAACATTAACACCTAGAACGCCCTGTATAAACGGTAGTGTTCCCGTAAACAATTTTTCAGCCCGCGGTTGTAAGATAGTCTACTGTAAAGTAACGCCTCGAATACATGCGTCGAGGTATTCGAACCGTGAAATCAGGAATTTCGACGATTTTGGCGTTGACGAAGTCACGAGGGAACGCGGGACGGACAGAGGATGATCGTTGTTGAAACAGTTTGCGAGCGATCAGGCTACACGCGGCGCAATAATGCCCGTGCATTAAAATGTCTCCTCGCTGATTGAACGGGGGAAACGAAAGGTCGAGGGCGCCGCTGCGTGTTTCCGGTTGGTGACCCAATGCGACCAGGATAGAATGTAGCTTTTCCTTGAGCGCCTGCCCCTATGCAACTGTTCGTACGACTACTACCAACATAGAAAGAGAGACAGAGATAGAGAAAGAGAGTGCCAAGCATTCGATAGTTTATCGGCGCGTCGATAGCGAACCACCAGGAGGGATCTATTTTCAGTGGGAAGCATAGCATTGAAAAGTATTGTTGGCAACCGGCCACGCCGGTTTCGGCGAGCCGATCTATTGCGTCTTATCGTTTTCTGGTTTCCGCGCGAACCCCTTCGAACGGTAAAAGGTATATTCATCGAACGAATACATGTAACGCGAAATATATTAACCCCTTGCCCTACAATATCGGACTCGTGATGACGACTTTTAACAAAGTCTAATGAACATGTATGTTATTAATTTCCGTTTAACCGAAATAATATTCTACTTTGGTTTTGTTGATGTACAGCTATTGGAGAATATACAGGGTGTCCCAAAATTCCTTCAACTTCCGGAAATGGGAGGTTCTTGATTTGAAGCAACATTTTCCTTTGTAAAAATGATTGTCGCGGCTTCGTTTGGGAGTTATTAACGAAAAACACGGACCAATCAGAGCGCAGCTACAAGTCTCGCTGAGCGTCGCGTTGCCGTTGGACAAGCCAGAGTCCGTCCGCTGTAGCCGCGCTCTGATTGGTCCGTGTTTCTTGTTAATAACTCTCAAACGAGGCCGCGGCGGTCATTTCCGCAAAGGAAAATTTCAACCTCAGGAACCTCCCGTTTCCGGGAGTTGAAGGAATTTTTAGACACCCTGTATATATAGGCGTACAATAGATATAAATTTTCTCCTTTTTTAAAAAATTACGAACTACAATTAAGTTCTAATCACTGAAACCGTGAAATAAATCGTAGGACACGGGGTTAAGCGTACCGAGTCGCGTTTATCTATCAGACTAATTGTTCTTATTGTTCTAGGTTTTAAAAAATACAACCGGAATATCGAAATCCCTATTTTAATCGTTGGAGCGTCGAATGGTTAGAGCATTAACGGGGGAAAAATAAATATTGGAAAGAGAGACGGAAATTCAAGAGTGATATTTCGCGGCGGACATAAACGACCCAGGTTGTGGAGGGATGGTTGAGAACATTAAAGATACGAACAGCTGAAAGTTCGTCGAACGCGCGTTGTAAGTATGAAATGGCAGAGTTCCGTTTCCAATGTATGTAGTAGCAGGCGAAGTCAGTTGCCAGCGAGTAAGCTGCAGATCGTCGCGTCGAGTCCGGTTGTTCACGATTTTTTTCTTTTATTATAAACGGAACTCTGTCATTTCATACCGCGTGTTTAAGGTGCTATGAACATTGAACCTACTGATCACTGGAAGCGATTAGAATGTTTCGGCTTATGAAAATTCCAAGGCTCTATTTATTTAGTGCAATTTTTATTTCGATACGCGCTTAGACAAGAATTTATCGTATCAAACTCCACGTAACTTCACGATTCCTATAATTGTAATAGTAAAATTATGAACCGGACATGTACATTGGAACCGAAGACGACCACGGTCGGGCCCATGTCGGGTTTAGCAAGCCCGGGAATGAAGCGACCACATCGGCCAGCGTTTATTGCCCCGTTGCTTCTACAGAAATTGAGGGGCAGCGGGGCCAAGGTGGATCCGACATCCCTCTTGGCCAGTATGGCAATTAACCGTGGGTGTGGGCCGTCGTGTCGTCGCCGTGTATTGTCGACAGAAGTGTACCCGACGACACAGGTCAGAATCTTAACGGTCGCACCCCTTACCATGCGATTTATACCCCTCCACAAAGAGCCCTATCGGACCCTGTCGGGGGCCATCGTTCGTCGCGAGTCGTCAGTCGTTTGCCGAACTTTCGAGGAGAACCATCATCGTTCGACGGATAGTTTCCCCCAACTGTGTTCCACCACTGCAACGGTGCACGCGTTCCTCGATCACTATACCGTTTCGTTGGACGCCTAGTGTGTTCTTCGTGATCGGCATCGTTAACAGCGATTACCAGGACTTCCGGATAACCGGGACTTTCCGCGAACTGTGAGAAAAGGGACTCCGTGAGCCATGGTGTCCTCGTGCAACCGCCAATACATCGGTATTTATTCGTTCACGCCCGGTCCTTAGGCAGATAGGCAGCCAACAAAAGTCGAATCGCGTTTCGATCAGACCGGTCAGCCACCCTCGATTTTTCTTAACGATCCGACAGCTTCTCTGGTCGGCCGTCTTGTCGGTGTTTCGTGCTCGCGTCAGCGCCGACGCCTCGGCTGGTTGATTCATTATCTAGGATGTAGGATATGAACAGAGTTTCATGAATATTGTAAATAGCGGAGTGTACGTTAATTAATTAACCCTTATGTCGATAACCGGGTACTCACTTACAATTTATCCTCGAAGTTTGTTTAACATATTTGTCGATAAATATGGAAATTGGATTTTTGAATAATCATTAGACTGTGGATGTTTATCTTCAATTCTTGTAGATAAATTTCGAGAAAGCGAGAGCAATCTGATTTTCAATGGGTGGCAGTCTTCGTAGATTTGAGGCAAATAAGAATCGTACTAGTGGGATGTGATGTTATAGCATTTTTTGAAAATTTTTGTAAGCCATTCGCGGTCTAATCATTATATTAACTACATTTTACGAATACAAAGTATGCGTTGAAACTAAAGTAGAACGTCGTCGAATATCGTAAAAATTTCGGTTATCGACGCAAGGGTTGTATCGAAAAGTTTATTGAATTTTCACGATCTCTCGAGCATTGTCCTCCGATGAATTATTAGCCGTTCCCAAGCGACTTCTACCTGCAGCTTTCACCTGTTCAGCAACCTGCGTGAGAACTTTGTAATTGATCCGCTTGCGGGAGCCGGGGGCGCGTACTGCTCTATGGAATTAACCGAGACCTTTTCGTTCCAGCGGTAATACCTTCATTGTGAATTCTCTTTGCACTGTACTCCGGGAATCTGTACGAATATCCTCGAGGATCGAGGCGGGAAAGCAGAACTGGGTCTCGCGATCGGCGTTCGTTGACGCTCGTTTTCTTCCGGTTGCTAGTTCCCTCCGTCGATTCGCCTCGCTGTTATTCCCCTAGGAAACATTAGCTGTCGCGCTCGAAGTTTCCACGTAAAAGGTTCCGAGGCTGGTTCGCATTATCTCGCGCGGACAGCAAAACGGTTTGCGGGAAACGGTACTCGCGTAAACGTGTTCTCTGTCTCTCTCTCTCTCTCTTCTGTCTCCCCTCTAGCCTCGTTAACGCAGCTAATATGTACTCTCTTCTTATATTATTCCAGAGAAGAGTCCGTCGGCGACGCGAAAGCCGACAACCAGGCGATTACCGAGCACCGCTCCGTCGAAGCACAATTCAACAGCATCTAAAGGTACACGTCGATATTTTCGCCCGGGATCGGAGGAGTACAAAAAGAAACTGGATGACGTTGCCGGTGGTGCCGCTTTACGCCAACTTTGGGACGGAAGAGCCTTGCTCTCCTGAATCGTTTATAAAACTCAGAACCGGTGTTCCCAGTCGGTATAATAATTAGTCAGCGGATCTTTGTGCAAGCTAAAAATTGCCTACACGAATTGCAAGAAATTGGAGTGAAATTTTTTCTTTCTGTCAATAACTTCAATCCTATACAAGTGCCAAGTATTTTATTTTTCAACGAATGTCAGCTGAAGTCACTCTCGAAAATTTCGACCATCGGCACTTGTAAGATTAATAGGTTGAAAATGATATAACAGTACGCTTAGATCATTTTTATGTTTTTACTATTTAGAATTACTCATTCGTCTCATGAATGCATAAAAAATCCGCTGTCTGATAATAATACTACATTTATTCGTCCCGGGATACCAACGCACAAGTACAGACAAAATTCACTGGCGCCGATAGGGACGTATCACAGAAATCTGGACCCTTTGCAGAAGAGTGTCGGCAAATAGCCGGCCGAAGAGCAGCTCGCGTTCTTCTATCAGTCTGAGCTGATATCACGTTCGTTTTGAAGGGAAATTACTCCGTTCGCAAAGGATTAATAACCGTAGTAACGGCCCGCGTCCCGTTTCTTTTTGGTCAGATCGAGCGCCGCGGCCCCTCAGCGACGGCAAACCGCGAGCAACGGCGCGCTCGGATTCACGTTTACGCGGCTCAGCTGGTTCCCGCGAGGAGAATAGCTGGTGGAAACGCCGGGACGGGACGGGACGAGCTTTCTAATTGATCGGCCGGCAGCCGGCTGGTTTCTAAAAAGGTCCCACGGTCATTTCGCGGTGCGTGTACTCCGCAGAGCACGCGGGATCTCCCTCGATCGTTTGGTTTCACCGCGTGCTCTCCCGGGAGCAGGAATTCTCGCACACGCGCGGGACGGGTCGTGCCCGTCCTCTCGAAGAAAGTCGCTGCTTTCACTGGGTCCTGACCGGGCCTTGTTACAAGCGTGTACTGGCCGTGTCACAGGCCCCGACGACCTCGGATTCCTGAAAAACCCATCGGCAACCGCGCGCAGGTAGCGACGGTTACGCACCGCCCGTACAGCGAAAGTAAATACATACCCCGACGGGCCCGCTCGTTCGGTAATCGACGGAATTCACGCATGCTCCGCTAGATTATGCCGGCTTAGTCACGCGATCGGCTCATCATCTACTTTTCCCGGGCCTTGAACCTGGAAAAGGTCCCTCGGGAAACACCGGAACACCGGTACCCGTTAGGCTGCGGACCTTCGAACCTCTGGATAATCCCAGTTTCCAATCCGTGTTCAATGCGCTGTACACTGTTAGAACATTTTTTTTTATCGCGTACCGGTTTTTTTACGAGAATCGGTGCCATCGCGGTTCACCGTTCCACAGAATTCGACGATACGATCGACGCAATTTTCGCCTCACGCGAACGTCACGTGATAATTACTAGACTGTGGATTTGATGCGTTTACTGGAAAAACAAGCGCGATTTATAAAGTGGCGGAACCACGGTACAGCGAGACCCCGTAATCGGAGGGGGCCCAAAATTATTACATTTATTATCTTGCAGTTTTACTACAATTGTTCCTAGTTTCTTTTTTACGTAATATAAGTTCTCTTTATATAGAGTAAATTATTTTTTTCTGGGAGGTCCAATATTATATTTTGTGGGAGGGGGGTGGGCAACATTTTAGCATTTATTATCTTGTAATTTCACTAAAATTATCCCTGTTTAAAATTTTTTTTATATATTATAAATTTTCTTTCGTATAAATTGTTTGCTTCCTGTGGGACCGAAAGTTTGTTGTTCCGCCAGTAAGTTTAAAGCAGTCGATAAATTAAAAGAATTTCTGTCCTATTGTTCTCAGTCTATTCCGACGTTAGTTCAATCAACTAGTTAACAATTACACAGCAATTTTAATTCAATTATCAAAATTGCGAAGACACGTCAGGAATCGCTGAACAAATTGTTATCTTGCATCAAGATCCGCAGTCTAATAATTACCATTACACGGATAACATCGGAATACCTTTCAAATAGGATTCGCTGAGAATCGAAGAACGAGCGAATGAAAGTTTTCAACGAATTGCTTTCGAGCAACGCCAGAGGAGCAAAACGGTTAGGGAAACGAAGTGGCAGCGAACAGGATACTTTCTCGGTGTATACGTACGTGTGTACTCACCGATTCCGAGACATTCTTAGGATGTTCGCTGCACGCGCGCGCGCTAGAGAAGAGTATCATCGTACACAGGCTCGCGCGTTATCTGGAACAAATTACCGAAGCGGCGAAGATCATTATCAATGACCGTCCGCGTCCTAGAAAGCACACGTATGTATCGGGTCGAGTTTCTACGAGGCTGTTCACGGTCTTCTACTTCCTTTCGTTTTAATTTAGTGTCCCCATTAATCATTCATGAACCAGGAGGCCCCCGAAAGCAGAATCTTACGGAGATATCCGCGAATCCTCCGCGACGACGGCGATATTCCTCGCGAATTCCTCGCGCGAATGACGATGCCGGACAATGACGAAATATCGGGGTCCGCGCGCGGAATCGGCAATCGGCGGAAGAGCGTTATCCGATCGTCGATCATTATCCACGATCGGACACGTATTGTCTCGCACGATTACGGCGGCGGCCATCTACGGTCGAGCAATTCCAAATGGAAAAGCGAATTTATTCGGAGCACGGCACCTTGAAATATAATTCATCGGCGCGCGCCTCCGCCTCCGCCGCTCGGAAACCTCGCCGACGCACGCTCCCAGCCGATTTTCATGAAAACCGCCTTTAACCCCTTAACAGTTTCTTTTTTTCTGCCATATTGTGTCAAAAAACAAGTTTTGATAAACAATTTTCTAGTCGAATCGATTATACAAATTCGAATCAGCGGTTTAAACATTGTTGCAAGCATTCAATTGCATGATTTATGATAATTTTTAATTACAGCGGTGTTCGGGCGAATCTGTTAAGCGGTTAAAACTCATCCCTTACAAGGAAATTCCTCTCGACGAAACGTGCTCGGGTTTTCGAGATGACCTTGATACATTTTCTAATGAACAAGACGTAAGAAAAATAATTACTAAACAGCGGATCTTTATTCAAAATTGTCCGCGTCAATTCCGTGGAATAGAAACTAAATCGAATGTTGTTATCTTCCGTTAATAATTTTAATGGATGAGAAATGATAATATTGACGTGTTTAATTGTCCAAAATTTTTCTAAAAATTTCCATTTCGTCTGCTCCATTTTGCTATAAATGCATCAGCAATTTCGAGGTTCAGGAATTGTCGAAAAATTCGGAAAAAATTCAGAATCGCGCGTGCCACCAGCTGGAACGTTATTTTTCCGATATTTCGGTGTACAATGTAAATCGTGTTGCCCGTAACTACCCTTGCGGCAGGGGTGGTTGAAACTCTCGGAGATCAGTTCGATCGTGAGGTGCGAGCAATAGTGTCGGCGATCGCTATCCCCGTGGCGTTTTCCTGCGCATCCTCCCGAAGCGAGTCGACCCGAGAGAAGTTTACGAGCCGTAAAACGGGCGTCGGTGCTCTCACAATGATAAAACGCCGCCGCGAGCCGGTCCGATATTAAGTGGCATTCGTCGGTTTAATTTTCCAGTGAAATGAAGCTACCGCTTCCTCTCCTCGCGGCCCCTTTTATTCCTCGCGCGCGCGCGCTAGAAACCCGAACCCGAGGACTTTCTCGAGCCACCGGGAACAATAAGAGAAACAGGTGTTAACGGGGCACTGCTGTCTAGATATTACGGTGTTCTCCCATAAAAACTAGAAAACCTTTTTGCGCCGCGATTCAACGACGTTGTTTACGCTTTTACTCGCGGTTACCGACGACGTGACGCCGCCCGCCGATTCGCAGCAGTAATCTGTCGTATCTTGGGAATTATCGCAGATTTGATGCATTTGTGACAAAAGTTGGTAGGCACTATTTGAAAATGTTGCATTATTTTTTTTCAGCCAGTACTAGATTTTTTATTTTACAATTGTTTGAAATTGCAAAGGCGCTTTCGTGAGAAATGATTTAACATATTTCAGTAAGAACCACGCAAATTCTGATAAGATAACATTTTTTCTGTCAGTTTTATAGCTCGGTACGTTTAGTGTTAAGTAAGAAAATAATTTGTTAATTTCAAGACAATTTTTATTTTCCACATAAAGATCGGTTGTCTAGTAATTGCTGGGAAATCTCACTGAATATGTGTGTCGAACCAAATCGGAAGCTTAGGAATCATCTGTGTGGGAGATCTATTAAGAACGTTTTAACACATATCTTTATTAGAGCACACATTACAGCGAGAACCGCGCAAAGTCTGAACAAACAAAATCTTGTCATTTTTATGAGGCAACACTTTTCTGTTACACACATTGAAAAAATAAGTTGCAGTTCAGATAGAAAATTTATATTTTGCATATAAAGATCAGCTGTCTAGTAATTATTTAAAAATCTCACTAAAGCCTAGAAATGATCATTTCTATGTGCGAGATCTGTTGAGAAATCGTTCTATCCCTGGACCAGAGACTTTCGAAAATAACGAAACAATAATCGCCGTTAGACGATGCGCCAAGGAAGTCCGCGTTCAAGTTCGCAGAGCTCCATTGTGCGAACTCTACGATAACAAATTAGTGTACAGTGTGTCCACCAACAGGAAGATTGGTTCTAGCGTCTCCGCGCGGTTGCTCCTGCGTGTTCAGTTTAGATTCTCGTTAACTCGCGATCCCCGGTGTGCACGGTGGACGTCGGGTTCTCCTCGCGCGCCGGTCGTCTTCTAGTTCCTCCGTCGTGGTAGCGCACACCTCGTTTCAAGGTGGTGGGTAGGAGTGGTCTCTGGTCGCGGAGGCGCGAGGAGGGATACAGCACGTCGGTCCGCGAGGCAGCCTGTGGCTCGTGCTAATTCAGTCGAAGCGCGGACTTGCTCGGCAAATCGTAACAAATCGCACGAGAACTCGATTAGACATATCCCTCCGTCGTGGAGCGCGTTCGTCGACCGTCGTAACGAACGCATTCTCCGAAAGTGTCCAACAGTGATCGTTGTCAACGGAAAAAAAAAATCGTTCAACGATTTTCCCGAGGAGGAAAAATCGGTAGGAGCCCTCGAGCAAAGGGCGCACGAGGCCCGAGGACTGTTAGGGGTGGTGCGCGAGGGACCGGAAGTAGTTTTGAACACTCGATGTCGCGGTGTCGGCGCAACTCGGGCTTCCCGGCGGAGCCGTGGGCTCGTGCACTCGACCTTAACCCAGAGAGGCTCGCCGAGACGCAGCCAGGTCGCTCTTGAACGCGTTCGCTGGCCCGTGAGAGCCGAAATAAAATCGCCGTCGAACGACAGACAGAGAAGGATAGACTGAGCGAAGAGCGTTTTTGTTTTCCCGCTTGATTGCGGCGAGAATTAGAGGCCCGAGTGAGGCCCGCGCGTGCTTTCACGTTCCTCGTACGACAGTATGC
The DNA here is from genome assembly GCA_028454225.1 of Lasioglossum leucozonium. NCBI lineage: Eukaryota > Metazoa > Arthropoda > Insecta > Hymenoptera > Halictidae > Lasioglossum > Lasioglossum leucozonium. Next base: position 4,690,497 of record CM052214.1, read on the forward strand.
TGCGAGCCTATTTGGACGAAGCCGCCGCCGCCGCCGAGCCAAACTAACGCGCGAGAATTTTCCCGAACCGCGGTGGCCCCCGGGGGTACGGGTTTTCTCTCGGCGAAACGCGGGTTCTGCGGGAGAAACAGGTAGCGGCAGAAGAGAGGGCGGCCCCCCTGTCGACTTTCCAACCGTGTTCTCTCTCTCTCTTTCTCTCCTCGGAAACGAGTTTTCCGCCGGGGCCCGATCGACTTTCTTCGCCGCGAACATGACCGGTGACAACGGGCCCGCCGCCGACTCCTCGGGGACTCTCGTCGCGTTTCACCGGCCCCGAAACCGTCAAGTACCCTGCTGCGTGAGATGAGAGATCGTCGTTCACCCGTAGACGGGCCGACGGCGATGAGAGAACGACGGACTTGAGACGGGGGAGGATCGACGCGTTTACGCGCGCGGCCAGGTCGCACGTTCGGCAGGCAAACATACACACCGATCCGAGTACTGTAACCGAAGGTGTCCATAGTCAGATCCTCGATGGTGATGGGACCGGTGACCTTAGTTACAGATCGGGAGACCAAGGAACACGGTTACGCGGTGAGCAGACCACCGTCCCTGGAGACCCGGGACCAGGCCGCGCAAACCGACAGCCTCTACAACAACAGAAACCAGAAGACCGAGCGGGTCGTGCAAGCACTGTCCGTCACTGTGCAATACTTGGCCTACGAGGTGAGCGCTATTCGCACGTTGTCTTTGTTTGTGCTTTTTGCGGTCCTCTTACGGGACCGAAAAGAAACCGGAACTCGCCGGCAGACCGTACGGCTACGGATACGCCGAGGTTTTTCACGTATAGACTTTGCATGCATCGGGTATACGGGGTGTCCCACTCGTAACACTTTTCACGACTTTTTCATGTAATTTCACATTTAAAAAGAAAATAACTTTTCATTTAGCTACAGTTTGTTGTAGTAGTCAATATTTTGCATGTACAGATTGACTGTCTAGTAATTACTCCAAGTTCTCACTGAATATATGTGTCGTACCAAATCGGAAAATTAGAAATCGTCTATGTGGGAGATCTGTTGATCTAGATTTTTTATCTTACAATTATTGAAATTATAAAAATTCATGAGAAATGATACATATCTTTATTAGAGCACATGTTGTAAATAATAAATAATATTATGGCTTTAAAGCAATTTCCTTGCAATTTTCTTATATTTCATGTAACATAAGTTTCCTTTCTTTACATAATACAAATTTTTTTCTGGGAGTACAAATTATATTTTTCGAGGGAAAACATTTGAGTAACGCTCTATATGATTTTGAAAAACAATTACTTCTCATGAAGTTTACTTACATTGTACAATGTGCATATTATAGTCTCGTTCAGAAAACACGAAACGAAAAAACGAAAACACGTTTTTACATCAGTTTATTGCACTCGAGATAAACAATTTTTACTCCGATTATACCGGCGCCTTATGCCAAAATAAAGGAAACGTTCTAATTTCCTAGCCGTCGGAGGAATCTGTTGTCGACCGGTCGAAGCTGTTGTGGGTCATCGGAGACCCAACGGTACCGGCCGAGGGTGAAACGTGTGTTCAAACGGTGTTCAGAGGCAACCGGACTAATCGTATCATTACTTCTAAAGATAATATCTGGATAAATAATTCAAATGAATTTTCTCGAGAAAAAAGCTCCCGTCTCGGACATTTTATCGCGCAGTTCCCCGCGGACTAGTTCGGCGAGATCGCTGGCAGATAGACTCCTCCCGGAGACGGTGATCTCTCCGGCACACTATCCGTGTACTTTTAATTTGTTTAACCGGTCGGTGTGTTTGCCGCAGTTGGACGCGTTTTCTACCCCGAAGCTGAAAAAGGATTACGAGAATATGAAGAAAGAATGGATGTCGAGCTGCACGGAGATCGAGGAGCTGAGAACTAGAAACCTCGGCATTGAAGAGAGGCTCGAGTCGGAGAGGGAGAATCATCGAAGAGCCTTGGACCAGCTTCGCGAAGATCGTGAGTCTTGCCAACGGTTTAATTCGTCTTTCTGTCGCAGCCTCTTCTGGCTCCGTCACCCGTGTGCCCGAGACACTCTCCTCTCGTGACGTAATTTACAAGCCCGTTACTCCACACAGTTTCCCGAAACCGGTTGTCGTCATCCCCGACGACCATCCCTCCAACGATTCCCCGCGATTCCTCCAAACAAATGGCGGCGACGAAGTCATCTCGATCAGCGTTTGGTAGATTCGAGGGGGAGCAATTTTTGGCCATTTCGGTGCTTCTAACATTCGCTGTAGCAGCTACGACATCGGTGTGAATAGAGATAGAGAATATGATCGTTTGTCTCGTAAGAATAATGAATGACAATCTGAACGAGCCGGGTGAAGGGTCGGTTGATGCACGTTTCGTGTTGGAATCGTCACGACGGTTGATCCGCTTTGTGCCAGGCACAGTGTCGTATAGATGATAATGATATTCTCCCGGTAACAAGTTTAATGGTCCCGATGTCGGTGGCAGAGGTTTAAAGTGGAGCAATTGTTAATTAAAATCCGCGTGACGGCCGCCGGATGGCCCACGCACTGTGTCCGACTCGGCCCGGTCCTCCGCGTGGCTCGAAGAATTTTCAAAAGCGGCCACGCACACTCGCACACTCCCCAAATCTATCGCGAACGCTTCTCTTCTCTCTCGATTTAGTGGCCACGTAACGTTCATCGAGGTTAATTATAGGTTGGCACGTTCGACGGGCTTGATCCGTCTCCTGTCCTCTCCCCCACCTGCCTTGCCTAGCCGTCTCTGTTTTTCTTCCCGTTTCTTTTATCCGAACGACGTCGACGAGATCGATCTCGAGAAAGAGAGAGGAGACACGCGCACAGATTCGTGAAAAAGTTTTCATAATATAAAATCGCGTACCTGTGCGAAATTGCAAAATGTTTCTCCCTTAATTGTTAAAACAAAACTCTCCGATTTCAGTGGAAGCTCGACACGCGGATCAGATGGCGACGCTGGAGGCCACGTTGCAGGAGGAGAGGCGCAGGTCGAACGAAGCGTCGAAGGAGCACCGGGCGGCGTTGACGAAAGTGCGCGCGGAACAGGAAGCGGAGTACGCGCGGCGCGAAGCAGATCTGAAGCGACGATCGGTGGTGCACGATCAGGGGGCCGCGTTGACGGCCGAGGTAGAGTCGCTGCGATCGGTGCTGGAGATCCGTAGCCAGGAGATCGCGTTGCTGCGCTCGGAGCTGGACAACAGTCGGCGCGAGATCGAGGAGAAGGACGCCCTTCAGCAACGGGTGGACACGCTGGAGGCGAGATGCGAGGACCTTAGGGCGCAGATCCAGTGCAAGGAGTCGCTCGAGAGGCAGATCGCGCACGACAACGAGGTGCTGCAAGAGTCGATACATCAGATCTCGAAGCAGAACAAGCGTCTCGCGCAACGGAACGAGGAGCTGCAGTGGCGGTTGCGTCAAAAAAACGAGGTGGTGACCGTTCTTGCGAATCTGACGCCTAGATTGTCGCGATCGTTGGGCCCGGAGCAGGTCGAGCACACGCTCTCGCCGGACAAGAACGGTCCTCAGTCGTCCTCGATGGTGAAGTTCATGGTGGAGAAAGGCGACTCGGTCTCCTGGACGCTGGAGATCGACGACGAGACGCCGAAGAGCGGCGGGAGCGCGGATTGCACGCTGGCCGGTTCCACGCCGCCGAAGATTAGCAGGCCGGACACGTCCGCGTCCGTGTCCAGACAAGGATCGCTACGGCTGACGCCGAGGAGGCCGTCGGTGGACATGCGAGCCAGATCGAAAAGCATCTCCGTGACCGATTCGGCGCGCGTCGAGGAAGAGTCCGCGTGGAGCCCGAGTTACAACTCGACGCCGATCGCCCGGCGAAGACCCAGAAGCGATCCCTCGTCCTCCTCCTCGTCGAGTTCCTCGTCCTCGTCCTCCTCGTCCTCGTCGAACTGCGCGGTAGCCGTGGCCGTTGCCGCAGCCGCAGCCGCTGCAGCCGTCGCCGACGACTGCGGCGGAGGACAAAGGCCGCAGGAGGCCGGCGGCGAGGCGATGATCTCCGAGGAGACGTCCGCGACTAGCAGCGAGGACGAGTTGTCGACCAGCAGCGATATACCGCCCTTGCCCATACAGTTCGCGAGCTGGGGCAAGCCGATCAAGTAATAACGTACCCGCGGACGTCTCCTTTCTCGCGACCACGACGAGCTACTTCGGCCGCGAACGACGCCGCGCCCTCGATTCAGAACGCCCTCGATTGTACGCGCACTTTTTCTATTACAGTCTGTACCTGTTCTAACGTGTATATGTATTCCGTCGCGGTCTCAGCGTCGTCGCGCGTAAGCCGTAGTCGATTCGCGGCCGGGAAACGCGGACGAGCGCGGACGTCCGATGAATTTTTCGTTCCCAGGACACGCTCTCGAACGGATCCACTTATTGAGCTTACACGCGATAGCTTCGTAAGCATGCTCCGATCGCTGGTGCGTGTCAGTGCGTGTGATTGTGTGTATGTGATCGTCCGACGTCCTAATCGAGCGTTTTAGATTAGCGACGATTTTTACGATATGCGAGAGATCGCTCTCCAACTTGCGCGCGCGCGTGTGAGCAGAGCGTCTCTCTGACTTTTTTCGCGTTTCTTGAATCTTAGAATTCTTGTATCTTTGTTTCCCGACACGACCGCTTTCCGTGTCCGAGGCCTTGCTCGCTCGACGGCCCTGTCTTCGGATCGTACGGGGTCTTCTGGTTCGATTTCAGACGACGAACGGGGTTCTCCCGGTAACCCGGTTATCCGGTTGCGTCTCGAAACGCGACGAACGGACCCTGCGATCAACTTGCTAATCGGTTCGACGGTCTGTCCTCTTGTACAACGTTTATTCTTTTGCTCGTTTTGTTTGTCGGGATTATTTGTAAAGGTGGGAACGAATTGGTCAGCGGTCGTGAACGGGTCCGTTAGGGGCCGCGCTGGGTTCGTTTGTCTCCCTGACAGTCGTGTCCCTGATTCGTAGAGATACATTTTATCGGTACCGTTGAGTGAAATTTTTAGCGTGGCGTGTAGGAGAGTTAGGCGAGAGATATTGTTTTGTCGTTGTCGAGTCGACGGACGTGGAGTCTAGGCAAGCCTCTTGTTCGTCGGAAGGGGATTCGAAGGGAAGAGTTACCTTTAGATTAGAAAAAAGTGCGCGTAGAAGTTATCGGGTGAATTTCATTGGATGATTGATCGATGTGTGGTAGAATGTTCACGGGTTACCGATACGGCGATTCGCGATACCACGCGTTTCGCGAACAGACCGTGTCGAATCGTGTGACGCACGTGTGCGCCGAGTTTAGTCAAAAGCTTGAGGCTTGAGGCTTTCAGTGGAGGTTCGAGGGTGCGAGCAAAAGCACCCCCTTTTCAAAGATTGTGCCGAACGATCGTCCCGCTGGCAACACGACCAGCTTGATCACCGCGAAACGCTGCCGCCGATTCTGAGGAATACCGATTCACAATCAGAGTAGAACCGCCGGTGTATGTATGTACGTATCCGACAGCCTCGACAGCCTGGGAAACTGCGCACTGTGTTTGTTTGATTCGCGACACTTTTACACATGTCCGTTTTATAATGTATAATGCGTTTATATTACGTCTGTACATAAACAACAACGATGTTTATAAATTAATTAGTCTTTATCGCAGACATTGTACATAGACAACGACGTCAGTCAAAAAGCGATGGTCCTCGATCGAAGCGAACGAAAGAGCAACAAATATGAATAAGTGAGGAGATGAACAAAACGAAAAGGGGGAAAAGAACGCGTCGACGAGCTCGCATTGAATATTCGCGCGCGTGCTCGCGACCAATATTAATTCGTCGTTGAGACATATATATACGCGGAATATATGCACACATATGTTCTGTATAATATACATACATATACAGCTTACCGGACAGTACGATTATCGTGGTTCGTCGCGTGCGGATCGATTCAACAATTCTTCTTCTTGCCTACTTACAAACCCACGGAGTCCGAGCGTGACGCGTCTCGCGTCCGAGTCTCTTCGGGGAATGTGTTTTTATAACGTTTGACATTTTCTCGCGGCAGATCACCGGGACAAGCCCGTGTAACAGTTGCGACGCTCTTTCGCCGACACACGGGAAAGAGCACGCTGCGACGAGATACGTTTTTTGCCTCCAACAGAAGTTCGTGCGATTCCCGCGGTTCTGTTCGACACTTTTGTGCCCCGAATCGTGTGTTACGCTCCGTTATTCACCGATACCTTTGTTCGGGTCACTTTGCGTACGCTAATTGTAAGGGATTTTTTGTTTTTTTTTTTTTTTTGAATATACATAATGAACAGTTACCGCGACATTTTTTAGTTGAATTGAATTTTAATGAGAATTGGAAAAATGTTGTTCCATGCGTATCGGTAATTCGAAACTGCACACCACGGTGCACTTTCGAAAAAGAGATGGAGGGTTCGCGAACTCCTGTTGTTAGCAAATCGAGCATTTTATTGTGGCAATTAGATGACACGATTCATCTTTGACCGCTACGTTTTTGCCGCGACGTCGTATCTACGGATGGTAATGCAGGTATTATGTGTCGTGTCGATTGCCGCACCGTCGATAAGTAACCGATCGATCGCGCGGGCGTCGATTCGAATTTGAATTGAAATACTCCGTTCCACGGACAACTGGGGGGTTGGGGGAAAAAAGTATGTTCGATAGCAGTAGCATAGGAATAATTGGAGGGTGTCGAATTATAAGGAAACAGCAAGTATTATTCGCCGAGAAGTGTGTGTTTCTCTCACATGTGCTGGCAAATTCAATGTATTATATACCTATCAAATAAATATTATCTGAATTAAGATAATTCCTTTAGGGTCTTCTAAGCTCGTTGAACAACCGTTGTCCATCGGCAGAGAGGAAATGAAGATGCTCACGACCGGGGTTTGGTGTCCCCACTTTGTCCTGCATCGTCTTTTAGCCTGGAACAGAACCTACGTCATTTTTAGCACGGATCACTACTGATTGTAGGTCTGGGTTCAGTTCCAGTCTAAAAGATGATGCAGGACAAAGTAGGGACACCAAAACCCCAGGCGTGACCACCATCTGAGCACTCTCGTTTCCCTTTGGTTCTATAGTAGGCTGTGGTAGAGGATAAATTTCTATAGTAAATTCGATGTAGAGTTTCCCCGGATAGAATGTATCAAGATTCGCCGCGAATGGTCGCTCGCTGCCCCACTATTCCTCGAAACATACACGGTGTCTCAAAACACTTTCAACACCCTGAAGTTTACCTTTTTCCTTTCGCAAAGTGTCGCTTCAAATCACTTCAGGAACCGACCATTTCAGAGCGAAGGAGTTTTGAGACACCCTGTATATAGATACGTTACTGTTTCGGGCGCGCATGCGCGAGAAAACCTGGCCAATGTCATCCCCGTTACTGCTCCGCGCGCGAGGTTTCCGTCACTTCTTCCTTCTTCCCTTGCATTTGCATTGTCTCTGTTTATCGTTTTGTTGCACATGTTTATTTATTTAGAAACTTCGATGAGTGGGTCAACAGACAAAAGAGAAAAGATTAACCCGCTTAATTGGAAAAGTGTGGTAACGCCGGAATCTCCGGAGGTAGTAAAAACGATAACATTGAACGACTCCGACTCGAAACCTCTTGTACCTATGTTGATACGACTTGACGAGGGTGGTTATGCTCCACACAATATTCATATTGACAAAGACGAGGTAATTGTCCTTTTGCGTAAGGCTAGTTTATTTCTTCCACGCTCTTCATTGATGGAATATTTTTACGTTTCGAACAGTTCAAAATAGGTCGCGCCAGAGACAACGATGAAATTATTTTGGACACAATGATATCTAGGAGACATTGCATCGTAAGATGCGAAGGGAACAATGAATGGACCATTAAGGACTTAAGTTCGTCTATTACGTTTGTCAACGATGTACCTCTTGTAGGCAGTGTGAGCCAGAGGCTCCATGATGGGGACATTATACAATTCAGTACATGCAAACAATTTAGGTATAAATTTGCGGTTGTCGACGAAGAGCCCAGAATTAAGAGACCCAGACTAGATGAACAGATACTGGATAATGTCCTTACAGAGCAGAAAACATTTGCAGAGAGCCAGGAATGTCAGAAGAGAGTTCTCAAAGAAAAGTTACAGACAAAGCAAAAGGAGCAAGATACATTGAAACAACAATTGGAACAACTTTTGAAGCAACAATCTGCTGCTAAGGAGGACACGAATGAACTGAAAAAGCAAATTATTGTTTTAGAGGGTAAAATAGAGAGCGGGAACGACCAAGAGCAGCATTTGCATAAAATGTACGCCGACCTGCTTGTAGAATTAGAAAACGAACGAGTGCAATTTGAGAAACGATTGAACGACGAGAAGCAAAAGTGGCAGGAAGCGTTGATTGTGAGTAACCAAGAGAAAGAAGCATTGGAGATCAAAACTAGAGAACAGATGGAGAAGTGGAGAGAAGAACAGCAGGCTGAATGGAAGAGCGTTATGGAAAATAGAGTTAAAGAAGAGAGAAGTATACAGGCTCAACTGTTGAATGAAAAAACAGTCTTGGAAGAGAAGTTAAAGGAGACGGAAAAGGCTTTGAAAGAAAAGGAAGCTAAAGCTGAAACGACGCAGAACAATGGTACCACCGTTTATGTTTGTAATAGTAAGAGCTCTAGTTTATAATGAATTTATTGAAGGATGGGACTAATTACAGTAATCCAAATTTTGTATTTGTAGCTGCAGGCCCCTCTGAAGTTATGGACGATAGTTGCATATTTTTAGAAATCATAAACGATGCATCAGGAATTCAAATCTTGGACACTATCGATTTGACTGTATCCTGCACACCAAATATTCTAAATACACAGCAGGAAAAAGAAACTGTGATCAATAAAGTTAGCGACATAATGGACGAACAGTTGACTTGCAGCGTATGTTCCGAGTTATTTGTGAAGGCGACAACTCTGAATTGCATGCACACATTCTGTCAGCATTGTATTGCTACATGGAGCAGAAAAAAGAAGGAATGTCCTGTATGCAGAGCACCAGTGGCATCCATGAATAGGTCGATAGTTCTTGATAATTTTATTGAAAGTATGTTAGAGAATCTGCCTACTCATTTGAAAGAAAGGAGAAAAGAAGTCGTAGAAGAAAGAAATGGTAACCGTGCAAATAAATAATAAAAATCTGATAATATTCCAACGGTAGAATGAGATCTTAAAATATTTTATGTCAGTTTCAGCTACGAAATACAAAAGGAAAGTACGATGACTCGTTGCTGCGAAAAGAAAAGCGATACGATTCCTGTTGAAGTTCAAAACACTTTATTTCAGTATAATTTTTTATTTTTTTTATAAATGCTGCCAGCGCTAATATAAAAGTATTTTGCTAAAATAATAATAATTCTATATATATAAGTCTACATATAAAATAAAAGCAATTAAAATGCATAAATTTAATTATTCGAAAAATAGCGTATCATTAACATTTCAAAGTATTTAAATTTAAATTACATCTAGAATGTACGATAACAAGAGGAAGAACGAAGTGCCATCTGATGGTAAAAGTTTCGAGTGTGTGGGCTGCAATAAAAAAATTTTTATTTACTTGCTATTTTTTACATACAGTACACAGTATGTATATATTGATAATATATTTTTTTATTCAATAAAATATCATGCAAAACTTATATGCAGTTCTAGATCACAATTTGCGGATCTCATAGTCGTAGGTATACATTATTCGCAAATAATGATTCTGCTGTATATACATGCGAAAGTAGATGGCGCTGCAGACCGATCATAAAGTATCACGGTATCAGAGAGGGCTTCCAGTCGATCAGCCGACATCAAGATAGTCGGAGTGGGGCGGACGACTATTAAGTTGCGTTGGAAACACGACTTTCGGAAGAAACACGTAACATCTCCTTATAAATTTGCGTTATAATTTATTCGCGTAATGCTCAATGAAAGATTGTTAAATTTTCAGGACTTCAAACAACACGTTCACCTACCTACATATAATAGAATGCGAGACTTTCATCGACAACGTCGCATTTTCCATTCACAGCACTTCTAGAATACACGAGGTAAAGTACCTACCTTTAACCCCTTATCTTCTAACAATGAGTCAGAGACCGGTGATGCAAATTTCTGTTAAATGTGTACATCATTAATATCCGTCGGATCAAAATAAAATCCCATTCTCTCTGTTATATTAATGTTTGTTTGTTAAAAAGCAATAAACCTCTTCTCTTTTTCTGAGAAATTACGAACGACGATCAAAATCGACATTTCGAATCACATCGATCGATCGATCGATTAGTCGTGTGACGTTTCGCAAAGAATTCGAAGGAACATGCTTCGACACGGATTCGAATGAACCACGGGATTTCCCTCTTTCGCGATTAGTTTCGTATGATGGCGCCGAGGCGGCGCTACGGAACGTCGAGCATACTTCAGCACCGAGATCCTCCGTCTACGGTGGTCCGCGGTTGTGACACCGAACTATACCCTGAACGTCGCGTAAATGGCGAAATACAATATACGACGACACTAGGGTAAAGTGAAATCTTTTCGTTCGGTGGAGTGGTTCGTTGGTCCGTTGGTTCGGTCAGGTTTCCGTGTCGCTGACGGACCAAGCTATCGACGACACGGTCACGTTGTTTCTCGCGGTGGGAAAACGACACGACTTTGGAAGGATGGCGACCTGACCCCTTCCGAATAATGGAATACTGTGCACAACGGTACGTTATCACCTCGGCCGAGTCTTATTTACCGTGGCTGTGCCCGATCGTCCATTCGAGACGTTCGCACGGATTCGTAGCACGGACTCGCCGCGACAGTTATGTTCCTCCGAAACCCCCTGAAGGTTACGCGAGATGTTATTAAAGGCCACTATCACGCTTTCGGCCGTCGTTATGACAAATTTTTTTTTCCACCTGTCTCTTTGTGCCTGCGACGACAGTGCACGGTCTCGCGGGATCTCGAGCACCGAAACCACGTGCCCCTTTATTTATTACGGCGGATACCCGCGCGAGAACGTTCTCGGGAGCGGGTTCGAGCGAACGCGCGATCAGCTCCGTTCGCGATGATTATTTACATGCTTGAAATTTCCCAGAAGTCGTGTCTCGCTAGGAATAAAGAAACATGGAAGGGAGAATACTACTGTCAGTGGAATTCTCTATAGTAGACGTCGATTGAACAATTTCTCGCGAGCACATTCTTCACGCGTATTTGCGAATTGTATTCTTTTTTCTTCTTCCCTTTTGTCTGCATCAGGATTTTCGTTGACACTTCTCGATGACAGAAAAATTATATGTTTTTTTTTACGGTAGAATATCAACGCGATCGCGAACCGTCAGTTCGCGAACGATTTACAGTTTCATTGACTTTGTTTTATTTTCAGATTGTCAGTTTAAAATACATTGAATTGGTGCTATTAATCTTACAAGGTGAGCTTTACTGGTGATTATTAATCCTCTGCGCTCGACATTTGTATTACCAAGCCTCTTTGCGTTTAATAAATTAATAGGTGTTAAAGCTCGGTACGAAAGAAATATTCTAGAATGGATGAAACATTTGTATTCTAAAGTCGAAATAGCTTCAAGCGCGAAGGGTTGATTGTCAAATAATTGTAGAGCTCAAACGTTTGTAGTACTAATTCGTTTTACGATTTGTAAACAGATGGCTGACGTTGATCCCGAGACTCTACTGGAGTGGCTCAGTATGGGCCAAGGGGATGAAAGGGACATGCAGTTAATTGCTTTAGAGCAATTATGCATGTTGCTGCTCATGTCTGATAATGTTGATCGATGCTTTGAATGGTACATAAATTATAGAATAATTACGTTACGTATAAGTATTGTGCACCGACCGATTACACAACAACAATGAATTATTCCAATTTCAGCTGTCCTCCACGCACATTTCTCCCCGCATTATGTAGAATTTTTTTGGATGAACTTGCACCGGATAGTGTCTTAGAAGTGACTGCTCGGGCCATCACATATTACTTGGACGTTTCTGCAGAATGTACACGCAGAGTAGTAGCAATGGAGGGTGCTGTAAAAGCTATTTGCAGTCGCCTGTCCGGAGCTGGATTAGGTTCCAGAACTAGTCGGGACTTGGCCGAGCAGTGCATAAAGGTATATCGAACAGCTCTACTAATAATGAATAACTCTTTAGCTGTACAATAAAACGTTAATCGAATATACATGGTTTTTGTGATGGCCGTAGGTATTGGAACTGGTATGCGCAAGAGAAGCTGGTGCTGTATTCGAGGCTGGTGGCCTTCCATGTGCCTTGTGCTTTATCAGAGAGCACGGAGCTCGCGTGCACCGAGACACCCTGCACTCTGCAATGGCCGTAGTGACCCGTTTATGCGGAAAGGTAGAACCGCAGGATAAATCATTGCCGGATTGCGTCGAAGCTTTGTCAACGTTACTCAGACACGAGGATGCGCACGTTGCCGACGGGGCACTTCGTTGTTTCGCGTCGCTCGCCGATAGATATTCGCGTCGAAACACAGACCCCGCTCCATTAGCATCGAACGGATTAGTTTCTGAACTCCTGCACAGGTATACGTCTCTAGAATTTTTGTGCAACGCATCGCGGGAGATCGCGCGCGTTTTTCTAACTCCCTCGCTTTCTCTCTGTCGTTTTTTCAGGTTGTCGAATGCAGCAGGGCCTGGTACAGCGATAGCAGCGACTTCCGGAAATCCAAAGACACCGCCACCTTCCAGCACAACGTCAACGATTCCGACTCCGGAAGCGAAATCGTGCGCTTCCGTGTCTACTATAATCAGCCTTCTGTCGACGCTTTGCAGAGGATCACCATCTATAACCCATGATCTTTTACGCTCCGAACTGCCGGACGCGATCGAGAAAGCTTTGAAAGGAGACGAACGATGCGCTCTCGATTCTATGAGATTAGTAGATCTGTTGTTGGTTCTGCTGTTCGAAGGCAGATCAGCGTTGAGCCGTAACACAACCGGTGGGCCGTCCGGACCGTTGTTACCGCGACTGAGGCGTTTAGATAGCGCCGGGGAGAAATCTCACAGGCAACTGATCGATTGTATTCGATCGAAAGACACGGATGCTCTGATAGAGGCTATAGACTCCGGCGGTATCGAAGTGAATTTCATGGACGACGTTGGTCAAACCTTACTAAATTGGGCGTCCGCGTTCGGTACTCACGAGATGGTTGAATTTTTATGCGACAGAGGCGCTGATGTGAATAAAGGCCAACGATCGTCCAGTTTGCATTACGCTGCCTGCTTCGGTAGACCGGCTATCGCTAAAGTGTTGCTGAAGCACGGCGCGAATCCCGATCTAAGAGACGAAGATGGAAAGACCCCGTTGGACAAAGCCAGAGAACGGGTGGACGAAGGTCACAGAGAAGTGGCAGCTATATTGCAATCTCCCGGTGAATGGATGCTGCCGAATCAGGAACACAGAAAACCAGAAACCGAGTCGGAGTTCACAGAACCAAAAGGCGATCCTGAAATGGCCCCGGTTTATTTGAAGCGATTGTTGCCGGTGTTTTGTGCAACGTTTCAATCTTCCATGTTGCCCAGCGTACGAAAAGCCAGTCTAAGTTTAATTAGAAAGATGGTGCATTATATTCAGCCGGACCTGCTCGTTGAAACGTGCGGTTCCGATAAAACAGGAGATTGCGGCGCTATGCTTGTAGAGGTGATTGCCAATGTGCTGGACAATGAGGTAAGCTCGGTAGTTCAAATTTTGTATTTATAATCAGTATTATCTTTTACTATGTATGTTTATATACCAAATAGTTTACAATGTAGTTTGAGGTGGCAAACTTAGCCGAATCACCCTGTATATTTCTTTAGGTCCTATGAACAAGTTAATATTATTACAGGATTAGTTAATGACAATATCTTGAACATGATAGTAGTCATGCAGGCAGGCAGGCAGCCAAACAGACAATTCTAGTGATTTAGTTAAGACTGTTCGCAGGAGCTTGAGTTAAAAACACCATCACCACCACCTCCGCCTCTCAAGCCGTATATTGGCCCAAAATTGCGTTGCCTCTCATCGTGCAAGTCTTCCAGTTCCCTGAACTACATTGTTGATAAGACGGTAACGTCTAATTCTATATTTGCCAATCGCTAGTTGGAAGAGACCCCTTGTGTCCCCTATTTTGCTATACGTGACACTCCCAAATATTTTTTTTTCATTGGGTTTTTTTCATTAATAACTACGCAAATATCTCATTAACATTATTGCATTCGTTCTATAATTTAAAAACAAAGCGTGATATCTAACATATATACGTAAGCATGTCTTACTTCTATTCTGACAAAAACGTGTCCGTTTTTTAACTGTATATACATATATATATATACATATATATTGCGACACTACAAAATATGTATATCGACAATCAGGAGTGAAGACATACTTTTCTCCTTTTTTTTCACTTTTAACTACTGTTATACGCATTAATTGTACACGTGGCCCAACGAGCAACATACATTTTAGCACAGAACGTGACATAAGAGGACAGTTAGGGCAAAAGAATTTCGAAAAAATCTTCGATTTTGGCAAAACGAAAGAGATGTTCAGAATTAGTTGTTTCGGTGAACGGAGAGTGGAGTTCAATTCTACGATCTAGATGCACATAATGAAGGATTTAAAATGCAAAGCTGGTTGTCCACTTCTGTCGACTGTCTGCCTGCTGCTGATGGGATTACTTGGGCGTTATTTGCTTGTGATTTCATTGAAACGCGTAATCGTTTTGCTCACAAAAATCAGATTGTGCCGTTCCATTGATGTTTACACACAGTCAACGAGACAACAGCAGACAAACTTGTGTAGTACTTACTTCGCACAATTAAATCAAGAGAAATACCAAAAAAAAGAAAGAAAAACAAACGAACAAACAAACAAACAAACAAAGGACCAGAAATATCGTTTTTTAACTTAATTGGATTCTGACTTCAACGACTAGCAACCATTGCAACACGCTGTTTTTTAAACCGTTCTTTTTTTTTTCTATTTCCATCCGAATAGGAGGACGAGGCCGGACACTTAGTGGTCTTGCAAATGATACAAGATTTGATGATAAAAAGCAAAGATGAGTTTCTAGAACATTTCGCTCGTTTGGGAGTTTTTTCAAAAGTTGCCGCGTTGGCCGGGCCAAAAGAGACCGCACCGGACCCGGAGGCAGAATCGAATCAGTCCGGGGAAGAGCAAAGAATGGAAGACGCTAGAGAGCTTTTGGTAGGAAGAGCTTATCACTGGAGAGATTGGTGTATCTGTCGAGGACGCGATTGCCTCTACGTCTGGTCAGACGCTGCTGCCTTAGAATTATCGAATGGAAGCAACGGTTGGTTCAGATTTATACTGGACGGGAAACTAGCAACAATGTACTCCAGCGGAAGCCCAGAGGGTGGAACGGACACGTCAGGTGCGTTCGTTTCTTTCCCCTATTAACGTCAACGCCAGATTCTCATCATGTCTCGTCCATCTTACCATTTGTCTTTCTCGTTGAAGTGTCCCCCTCACCTCCTTTTACAGCCCTCCGCGCCAAATTAAATTGCCTCTGTTACTAGAGAGATCACATTCTTTGTTTTACTTGTTATATCTCTTTATTTTAATTTATTTTCTTTTTTTGTTCATTTGTGATTAACTTCCCATTCGCGAAGGGGAATAGTTTAGTGAATAACTGGTTTTACTAACTGCCTACAGGAAAAGGGAGGAACACAGAGTCGCTTACCACCGAAGGTAGGTACATACATGTTCGACCCTCCTATAGCTGCGCACGTACTCCCCAAAACAGAACCGTTGAGTGATAAATCATCGATCGCATGACACAATCAATCCTTTTATCTCTGCTGCATGACCACTCTTCTGAACATTCTTCTTCTTATGCCACAACATTATTCGGTTCATTGAACAAATTCACTACCGCCCTGCTTTGGTCGGCCTGGCCGTATCAATTACTGGGAACGTTGTGTGCATTGCAGAGAACCGCGGCGAATTCTTGGAGAAACTCCAGAGAGCTCGTAGCCAAGTGAAACCGAACTCTGTCAGCCAGCCTGTTCTGTCGCGGCCCGGCACGACCCGGCTGATCGTAGGAAACTGGGCATTGTCCAGTAGAAGAGAGAGCATGCTGGGCATACATAACAGCGACAGCTTGCAGGTGACCATTCTAAGAGAGGATCTGCCTGGATTCATCTTCGAATCGAACCGGGGCACAAAGCATTCCTTCACGGCGGAAACTAGTTTGGGTAAGTGGAATTTCTACGGTGGAGTGACCATATACTCACTGTACAAATAGTATGCTCATTTTCAAATGAACGGGGCTGTTTCTCCTCTTCGCTTGTTTGGCGAGTCAGTCGCTACCACGTCCACTGGGATTCTTCCTTCAAAATGGTGCACCATGGTGCTGTACCAGCAGGTTACTCACCACTACTTCGTGAATATTACCACTACTTCGTATACTACCTGCACTGTTCTCAAAGAAGAGTCCCAGTAGACATGATAGGCACTGACTTGCCGAGCAGGCGAAGAGGAGAAGCAGCCACATCTGTTCCGTGAGCCAACTTTGCCCAGGCCTGATACACAGGGTAGTTCATACGTGCTTGTAGAATCGCTTCATCGTTATTCCTTATTTCCAGGTCCAGAATTTTCAGCAGGCTGGGCCGGGAAGCGAGGGAAACGATTAAGGTCCAAGATAGAAGCGATTAAGCAAAAAGTGAAGATGCAAGCTCAGGACATTTATGAGCGTTACTTCAAAGCTGCCCAGGCTCAACCGCGGGGAGTGGTCGCCAAGTTAGGAGTGATCGTCAGTCAGATCGAAAAAGCTTGTCAGAAGCAACAGTCGGGAAATCGTGAATGGCGTAACATACTGCAAAGCACCCTAGAAGAATTGAAGCTTTTGTTGAACGAGGAGGGGAAGGTCTCCGCGTACGAGCTGCATTCCAGCGGCCTAGTTCAGGCGTTGCTTGTTCTGTTGGCAGCCCCGCCAGGACCGCAGCCACCGACATTAAGAGCGACCAAGCTCCGAATGCAACGAATAGTAGTATTTAAAAGTTGTTTCCACGCGGCGGACGTGAACAAGGAACATAACTCCGCGAAAATTCTAGTCCATAAGTTGGTCTCGGTCTTGGAGTCGATCGAGAAGTTACCGGTCTACTTGTACGACACGCCCGGCTCGGGCTACGGTTTGCAGATTTTGACCAGAAGACTACGCTTCCGCTTGGAGAAAGCTGCCGGTGAGAGCTCTCTGATCGATCGATCGGGTCGTAGCTTGAAAATGGAGCCGTTGAGCACTATACAACAATTGGAGAACCATTTGTTGCGAATGGTGGCGAAACAGTGGTACGACCATGACAGATCCACGTTCACTTTCGTCAAGAAATTGAAGGAGGGCAGCAAGATCACGTTTAAGTATCACTACGACTTCGACGAGAACGGGCTGCTGTACTGGATCGGTACGAACGCGAAGTCCTGCACCGAATGGGTGAACCCTGGACAATATGGTTTGGTCGTGGTAACGTCTAGCGATGGGAGGAATCTGCCCTACGGTCATCTCGAGGACATATTGAGCCGTGATCCTTCCGCGTTGAATTGTCACACGAATGACGACAAACGGGCGTGGTTCTCGATCGACTTAGGTGTCTGGATCTTACCAAGCGCTTACACGCTTAGGCACGCGAAAGGCTACGGCAGAAGCGCTCTGCGAAACTGGTTGTTCCAGGCGTCCAAGGACGGCGTTACCTGGACCAATCTCTACGCTCACGTCGACGACACTTCCCTGAACGAGCCTGGTAACACGGCTACCTGGACGTTAGAGTTGCCGACAGACGAGACGCAAGGCTGGCGTCATCTACGGTTGCAACAGATCGGAAAGAACTCGTCCGGACAGACGCATTACTTGTCCGTGTCCGGGTTCGAAGTTTACGGCGAGGTGACCGGGGTATGCGAGGACTTGGGTCGGGCTGCTAGAGAGGCAGAAGCGGGAATCCGAAGATTGAGAAGACTAATTAAATCCCAGGTACTTCGTCATTTGGTCGTCGGTGCTAGAGTTGCTAGAGGGCTGGACTGGAAATGGAGGGATCAAGACGGCATACCGCCAGGTTTTAGTAATTCTACATTATTTCCCGTAGAAAACTGTTCGAGTGCGCTTTGCTAACACGTGTTTATTTCTTTGTTTTACAAGGCGAGGGTACCGTAACGGGAGAGCTGCACAACGGTTGGATAGACGTAACGTGGGATCACGGCGGTTCCAATTCTTATAGAATGGGTGCAGAAGGAAAATACGACTTGAGACTGGTTGGCGCGGGTTTAGACTCGGATAATGGAACAAAGGGTAAAACCGGTACCGGAGTGCTACCGGGACGAAAGTCCAGCAGCACCCCTAGTTTACCAGATTGCACCGACACCGTGATGCGTGGCTCGGTGGCTTCCACCGATCAAGCAGCGAGCGCTGATAATTTGGCCGCCAAGGTATGGTCCAATATGTTCCTTCGTATAGAATCGCACAGGCGTGTTCCTTTGAATTACTGTTCGCGCAAACACGATGAAAATGCAATTACCGAAATTGGTTTAAACGCACTTCAAAAATTAAGGGCTTTGGTTCATTTCTATCATTCGCTGTAATTATATACGTCTTGTCCGAATGTAGACCATTTTTCACTCAAAGCCCTTAATTTTTGGAGTGCATTTGAACGAATTTCCGGTGACCGTATATACACGTGTTAACGTATTAATCAAAGTAGAGAAAGTCACACTGGTTTTAAAGCAGCTTCTCGATTTTGTGTTTGTTGCAAACAGCAAGCCGCCGAATCAATAGCAGAGAGCGTGTTGTCGGTTGCTCGCGCCGAGGCGGTTGTTGCTGTGACCGGCGAAGGTGGTGCGAACTCAACTAGCGAATTGTCCGTTGTGTTACACCCGAGACCCGACACTACCGTGACAAGTGATCTGGCAACGATTGTTGAGAGTCTTGCCCTTAACACTGACTGTTCCACCAACAGTAACAGCAATCGTGCGTCTAGTAGTTCGAAACCGTTACTTGCTACTGTGCGAGGAAATAAGGTGTGACGATATGCTCGCGTAAAATCGTTAAAACCAGCATACCCCGGGTGAGTCGCTTAACTGTACCTTCAAAATTTCACTCGTAACGAAAAATAGTTTCGAACGAAACCTGTGAAGTTGTTCTGATTAAAAAACGAGGTTTACTCGTTCGATCCACGATTCCGTAGAACCTCTATTATCCGGTTACGAGTAAATTATTATGGTGTTACAGTTAAGTGGCTCATACTATGTACGCGTGTCGACGTGTATAGAATTTACACTAATTCTTTATTGAAATACGTTTGCAGCCAGTGGCGAACTTGCTCGAGGCAGCCGAAGCACTTGACCGTGTCAGAGAGGGAGCCGACAGGCTACGCAACAACACTAACAGCTTCTTAAGCGGAGAGTTACTTAGTTTAGTACCTGTCAGAATTAGCGTGTCAGGCGAGTCGGAGGACAACTCGTTAAGGATAAAGCCTGTACAAAGACACTCTGGGATCGCCGATGGTATGAGAACCTGCACGATTTTACCTATTTTTTATCCGCTGTTTTGTCATTGTCGAAACGAAATAATCTCATTAAATACTATTAATAACCGTTGTTTATCGCTGTCCCGTAAAACAAGCGCGACTCGCTTAACCTATTACATTTCCATTGGACTAGCTGCCAAAGAATGCAGTCGGGACAAAGAAGCTAGCTCGTCTACGCAAAACACAACCGGAGGATGTCCTGTTGTCGTGACCAATCCCATGTCCGTGTCTGTCCCGAACCTTGCTTGTTCAGATACTAGCAATACTTTGGAACCAACAACTGCTACCGGTTTATTGGGCACGTTTACCGCAATGACACGAAGACGAACGTTTGGTTAGTGTTCATGAAATATTGCTAGAGAATAATCCCGCACCGTTAAACGTCAATATTGTCGTCGTTCGAGATCGTTTTCATAACCCGCTAACAAGGTGTTCCCTCGTAGGACCTACAGGTGGACAGCACATCGCTTCTAATTCCAATACCGGTTCAAATTCACGCGGACCTAACTCGGTGTCGAGTTTAGTTCGGCTCGCCTTGAATCCTAATTTCCCTGGCGGTTTGCTGAGCACCGCGCAGAGCTATCCGAGTTTAACGAGCAGCGGTCAAGTGGCAGGCAGCGGTGTTACGACAACGACTGGAGCCGGATTAGGACAAGCGCTGACAATGTCTTTGACCAGCACGAGCAGCGATAGCGAACAGGTAAGGATCGTTGAACGTTCGATAAACGTTTCGTTCTCGAATGTTTCTTTCTTAAATGTTACAAGTCTAAACTGCGGATTTTATGACAACGCTGTGAAGACGTTAGAAGAATTTAATAGCAGTATCATGCTATTCTCAGCTTAGTAAGATTATTAAGAGGAAAAAAATAGTACATTTTTATCTAATTTCTGTTTCCCACAATCGACTTGGAAAATCACTATTTTGCATCGAAATCCGCAGTCTAGTTATGTCTATGCACGAAATTGAACATCGAGTGTATGATTTTATATAATGTAATAAGCAGTTATTGCTACAGGTGAGTCTCGAGGACTTTTTGGAGTCGTGCGGAGGTGTTGCCAGTTCTAGTGCCAGTGGAGCCAGGATCATTAACAGACCAACTCTCGTGACGGAGCTGGAGGACGACGAAGATGTTGTTCTCGAGGAGGAGGAAGACAACGACGATCACGATCAAGATGTGAGAATTCTAGAATTTCATAAATACGTTCGCTCGCGAATTAGCTTGACCATGGTGTGCTAATTCTTCCTCGTTTGTTTCTGATAGGAGGACGACGAGGAGAACGAGGAGGAAGGTGATGTCTGTGAAGGAGATTATGAAGAGGTAATGATGAGCCGCAATCTTTTGGCAACGTTCATGGAAGAAGAAGCTTCTCAGAGCAGCAAAAGTCGTGCTTGGGACGACGAGTTCGTTTTGAAGCGTCAATTCTCAGCTTTGATTCCCGCGTTCGATCCTCGACCGGGTCGGACAAACATTAATCAAGTAAGTAGAGAAACGATTATCTAGCTGCTCCGCACGCGACGGGCGCAACGAAACACTGTTATTCTTATTGTACAATGTGACAGACAACAGATCTTGAAGTACCACCACCTGGCAGTGAAACGCAGTCTAGCGCTCGCGTAGGATCACTGCCCATGCCGAGGCTATCGTTGACATTGAAAGGGCCAGGTCTTCCGGGTGTACCGGACGTCGAGTTACCGCTCACGGAGCCGCATGCCAGTATCTTCCAAGCTGTACAAGAGCTGATGCAGCTTACCGAACTTGGAAGTCGCCAGGAGAAACTGAGAAGAATATGGGAACCAAATTACACGTAATGCTCGTCTTGTTTGTCTTCGCATTTTCACATTGAGTTTGCGCGGACGCTTTCTAATATTTTTCATTCGTGATTATATTCAGATCGTGAAGCAATGGCAGCTCGCTTATAGGCAAACATTCTCGTTGTTTTCTAGCTTTTGACTTATCCTTTGATTTGCAGTATAATATACAAAGAATCGAAGGACGAGGAGTCGTCGGGAAGAGCAACGCCGATCGTGACGCTGTACTCTCGCAACGCCACACAGAATTCCTCTGCGTGCACCGTGGAAGACGTATTGCAGCTGCTGAGGCACGTTTACGTGTTGAGCACGACCCGCGACGACGGGAAACACGTTGACTACGAGGAGTCCGAGGAGTCGACGTGTTGCGTCCACCCTGACGACTTCACCTCTAAGAAGATCACGAACAAGATCGTCCAACAGATCCAAGACCCGTTGGCGCTAGCCGCCGGAGCGTTGCCGAACTGGTGCGAGGAGCTAGCCAGGAGTTGTCCGTTCCTGCTGCCATTTGAAACCAGACGATTGTACTTCAGTTGCACCGCGTTCGGAGCATCGCGGAGCATCGTGTGGCTTCAAACGCAGAGGGACGCGGTTCTCGAGAGGCAAAGAGCGCCCGGTTTGAGCCCGCGACGCGACGACAGCCACGAGTATCGCGTCGGCAGGCTGAAGCACGAGAGAGTGAGCGTACCTAGGGGAGAGAAACTATTAGACTGGGCAGAACAAGTGCTGAAGGTGCACGCGAGCCGGAAGAGCATACTGGAGGTGGAATTCGTTGGCGAGGAGGGGACCGGTCTCGGACCAACGTTGGAGTTCTTCGCGTTGGTCGCCGCGGAGCTGCAGCGCAAAGACCTGGGTCTGTGGCTGTGCGACGACGAGGAGCCGCAAGAGGACTTGAACGAAGACACCAGAATTTCCAGCGACCAGGCTCGACCAGCGGGATACTACGTGACACGACCGAGCGGCCTGTTCCCTGCACCGTTGCCGCAGGATTCCATGGCCTGCGAGCGCGCTGTACGATACTTCTGGTTCCTGGGCGTGTTTCTGGCGAAGGTTCTGCAAGATAATAGATTAGTAGACTTGCCGCTGTCCCGTCCTTTCTTAAAGTTAATGTGTCACGGGGATATCACGAACAACGTGAACGAAAAGATCGGCCTGTCCGGCGTCACTCAGGAGAGCATGTCGTCCAGTATGTCCAGCAGTTTCATATCGGAAGAGGGCGAAGCGGACGCCGCGTACTCCTCGTTCGTACCATCACCGTGGTACGCTGGTCTCTTGGACATAGAGGACCTCGCGCTCGTCGACCCGGTGAGGGGC
This sequence comes from Lasioglossum leucozonium, assembly GCA_028454225.1. Taxonomy (NCBI): domain Eukaryota; kingdom Metazoa; phylum Arthropoda; class Insecta; order Hymenoptera; family Halictidae; genus Lasioglossum; species Lasioglossum leucozonium. The sequence goes on from CM052214.1 coordinate 4,713,184, forward strand.
GAGTTCCTCAAAGAGATCCAGACAGCCACCGCGAAACGCGACAGAACGTTCTCGGACGGTCGCAGTTCCGCGGACGAGGAAACGTCCCTGCACATCACCCATCCGTCTGGTATGTCCGTGCCGATCGAAGATCTGGCTTTAACGATGACCTACTCGCCCAGCTCGAAGATATTCGGACACGATCAAGTGGAATTGGTCGAGGGAGGCGCGGACGTGCTCGTCACTATGGAAAACGCGAGGGAATACGCTGAGCTAACAATTAATTATTGTCTCGATCGGGGAATCTCGAAGCAGCTTGAGTCGTTCAGATCCGGTTTCTCGAAGGTCTTCCCAATGGAAAAACTCCACGCTTTCAGCCCCGAAGAGATCAGGGCGATGCTTTGCGGCGAGCAAAATCCACAGTGGACCAGAGAAGATTTGCTCACCTACACTGAGCCTAAGTTGGGTTACACAAGAGAGAGGTAAATGATGCACGTTATTGTGATTGTCGCGTTGTTCTGTAATCGAACCGAATTTTTTTCTTTTTTCTGTTACAGTCCTGGATTCCAGAGATTCGTGAATGTACTAGTTTCGTTGACCGGCCCAGAGAGAAAGGCTTTCCTACAATTCGCGACCGGGTGTTCGGCTCTGCCTCCCGGCGGTTTATGTAATTTGCATCCTAGGTTGACTGTGGTGAGAAAAGTGGACGCTGGCTCAGGTGGTTATCCATCCGTTAACACCTGTGTTCATTATTTAAAATTACCGGAGTATCCCACCGAGGAGATACTTAAAGAGAAACTTTTAGCCGCGACTAAGGAGAGAGGGTTCCATTTAAATTAATCTTGTTTCTGGTTGGACAAAGATCTGCGCTAACGGTAAATAGAACCAGAAAAATATATATATACATAGGCGTACTATTACTCGCCCTTGAAGCGTGCGAATTGACTCGAGGGGTTCAGAGAATCGTACTATGCGTGTGGTCTGCACGCGAAAGCAAAGTCAGGCCTCGATGTTATTCGAGGAAACCGGAAATAATTGTCCAATAGGAGGGAATCAGTTTGAAAGAATTAACACGTGGCCTGGAACGGAAACGCGCGCGCGTAACCAAGGTGTTTAGAATCGCTTGAATAAAATAATAGTTAATCCGCGTATCGCGACTATTCTAAGACACAATATTTGCTACGTAATTACATTCTGATTTATACGATAAACTAACAATGCGAATAAGAAGCAGAACCTAATTTATCGATCGATCAGATGAAAAGAGAAGACGATTGTCGCAGGTTGTCCGTTCCAGGTGATCATACGATACGATAACGAGTTTTGTCCGATACAATAGAAATTGTATTTTCTCAAAAAAAAAAAAAGAAATGTAATACACGCGAGTGTTTTCACGTATATTTGCTGTCCCTGTGGAACAAGAATTTTACAGTTCCTCGATATAGAACGAACGTTCGTACTGTCTTCTTTGAGGAGTATTGTTATGCTTGGAAAGTGATTCGTATTGTAAGGAAACAAAAAAAGAGAGAGAGAACGAGAGAGAGAGAGACACCCTTAAGATAAAAATTTCTATTTTCTTTGTCAGTATCCCTCTACGGTAACCGTACACATACACACACACACACATACACACTGTCGTTATTAAAATGCACGTGAACTGTGTAAATCAAAATTGCCCTGCGCAAAGTGCTAAGTTTTTTTTCTTTTCTATTGGTCACTACGAGAACCATGTATTTTTAGCATCCAGACCAATTTTCACAGCTTCAAATGTTTGTCCCTTTTAACCAAACGTATCAGCTACATCACTAACAGACAGGCAAAACGTAAAAGTTAAGAACGATGGAGAGAACGTTTTGATGAACGAAACCGTTCACGAAGACTATGCAAGCTGAGCACTCTGCATCTTTGTACAATATGCTACTTAATGCTCACTCGATAATTATAATTATAGGCGGAAATCAATATACCTGTAATAATAGTGTCTAGAAGAAAAGATATGAAAATAATATAAATGTGAAAAAAGATTGATTAATGATATCGATATGAGGAATAGTTACTATTACTGTAATATAAATTATTATTGATTCTTGGGGAAAAGAATAAAAGAGAACAAAAAAAAACGTTATAAAGTATAACATGTTTTTCAACGTAATTTGTTACATGTTTTATACAGTCTATGAATATAAATGTGTGTGTTTAACAATTCCATTGCCCTTTAGAAAAGATATGCATATCACTATATCCCATATAATGTACGAACTATGATATACCGCTAGTATAATGTACACAGGTCCATCGGTGTCCTTTTTTGGAGGTTTTTGTAAGACCATGGGTTCACATTACATTATATATATATACTATTATATATATATATACCATAAAAAACACATTGAATCTTTACAACTTTGCTGAACGAGATACGGGATTATTAGAATTATAGTGGTCCGATTGTAGTCACTTTTGTTGTAATACTGTGTTTGCTTCCGCACGTTCTTCTTCCAATTCCTTAGCCGTAACAGTCAGCTTGGATCTTGCAAAATCGCTGATTTCAAGGCCCTGGAACATTGTTGTAAATGTTATTTATCTCCTTCTACTTCTTTGCAAGAGATTAATTAGAAATATATAGTACAAGCACTCTTACATCGACGATTTTGTATTGTTTATCTTTTATGGTTACTGGGAAAGAAAATACAATATCCTTCGGGATTCCATAGGTGCCGTCAGACAGAACACCCATGCTAACCCATTCTCCTGGATTGGTACCCATCCACCAGTCTCTCATATGATCACCGGCTGCTTTCGCGGCAGACATCGCGGAGGACATTTTCCTCGCAGCTATCACAGCTGCACCGCGTTTCTGAATTGTCTCGACGAAAGTAGTGTTCAACCATTCTTCATCGTTCACAGCCCAAGATATTGGAGTTTCGTTAGATGTAACAGTGGCGTGACTGGCATCAGGATATTGAGTCGAACTATGATTACCCCAAATAATTACGTTCTTCACTTCGTCAACCTGTTGGCGAATGGAAGTTTAAGTGCATCATCATCTCTAATGTACTATATACAGTATGTTCGGTTTAAATGTGTATACACTTGGTATATCATAGCATTGAGTCTACCTGGACACCTAATCGCGCTGATAAAGCTGCTTGAGCACGATTTTGGTCCAATCTGGTCATGGCAGTAAAGTTTTCTTTCGGGATAGATGGTGCATAATGGGAACAGATCAATGCGTTCGTGTTGGCTGGGTTTCCGACGACCAACACTTTAACATCTTTCTTAGCGTATTTATCCAAAGCCTCTCCTTGGACTTTGAATATTTTTACATTAGCAGCTAGGAGATCTTTGCGCTCCATTCCTTCTTTTCGTGGCATTGCACCGACAAGGAAGGCAGCAGCAACATCCTTGAAAGCCACAGCTGGATCGGCAGTTGGCACAATTCCTAAACAGTAAACCATTCATATATACATCTCCGACGTGGAGATATTTGCATGCTCCAAAGATATCAATGTGTTACATAATCCCTATGTTATGTAACAAGCACTTCTACCACATGTTGCATAAGGAGATATAAATCTTTTTTAGAACGTTAACTCCAATGCTGCAACATGTGTGGTTTTATCCAGCAATTGAAGAGTAAAATTGAATTTTCCATTATTTCCTCAACATCTTAGGTCTTTACCTCTCAATAGAGGAAGAGCCAAGTCCTGTAATTCCATAACTACTCCATCCAGCACGCCCATCGCAACTGGGATATCTAATAAACGGAGAATGACTGGTTGGTTTGGACCAAAAACTGAACCAGCGGCAAGTTGGTACAGTAGGGAGTAGGCGATCTGCCCAGCAGCCCCCGTAACCACCACGTTAATTGGTTCCGTCTGAAAAATGAACAAACAGTTCAATCCTGAGTACGTAAAAGTTTAATTTTGGCGAAGCTGATTCTAAGCTGATTAGAGTTTACTGTGGAAGCATAAAAATCTGTGATTCAGCATCAGAGACAATGAGCAATTTCGGCCCTTGCTAGAACAATCGTCTTCAGCTATATAGAAATGATTCGTGGCGCAGGTGGTCAAAACGAATGTTATGACCAGGATTGATCAATAATCATCAAAAAATTATTGTAACGCTTTCAATGACACAAGAAGGGCAAACGCAGGTTAAGCCGTGCTAGTACAATATAAAATGCGCAAAAACATTATAAATTGTTCGTTAAATCGAAATAATATTTGATAGAGGACGGACACTTACCATGTTTCACCGGCGTTCGCTAATTCTCTCTGATGCAGGCCACTTTCGAGATAACGGCGGAGAGAGTGATAGAATCCTCCAGAAGTAGATGTGCTAAGGTCAAACTGATTGGTGTAATAACATTGACTGGTCTGGAAGACGGATTTGAATTCAAATGTTCGCGCTGGAGATAAAACGGTCTGGCGAGCTACCTAACTGGTTTTCTATCGACGAAAACGTAGTAATGTTTCAATTTATATATCGGCCACGACCACGACCGTGAAACGGCGGAAACTGTCGTGCACGATAACGATTCGAAAATTACAGGATAATTGATGTTCTCTGAAAAATTTTACATACGTGCTCGAGCAGCCGTTTCTCCTGTACTCTTTTAATATTTCGCGCGTGCGTGAAAATTTTATTCGGATATAGGAATCATTGGGAACGTTCGGACGTTTGATTTTTACTGAACGCGTCAAAGTCTGTATCTATAATAAGGAAGATATTTGTTGCATAATATTTACGGATATTTCAAAAATTTATTTAAACATAGTCTCCAATCCTAGTGAATGACGACGCTTCGAATACTCGCGACCAGAGGGCGGAAAAAGATTTTTGCTTCTCGCGAATGGTCCAGTCATCCTCGAACTCGAATTTCGAGAACACATCCTGCGATGAATTTTTTTACGCTGCGATTCTTTTCACATTTACAATAATTCAGATTTCTTTGTCGTTTGTAGTTTCCTAGAAGAAAAAGATGCATATTGACCGTATTGGCGTATTGTCTTCGTCAGTTTCATAATGTTTCGTCATTACTTCGATTTTAATTTGGCGCCGCTCCAGAACGAGCCATCTGTATTCAATATGGCGAATTAAACGATTTGGTTACATCGTGATGCTCAAACTGATAATTAAACCACTTTGAAACCCAGAGATTTTTTAGGAGTTCATTCGCTAAAAAGTTATGAATATCTGAAATTCACTAATTTTCACTGTTTTTGACAGACGAGGACGCCGCCATATTGGTAAGTAGAGAGCTGTTGCGTGTAGTTGACTGAGTGGCGACGCTAGATGGCAGCACTAGCGCTCCGCTATATTAAAAAAAATTGCGCAAAGATTAGGTCTGGGTAAGTACCGGTTAAATTGTCTCGATTTTGTTATTATAAATATGAAAAATATCGATATCTTGATTGTATGTAAATGTACGTTATCAGCATTGCCGAGTTGCGGCGCCATCTGCTGCTGCCATCTAGTGCTGCCACCTAGCGTCGCCACTCGGTCAACTACACGCAACAGCTCTCTACTTACCAATATGGCGGCGTCCTCGCCTGTCAAAAACAGTGAAAATTTGTGAACTTCAGATGCGCATAACTTTTTAACGAGTGAACTCCGCGGGTTGGGACTTCGATATTTGGAGTTTTCTCGACAAAATGAACAAGATTAGACATAAAAAGTGAAAAATCTTTGGATTTCCAAGTAAAAGTTTAACCGAAAAGACCCCGCACGTGGGCACTCTCGTATTCCCTTTGTTCGTGACTGTACGTCGAATGCCAGTGGTACTCATTATGACAATTGTCAGTTGAATTTCAGGCATACGTCAAGATGGCTGAGCTAATTGCGGTACCTTTAAAGAAACCGTCCGACGTCGATGTTATTAAACCGTTAACAAACATCATTAAATCGACATACAGCGGTGCGGGCAATCAAAAGGATTATACGGAAGCGATCGCCGAATTCAGTAAATTAAGAAACAACGCATTGTGGCGAGCTTTCGAGAAGTATGAAAGCTGCTTGGAGGTTATATACGGGTATGAGTCATCTTTATTCAAGTACTATTTCGATAATAATTACGTTAATTCTATGAACGATATGCATCTCGGTGTATCGTTACTTTGTTAATTGTACGTTTATCGTTAATAGTCAAGACAAACAAAAAATGTTTTTACAATCGCTTTCTGCGCACATATGAATCGGCATCACGACATGTTTTCAAACTGACGTGGATTAAGGAGGAATGATATAATCTGAAGTAAATTGATTCATGCCATTTAATATGTTTTACAGAATACCGGGTGATTAATGATGATGCGTAACTTTTTGTTCCAGCTACCATGATCAGCTGTGCGCGTTGGAGGGCAAGATACCTGCTCATGAATTACAGATCCCGTTCAAATGGAAAGACGCATTCGATCGTACCATATTCGGTGGAAAGCTTAGTTTAAGTAAGATTTATAAAATGTGCAGATTAGTTTCAGAATTATGTAATACCGGGTACAGATTAATCTTACTTGGTTCTAGACTTGCTAATGTATAGATACAAAATAGATAAGATAAAGTTGTTATCAATATTTGAATCGTGCCTTTAGAACAATGTATATTGTGTGCATTAAATGTAGAAGACAAAAGAGCACTTTAATAAGGAGTTAGGACTTTTTTTTTTAATTAAGTTGGCTACAAATTTAGACATTTGATTTAAATGTTATTTGGTGTTTCAGCTATTAGCACATTAGCTTACGAGAAAGTATGTGTATTATTCAATATTGCTGCCCTCCAAAGTTCAATAGCTGCGACTCAATCATTGGAGAGCGACGAAGGATTGAAATTCGCTGCAAAATTGTTTCAAGTAAGTACCAAGAGTCAAGGTAATTCTATATAATAACGTAGTGGGAAGGAATTACAGAGATTCGTGTGTCTGATATTATTGTATGTGTTTCAGCAATCTGCAGGTATTTTTAATTACCTTAAAGGAAATGTTATGATGGCAATCCAACAAGAACCAACACCCGATATTAGCCCAGAAACATTGGGTGCACTCTCCTCGCTGATGCTTGCTCAAGCTCAGGAAATATTTGTACATAAAGCGATTCATGATGCTATGAAAGATGGAATTGTAGCAAAATTAGCTGCACAAGCTGAAGAACTGTACGCAGATGCGTTGAAGTTGTTTCAGAAAGAGATTTTCAGAGCGTTTTGGGACAAAGAATGGGTTCCTTTGGTAGGCTTGTATTCTTTTCTATTCAGTATTCGTACGACTTTCCAATTGAATAACTATATTTAATATTCTACTACAGATAGCGGGGAAGCAAGCCGGATATCGTGCGATGTCTGAATTTTACCAATCGCTAGTATGTAAAAATAACAAAACCATCGGAGAAGAAATTGCAAGACTGGAGGTAGATCTTATTTTCTGTACAAAATGAAATTCATCGATCTCGGGCCTACTATTTATTGAGATGTAGTAATTGAAATGTTTGTTCCCAGCATGCTGTGGAATTGTTCAAAGCAGCGCAACAGCGCTCGAACAAACCTTCCTTGTTCCAAGATTATGCGAACAGAGCTCAGAGAAATCTGACAGAAGTGAAAAAGGATAATGACTTCATTTATCACGAAAGGATACCGGATGTCAAATCTTTGGAGCCTGTTGGCAGAGCCAATGTTGCAAAGTTGCTGCCCATGCCAGAAATATTCAGTACGAATTTCAAAGGTTTGTTCCGCGAACATTATTGAGTAACGTATTCGCTATGATTATATTTTATATAGAATCTTGCTCCACGTTGCAGATCTTTTTGAGGATCTATTACCTGTTGGTGTTCACCAAGCGTTATCATCTTACGATGTCCGCCGTAATGAATTGGTCAATTCCGAGATCTCTAAACTACGCGAGATGACGCAAGTCTTGAATAGGTACATAACAACAATTTAAGCAGGCTCAAGAAATTTTTGGTTCGAATAATTGTCATTGTTTTTAGCGTTCTGGCGAGTTTGAACTTACCCGCAGCTATCGAGGACACGAGCGGTACCGAATTACCTCAGTCTTTATTAGAGAAAGCCCAATACGTGAAAGAAGCAGGTGGAATTAAAGCCTTAGAAACCGCTATGACCGAATTGCCGGATCTTTTGCAAAGGAACAAAGAACTCTTGGACGAGGTAAAAAGAAGAATACTACAATTAATAGCGAGAATTGAAAACAATAATTGCTTTGTAATATTTGCGCTAGTCGGAAAGAATGCTTCAAGAGGAACGCCAATCCGATGATCAATTGAGAGAACAATTCAAGGAGCGTTGGACAAGAACGCCTAGCTCTCGTCTGACAGATCAGTTTAATGTTGTTTTGCGAAAATACCGTGAAATTATTAATAACGCAGTAACGGCTGATAAGGTAGGTAAATGAAGAAATTAATTAGGCGAGTATTCGTGCACTCGTGAATATATGCGTATCGCTCCTTGTCCCGTAGATTGTACGGGAGAAATATGAAACTCACCGAGATGGTATGGAAATATTAAGCTTAGATGACGGTGCCTTGATGAACGCGGTACCAACCGGATCGGCTGTACAGGAAAGCGGCACCGTGTCTCAACTTAGGAAACTCATGGAAACAGTAGGCTCTTTACATTTATTTGATTTCTCAACATCGTTCGTAATCGCTTTATGTCAAGACCTATAATTTCTTTTCAAGGTGGAAACGTTGAAAGCCGAACGTGACGTTATAGAAAGTGAACTGCAGTCCGCTGCTACCGATATGAAGACAACATTCCTGTCAGCGCTTGCTAAGGACGGTGCTATCGATGAGCCGAACTTGTCCGTGGAAAGTATAGGACGAACGTACGGACCTTTACAGAAGCAAGTGAGAGACAGTGTAATGCGGCAGGAGCAGTTGATCGTCGAGATTCAGGTACTTACAAACGTAGTTCGTTTATTAGATGATAAAAAAAGCGAGCGGCGGTTATTGATTTACCAATAAAACTTTACGCAGAGGTGTCACGCAGAGTTCACAAACGAACAATCTGGCAGCGGTAGCTCGAGGGAGGCGATGTTGTGCAAATTGGCAGCTGCTTATGACTCGTATAAAGAATTAAAAAGCAACTTGAACGAGGGTGCTAAGTTCTATAATGATTTAACACAGGTAGGGTCGTGCTTCGTTAAGTCACAGACATGGTATACATATAAGCACTCAAGACCGTTGTCATTGAAAAGTAATTTGATTTCACAGCTGTTGGTGGTCTTCCAAAATAAAATATCCGATTTCTGTTTCGCTCGGAAAACCGAGAAAGAGGAACTGCTGAAAGATTTGACGACAAACTTGAGCCACACAGGTCCAGCTACAACTCCTACCATTCCAGCTCATCATAGTGGTGCGAATAATAAGTTCCGATAAACGAGATCTCCTCTTGTATTTGATTTTAAAGGTGTTACATGCATGCAGGAATACCTGGACAAGCTCAATCTGGAGCCGAACAAAGTCCACCGTCACAGTTGCCATACCCTACACAATATCAAGGAGGAATGCCCGTACCATACGGAGTTGCTCCTACTACACCATATCCTGCTGCGTATATTCCGCCTCCTATGCCTGCAACGTATAATCCATATGCCACTATGCCTTATCCTCCTCAAGGTAATAAAAAATTTATGAAATATATCTGAAGACGTTACTGTATAGGTATACACGAGTAGAATGAGAGAGAAAGAGAGAGAGATAGGGAGCATGAATATTTCTATTCATTGTGTTTGATTTTCAGGAACTTTCAATCCGTATCAGGCTATGCCAAGTCCTTACGGCGGGTATGCTACTATGCCACGGTATGGTGGAAACCAACCACGACCTGGCCAGAATCCATTTTGAAGAGTAGATTGTATGTTACATGTATTACGATTGCAATTATAGGCACGCGAACGTACGAAATCAACAAGGAAAAGCTTACATTTAATAACGTTGCAGAATTTAAAGCAAAATATATTTCAACAATGGCACTTGATCTTGTCCAGTACGAAACAAAGAATTAAAGTAACGTGTTTAAGATCGATTTAGAGGATAGATATTCCTTGATTGTTATTGCATTTCATCCAACTGAATTTTGATACACTTGACATGTATTGACACGTGATATAAGTTATGCTTTAAATAATGCTTCGCGAAATGAAATGGGAGTTCTAAAAAGCTCTTGCAACATATAAATATATTTTGTATCAGAACGTACAGTAATGATCAATTAATAACGCCATCAAATTGTAATGCTGTATGGTTATTGCCTTCTTTTGTATTTATAGAGAAACAATTTTATATATATTAATGATTCTATACTATGTAACACTATTTGCAAATGTGCTTTCGTTTCGAATTGTATATTATATATTTTTTGTAATAAATTAGGATGTTCTCTTTCATCAGAATTCATTGTAGTAGGTTGCCGTACTCTCTACGCATAAGAAGGACTACTTCATTGTGCCTTTTGAGACATATTAGCAACCTTCGTTCTTAAAGCGCACCGATCTGTCGAAGAATATTTTAAAAATATAAAAAGTCTCCATCTATAGCGACGGATTTTGGAATTAATTTCCCTGTCCTTGCAATAAGTAAGACAAGGACGATGGCAGCGTGCGAGAAAGACAGTTGAGGCCTCGCTGGTGCCATCTACTTTTCTGCAGGACTTCTAATTCCCTGATACGTACTAGGCGAACATCATAACAAAGTTGATCTCCGACAAGAACAGACTTATGTACTCCCACACGTCACCATGATATAAGTTTAATATTGTAATTTTTTTGATGAAAAATAAAGAATATTAGTTACAACAGTTAATGTATTCTTCTTTTCCTACCCAATATGTGTGGTGGCAAAAAAAGTTTGAGCGAACTCCTTCGCTATCATGTTCCCTTAATACAAAGTTCAATTTTCAAAGTTATCGAAAAATTCTCGACCGACTGGCTTGCCGTTGACTTGTACTACTGAATTTTCGACAGTCTGGCTTGTCGATATCATATTCTCCTAATACTTTTATTAGGAGAACATGATAGCGAAGGATGTGGCACGAAATTTCAGTAGTACAACTCAACGACAAGTCAGACAGTCGAAAACTTTGAAAATTGAACTTTGGATTAGGAGAACATGATAGCGAAGGAGGTGGCACGAAATTTCAGTAGTACACCTCAACGACAAACCAGACGGTCGAAAATTCAGTAGTACAAGTCAACGACAAGCCAGACGGTCAAAAATTTTCGAAAATTCAGTAGTACAACTCAATGGCAGGCCAGACGGTCGAAAATTTTTCGAAAACATTGAAAATTGAACTTTGGATTAGGAGAACATGATAGCGAAAGAGGTGGCACGAAAATTCAGTAGTACAAGTCAACGACAAGCCAGACTGTCAAAATTTTCGGAAATTCAGTAGTACAAGTCAACGACAAGCCAGACGGTCAAAAATTTTCGAAAATTCAGTAGTACAACTCAATGGCAGGCCAGACGGTCAAAAATTTTTCGAAAACATTGAAAATTGAACTTTGGATTAGGAGAACATGATAGCGAAGGAGGTGGCACGAAAATTCAGTAGTACAAGTCAACGTCAAGCCAGACTGTCAAAATTTTCGGAAATTCAGTAGCACAAGTCAACGACAAGCCAGACGGTCGAAAATTCTGTAGTACAACTCAGTTGCAGGCCAGACGGTCGAAAATTTTTCGAAAACTTTGAAAATTGAACTTTGGATTAGGAGAACATGATAGCGAAGGAGGTGGCACGAAATTTCAGTAGTACAACTCAACGACAAGACAGACGGTCAAATATTTTCGAAAAATTCAGAAGTACAGCTAATGGACATGTTGGACGTTTAGGAAAAATTGGTGGTTCAATAAATATACTCACAGATGCATTTTGTTAAATACATTGTCTTTATTCGTTCATTGTAGATTCATACATAAAATGTTTGTATTGTACATGTACATAAGATTCCGAGGGTACAAAATTGTTCAACAGAACTTGCCATATCAACATCATACACGGAAGTTTATTTATTATTAAATAATCATGTTAATATTTATTACGGTCGCAGAAGATTCTTGCCGCTCTCTGCATAAGATACAATGCTAATTCCGGCAAGATTCATCTGCTTCGGAAGAGCCTCCGTACAGCGCCAAAGGACGCGGTGGCAAAACGCTCAAACTGTTAGTCAAATTGTAATTCGACTTGTTCGCCCAGGTGGCGCCACATACTATTTCCACTGAAATTTCAAAAATGCGCCACTGGGCGTAGTGGTGAAATGCTGAAACTGGTAGCCAAACGTTATCGACAGTCGATCTAAAATTTGGCTAATAGTTTGAGCGTTTTGCCACCACGTTCTTTGGCGCTGTACGGAGACCTTTGGGATGCAGATGATTCTTGCCGGAATTAGCATTGAATCTTATGGCAAGAGAGGCAAGATTTAATTGTACTCACAATTAAAATTAATTAATTGTTAATAACAAAGATACTAAAATATATAAAATATTGTAAGATAATGTACCGTGTTGCTAATGACCCTGGATGTTGAAGCAACATTAAATAAATAAATTGTAGTAGTAGTATTTATTTGAGGATTCTTTTCTTCTACGTATCTTTTCTTTCGGGTGTGAACACTCTCGTATCCTCTCTGTTAATGACTAGGGCCACTAAAGCCTAGCTGCTAGGCAAAGTGTACTCGTTCTAACACCAACACGATTCTTACTACGCATTGTCGTCATTGGCCGAACAATCGTCTTAGAGATAGAACGAATACACTTTCCTATTCTTGGGCCAATAGCGATCCCTCATCATCGCACGTTTCGTCGCTATTGGCCGAAGGATTGTCTTAGAGCTAGGAGTAAACTTTGTCTAGCCATCATCCGGCGCGCGCGTACGGTACGTATTGGTACCATTGGATCTTGAAAGATTAAAATCATTCGAATTATTGGAATCACCTACCGCGGAGTATCGTGTACAAGATTGTTAGTTCGTTGTGTCGATAATAACAATTCGAAAATAATTCTTTTTATATCATGCCAAAAAATCAACGATCCGTTTGGCTGTACCAGTATGTAGGGTGATTCGAATAAGTTTCAAGTTCATTGTCATGAAGCACGTAATTCAAGACGCGTATCGAACATCCGGTTCTATGTGACTCCATCTGAAAACGCGCAGAGAATACACCCGAACCGAACCGAAACAATCCCCGGAGAGAAAAATGGTGGGTGCGGAAAATGATAGTCAAGAGGCCAAGGAACTAAATGAAGCCGAAAATATGGATGACAACCAACAAAACGGAGAGCTGGTTAATGCGGAGAACAACGAGGAGAGAGATGTGTGTGAATTGTACATTGTTTTATACATTTTTTCTGTTTCGTTCTTCGGTCTCTCTGTGAAAAACATTTGTCGTATATTATCCGAAAGAATTAATGCATTCGACGTCGTCATTCTGTGAATCAGGTGATTTTTTCATTGAAACGTTGCTTAACGAGAATCTCGATTTAAGGCGTCGTTCGTTCGATTCGTAAATTCGTTCGATAACGTGTCCACGAGCGTTTAATGGAACGGTAAATGTGATATAAGTCATTCACAGCAACCTGTTCTATTCAAAGATGACGACGATGATGATAATGCATATTCTTGAAGAAAAAAATTCGTTTTCGAAATTATTGCTTAACATTGATTTCCGTTGCACAGGTGAACGCAGAAGTAGAAGAGCAAAGGAAAAAATATCAACCCACGAGGCTTGAATCCTTCTTCGCAATTACAAAGTCGCTAATCATCCGTGGTGTCATTATCTATTGTATTAGCTATGTGTTCAGACGTCCCCAACCCAGCACCGTTAATCCAACACCCGTACAAGCTGTTAACATATTTGAAAATGGAACGCTGTTTGATCTGCACATCTATTTATCAGAGAGCGAGAACTTCCATCAATTTGATGACCCCCGAGCATTGGTATGGAAAGAAGAGGGATTACTATACGGAGATTGGTATAGCGGACCAACTAAAGATGGCCAGAGATATTTAGAATATAAATTTACTCCATCTGATAACTTGAAGAACAACGGGCAAATATTCCTTCATGTGTACGTTACAAAGAGTGGAAAGTCTCCTAATCCTAGAGCAGGGAAGAACATTTATGCTGGAGAGAACATGTCATATTCTAAAAAACTGTTGAATAAATTTAAAAAACTTAAGTATCAGAAGAAACATAATTTGCTGACCGGAGAAACCGCTGCCAGCAAAGACGAAATCATAGTGTGTATAATTGTGAAATTTAATTATAAATGGACTTGTTATGAACGACTAAATGCATCAATGTTTATTACAGAAAGCTGAATTAACAAATCAACTTGTATCCCATTGGCATCCCAACTTAACTATCAACTTGGTAACCGACCAAAGTCACTGGGTGCACGGTCAAGTTCCACCACCGTTAGATACCTGTGAGTTCATTGACTAATAGAAATATAGAAAAATTTATATTAATATTGTTTGTCATTTTATTCTGATTTGTTTTGCAGATATTCAATTCTCACCTGGCGGGATGTTCTATAAGCCTGTAATATATTTGAATGACTTCTGGAATATGCAAAAGGATTATCAACCGTTGAACGATACTATAAAGGAACTAGAGCTTAGATTAAATTATCAGCCTCTGTCATTATTTAAATGGCAAATTTATTCGGCTCAATCGAAGAGAACAAAATTGACATCCATGCTTATGGGTATATTGTATTATTTTTTAATAACGGCAGAAACGTACACGGATAATAGTAACACTTTTAATTTTTAAGGCGAGGGAGAAACAGCAGAAGAAGATGAAAACGATGAGGACACTTTCAAAGAAACGTTATTGTCTACGAATCCGTATTTGTTGGGTCTGATTATAGTTGTATCAGTATTACACAGTGTATTTGAATTCTTAGCATTTAAGAATGGTAAGGTGCAATCTTTTCACAAGTATAAACTCGGGTTTGAATTCACGTTTGTATTCATTCATTGTTCATTATTTTTCAGATATCCAATTCTGGAACAATCGCAACTCTTTGGAGGGTCTATCAGTCAGATCTGTATTCTTCAATGTATTCCAGTCGTTAGTTGTGTTACTATACGTTCTCGATAACGAAACTAATGCAGTTGTTCGGTTCAGTTGCATAATAGGTTTATGTATAGAAATATGGAAAATTAATAAGGTGATAGATATTAGCATAAATAGGAACTCGAAAATTCTCGGCGTCTTTCCAAAAATTAGTTTCCACGATAAAGGGTCGTATGTTGAATCTTCCACGAAAGAGTACGACAGAATCGCTTTTAAATATCTCTCGCGGGCTCTGTATCCTCTTCTAGTAGGGTACGCGATTTATTCGTTAATGTATTTAGAACACAAAGGATGGTATTCCTGGGTCCTTAACATGCTTTATGGATTTTTATTAACGTTCGGATTCATCATGATGACACCACAATTATTTATTAATTATAAGTTAAAAAGCGTGGCGCATCTTCCATGGCGCATGATGTCTTATAAATTTTTAAACACGTTCGTCGACGACATTTTTGCCTTCGTTATCAAAATGCCAACACTATACAGAATCAGCTGTTTCCGCGACGACATAGTTTTCTTCATATTTTTGTACCAAAGATGGATATACAAAACCGATCTCTCCAGAGTGAACGAATTCGGCTTCTCCGGTGAAATGGAAGCCGGTGTAACTGAGGATAAAAAGCAAAAAGCTATTGAGGATCGTCCGAAAGATAAGGAAGCTAAGAAGGACGATTAACATCCGGTACATAATGTTAGCGTTGACTGTATTATTCGAACTTTATCTGAAATTAATAAACTTATTAGTACCAAAGGATATATCTACACGCATTCACGTGTAACTCGGTAAATTTGATATAACTATGTGTGTGTATGTATATATTCTTTCGGTTTTGAGATTTAGTCCAATGAAAGGAAAACTTTGCAAAAGATATCGACATCCGTACAACTCGTGATGTCCTTATACGTTGCGCCAGGCGAATAATTATTGGGATAAGTTTAGTACGAGCCATCGAAAATCTCGTCTATTCTTTTAAATAAGATGTTTCTTATTCTAGTGAAAACTGTTGTCATCGTGCTTAGGTTTTGACATTTTGTCTTTAACTTCTTGATTTCGATGCTTTGTAATTGTTATCGTCCTGTACGATATTAAACAAATATAAAGTTTATTTCAATATTTAGGAAATACTTCAAAATACGATTCCCTATTCATACACAGAGAAGAATAAAATTAATAATCGTGCGAATCACACCTGCGTACGTATATGGAAATATTTGGCTGAATAATTTAACCAAGTATTTAGCAATTGAGTCGAGTATTCCTAGATCAAAAATGTGGAAACAAAACGAGCTTTATTTTTTTTGTATTGAATTATATTGTAATTCATGATAATATTGTTATTATTTATTAATAACAATGCAATTTTTGATAAAATACTTTTGACCATTCCACGGTAGGATTATTAACGTTGTTAATGTAGAAACTATTTTATATACACACTAAACGTAATCGATCAGGTGCATTCCTATACCAATTAAATTATATTTCAAATAATTCACTACATAATTAACGACATAAAAATATATATTAATATGTATATTTTTTTTATTTCCACGTTTTGCTATACGAATACTCCCGTTTCTCACCATTTGTGCATTCGCAGTCATGTTAAAAGGTTGATTCTTGCGATACATTTTGTTTACATAGAAAACTAAGGCAAAATATTTTTGCAAAGAATTTGTAAATTCTAGACGAACGAAGGTTGGTGTAACACAAAAGCTAAAAGTTAAATTACGATCGTTCCTAGATACGATCACGATTATTGTTTTTAATAAACCAATATCTCCAATAAATAATATTTAATAATTTACGTCACGCTCGTTCATATATTAATTTTAAGATTTACTTTATGTAACTTGTATACTTTCAATATTTCTGGCTTGTATATTGTCGAAATGTCTTTGTCGTATAACAATGACGAATTTTATGAATTAAAATAATGTTCGCAAATTTTCTGTTACTCTTTTAATGCGAGTATTCTTCATATACTTAGCATAATTCCAACACACACTGGAAACTATAAACCGATACGATAACAAACTTGGAAGGAACCATAAAGATTGTATCCCATGTTTTGGGTTTCGTATGTTGGGTAATATCGATATAACTGTTTATTAAGATTACATTACATAATATTCCAAAATAAGGATTAAAGTTTTATTATTACGTTCCACGTTGAATGAACAATAATACTTTGAATAGTGGACCAAAAAGTCATATTTTTCGTATTTATATGAACTTATCGGTTTTAACAGAAAATGATGTTTAACGTAGTTTCTATTTATCACTGGTTTCATTTATAAAATCTCACAAATTTAATGTTATACTGGTATCGAGAAGTATATATATATATATATTTATTTATATATGTATACTGTTTGAAGAATCTGCACTGGCTATCATTTTTTTTGTACAAAAGCAGTATAATAGTGAATATGTACTAGAGGTGTATAAACAGTCTAAGGTACAAATTTTTATATACATTATTTCCTTACCATGCTCAAAAAATACAATTATCTCAAGATGAAACCTGGATGTTTTTTTGTTTTCCATTTTATTTGCAATTGTTTATATAGTATCCTGTTTAGCGCCACACCAGCTGTACCTGCGTCATTTTATACTATATAAGGTAAGTACTTGTTAAAAAGTAATCATACTTGAGAAGTAGATATATAAGTGTGATAAAACATTGATCATCGAAAGATTAAAAATACTAATCTTATTGCATAATAGCACCGTAAACAGTTTTTATTTAAGTTGTGAAAGACCATAAGGAAAGTACTTTAAATGTGCATTAATATCATTTTCTGTGATGTATTACAGGTTGCATGGCACTACAGGAATTCAAGTACTATTTATACAGAACGTCTTCGAAATTATAGTACAAACGGTCGAGTGATTTTTTGATTTTAAGTTTAGGAATCAGTCGGAAAAAAAATAACATTTGTTTATTATTAAAAGCTTCGTTTTCGAAGAAAATCAATTTGAAGATTCGTCAGGTTCGCGTGCACTAGTATTTACAAGTAGAACCGGTAAAGTTATGAACAGACGCGAATATTCGAACTGATTTTTCACGAGAACGAAGCCTCTTAATGAAAAAGTGTTATGGATTTTCTCGACATATTTCCGAATGTAAAATCATCAATCGGCCGTTGGCACCATGATTTTAGAGACACCTTGTATATGTGTGTATGTTTATCTATATATATATATATATATATAATTCATGTACAATATACTGTCTAGTAATATAGCATTTAAACAATTATAATATCAATCAAAGTATTGAGTACATGGTGACAGAGAAAAATTATTAGAAGTCTATCTTCGTGATGTGTACACTCAGAAGCATTATTACTTTTTAAGAACACATTTACAAAATCTAGAGAAATGCATCGTGTCCATCTTTAAAAGTGCAAAGATTCACTAAATGTATATATTTTCTCTGTATTTGATTCCGATCAATGAAACCCCTCAGAATTAAACAACTTCGATTGAACAACTTGTGCAAATAATGCTAAATCGTGGGTAACTATTTTCCTCCGTGAGAAGAGATAAAAACGCTAGACGGTACAAATAAAAGTTGAATGTAAGTTAAGGTTAATTAAAAAAATACTGTTCTATTTTGTACGTCGCACAGGTTTCACATGCAAGTGTAAGCCTGAAGGCAGCTTATTTTTTTTTTTAACTATTAAAACGATTTCTTTAAGTCACTGTACACAGATTTATAAACTTATGCTACTTAGCACAGAACGTGCTACTAAAATGGCAGTACTTTAAGTAACAGATATTTTTCTTTTTCTCGTACTACTTTTCGTAAGTGAGCTGTACCTGACAAATTTTTTATATATGCCGCAGGATCATATTGAAAAAAGTTGTTCTACAAAAATTTCTGATCGTTCCAAGTCTAAGAAATATTTTGTATTTTTGTTTCTTACTCTATGCAAATAAATTGCTATGCTCTTTTTTTCCTGTTTAAATGTTTTTCTCTTAAATTAAAGACCTTCATTGATCGCATTGCTCATAGAATATTGGAATTTCATTTAATTTACAAGGCCCGCATCTTTAGCTATACCATAGAACAAGCTTGAACTATTACGAAGTAACACTTCTGGAGAATCGTATTCCATAATGAGTCCATTATCGAGGACAATGACCCTATAAAGTATTAAGTAGTTATTATTAATACAAATAAAAACGTTTGAAAAATATTTTTACACGATTCGCGAAACTCACCTGTCTGAATCAAGAATTGTATTAAACCTGTGAGCTATCGTGAGGACCGTGCAATCGCTAAATTCTCGTCTAATCGTTGACTGTATCAAGTCATCGGTTTCGAGATCGACCGATGCTGTTGCCTCGTCAAGAATAAGTACTTTCGTTTTTCGCAGTAAAGCTCTCGCCAAACATATCAATTGCCGCTGACCTATACTTAAGTTGTCTCCGCCTTCGCTTACTTCATGTAGAAGACCGGTAGCCAAATCTGAAACGCATTGCAACATTGTATATCGTTATGTATCTTCACCTAGTTCCGATAATTAGGTTACGTATAGTTCCTGGCATCGCCGATTTTATTCGCAGATGGCGCAACGGTACTCCGAATTGTGTAAGCAGCTACTTCTATTTACAGAGGTATTCTGATTATTCATAAAAGAAAAAACTACATATAACTCGTGCAATCTTGATGATTTTTACTTGAAAAACATCATACGAGTAAAATTGTTGAAAATTCGTACGAAATTGAAAACCAGAAAACCCCCTTGATACAACTGAACACTTTGCCCACCAGAAACCCACTAATAGGCTTTATGAGGTTAATGAAAAGGTTAACAACTATACAGCTATTGGTAAGCAAAGCGTTAATAGAACTTCTAATTCATATTTACTTTCGACAAAAGACTTGAGATGCGCGTGTTCTAACGCCCTCCAAACTTCGTCGTCTGTGTGATTGTTGAATGGATCCAGATTCATTCTCAAAGATCCGGAGAACAGTATAGGGTCTTGCGGTATGATAGTCAGTCTGGATCTTAGATCGTGAAGACCCAGTTTGGCGATGTCCACGCCGTCGATGGAGATTCGACCGTCGGCCGCTTCTAGTATCCTGAACAAAGCCAGGGTCAAAGATGACTTTCCAGCGCCGGTTCTACCAACAATGCCAACTTTCTCGCCTTCCTTGACAGAGAACGACACACCGCGAAGCACAAGGTCTAGCCCTTCCCTGTAACGAACTTTGTAATCTTTGAACTCGACTCGTCCTTGCGTAGGCCATTCGTTGGACAGCTCGTAATTAGGATTCTTCCATGGCGCTTCTTGAGGTGTTTCCGTGTACTCCTTTATCCTCTCTACCGCGACTATGTTCGTTTCAACGTCGGACGTCATTCTCACCAACCAATTTAACGTTTGAGTTACCTGAGCAAAGAGGCGTCGTTAATTACAACTTACTCTCCACGCCACTAATAACTACCGTGTAAAACTATGTAAATGTGTTTGTCCTACTTGTAAAGCATAGCCAACGGATAGACCAACCATACCCGGCGCCATAGTATCTCTTTCTAACACAGCGAAAAGTGCCGAGAAGAAAATAATTAAATTTCCAACCATTTCTAAACGCACCGCCAGCCATCTATGGGAAATAATAATATTTTTATGTGATCACAATGTCTTCGTTATTATTATTTTTTTCTTTTTTCATCTGTTAGTTTAAATTAAAATTATACCTGTTCGCGATTATGCTAGGATAATAGCAAATTTGATTGAAATCTACCCTGTTTTCGGATTCATGGATAAATCGGTCTTGCACACCAAATGCCCTAATAATCTGTGTCCCTAAGAGAGAGAGAGAGAGAAAACAAAATATATCGATGTAATGCGTGTGATGTGTATATTAAATACTTGAACGATACTGATGATGAATCATAGGTTTCGTGTCATTACGTACCAGACACAGATTCACTGAAATGAGAGTATATGGGAGATCTCGAAACGGATTCCAGGCGTTTCAACTGTCTTGAACTAGCAACATATAATCGTTGAACAAAGTAATAGACTATACCTATCGGTATTATTACTGCCATAAATGTTGGCGTACTGAAACTTATTACCACTAAAGTCGCTATGACCTGTAACGTAAAATTGTCGTTTAGGAAACAATATTTCACAAACTATCTAACATTGTAAACATAAAAATCAAAAACATAAACGACCGTACGTACATAACATATACCCGTATGCTCATGTATGCAATCATAAAATGATAATAATTGTGAAGAAATCATTTAAAAATCAATCAATGATCATGCAACTCGTTTAAAGATATACTCGTGTGTATACATTGTTTTGAACACCAATGTAGGAATCAAACGTGAACAATATTTCATTTTTCGATTGATATATACGACATAATAGTATAATAATGACCGACAATAACTTCAGTATCTTAAAACAAACATGTACTACACACAGTTATGGAAATGATAGTTGGTATATACCTGCACAACCTTTTTTTACCATCGTTCATTGTCTCAGCTGATATTTTACCATACTTTTCTCTAGTTTGCCATTTATAGTACATTAAACAACTAATTTACTGGAACGGACACAATTATACACAATTACAGCTTATACAACGGTACTTCACGCACGTTTACTCGTTTCGAAATTCAATGCACATTCTCGTACGATCAACAATTTATTGAAAAGCTGTATATATACAGGGTGTATCATTTAACTCTGCTACCCCTAATAACTTTGTTATTTATACAAATATAAAGATATTTTCCTAGGTAAAAGTAATCGTATTTGGAGGGGTACATAAGTCTGCGCGAGTGAAGATAATCTCAGCATAGACTCGTATGTCGTCCTCTAAATATGGTAACTTTCCTACAAACAATTTTTCATCTATATAAATAATAAAATGATTAGGAGTGACAGAGTTACATGAAATAGCCTGTATATATATGTATATATTATTGAAGTACGAGGACCATGACAACACAGAATTTCAAACTATGAGCTTACTTAAAATAAAGGGTTGATTGTGATATTAGAGTTAAACGAGAAATACTCAAGGTCCAAAACCAATACAAACCGTTTGATAAAATGGAAGTGTACACCCAGCTAGACCCATACGATAAACAATGACCAAAGAAGATATGGGAAAGAAATAATAAAAACCAATGGTTATAGTTTGGTTCAGGCATTTCCAACAATTACCTCGAACAAGCAATAGATGCTATCAGAAATTTGCTGGGGAAGAGATGTGTCCAGTATGTCGACGTCTTTAGCAAACCTGGAGATAATACGACCAGTAGGTGTCGTATCAAAGAAGGTCAATGGAGAACGCATCACAGCACGCAGCAACACTATGTGCATCTGGCGAGCAGCCAGCCAGCAGCCCAGCTGCGGTGCCAAATCGCAGAAAAAACTCGCCATCGCTACAACATCAGACATGATTGGCTTTCATTGTAACCGTATCGAAAAAAAAAAGAAAGGAATTTCGAACCTTAAGTAGAGAGAAATATGCTATAAAAAGCATTTTACCGATAGTGAAACAACATGTTTCGTTCCATTCAATGTTTCTACGTTTCCAAGTCTTGTTTGCTACAATGAATTTCTCTCCGTAACAAAAAAAGTCAAGAAATATATATATTTTTCAGATTTCAGAAATTATCTATACGCTTCTAGTACAGCATAAACCAGTAAAAAAGAGATAGAGAGAGAGATATATATATATAATGTATATATCTATATCGTCAAACAGATAAATTTGTCATACGAAAAAATTAAAAAATGCTGTTCTGTCTCATGTTATGCGAGGTGGGTGAAGTTTGCTGTGGGGTATATACATATACAATATATCATGCTAGGCACACATAATTGGATTACAGCGCACGTTAAGCTAGGCAATTAATTAATTAATATTTAAAAGATTTATGCAAAATATTTAAAGAACTTTCAAGCACAAGCAACACTGTCCGCATAGACAAAAGGTCATGGTATAATTGTGTCCATTACCTAATTATGACGTTACGCTATTGTACAGTAGTTGTGCATGTAGATTGTTAGTGACTATACAAAAGAATAAATAAAGCAAAAGACGAAATCGATCTTTTTTTTCTGAGGGCTCTTCGAAAGAAAATTTAGATGCCAATTACCTCAAACAGATACCACTTATTTTAGTATTATTGCTCACGACGATAAATCATGAATATTTTCATATACGATGGCTGGAAAAAAAAGAATATGTACTGATGATAATGGAACTGAATCGAACTCTACTAAATCGAACTAACGCATTTTCTCTATTTTTCTAAATGAAAAATTAATTCGGAGAATCGATCTTGTCCGATACACGGCTATAAAAAACATTGTTTCGACATGCAAACAATATTTTCGTTAAGTTACTTCTCCATACCTTCTTCGCATAGTTACCATAAGTATGCTTCTTCGAAAGTCTAGCTTGCAATAAAATATCAGGAAAAGTATATAATATCAAAGTCGTGATTGCAATGAGCAAACGGTCGGCAAGCATCGTTAAATGCAACCGTTCGGGTATATGAATGTGATGTGGTAAAGTTAAGACTTTTTTCAATACTGGTTAAGCACAACATTTACATGAAGAAAATAGCATACCGAAAAGAGGCAAGTAATCCAAGAACGTAGTATTTGTGGCAAAACGTTATCAATGACATCGGTGTCTTTACCGAATCGACTGAGAAGCCGACCGATCGGAGTACTGTCAAAGAATGACATTGGATTGCAGAGGCAACGTTTCAACATACACTCGAAGAGACGCACGGATGCGTATATTGCTCCTTTTGCCATAATTAACGTCCCAGCAAACGTTGTCAGGCCTACAACGATTCGTGATAACTTTGATACATCGTTAATCCCGATACATTTACATAAATATATATACAATATATAAAGAATTTTTGCATCTCTCCTTGCAACAATCGCATTCGTTTATTGATCTAAATAGTTTTAGGAAAAGAAAACCAACTGATTTAATGGTATTATATTAATTCATCTTAGTCTGAGCTCACCGTGTGTCTAACACCACTCTGCAAGTTCCTTATTGCAGTCACACATGTGTCGAGGTGCATTTATAATTAAAAACAAAAAGATTATTACACAGGTACATTATTAGCAAATCATGACAACCTATCATAGCTTGTCCAGAAAACATAAACCAAGTGTTGAACATGCGCTACGTTATTGTATTATCATTGTTGCGCGACTTCGCATTCGTCAGCCAAATAATCGTTTGATGGTACATCTTCAAAGTGAAAAACTACACCGTAGAAGAATCTTCTTTGGTTCGAACTTTTTCGACTTGTTTCAAAATTCTAGATATAATTTATCAACTAAATTTCGAAGTTTTAGTAAAGTGTAAGTAATGAAAAAGCTTCATCTTATTACTCCATGCTTATACATCGTATCGAATGTTAGTACGATTCTACTTTATCAGTTACAAGATATACATATAACTGAAGACGAACACATGCGAAATAGAAAATTATATACTTTCGAGTATCAAGGAAAAAATCGAAATGGTTGCATTTAAACATTTATTACTACGAAAGCCTTTACTGTGAGTAGAATAAATATAATAATATATAAAAGTTCTATAGACACAGCAAACCACACTCGCACTAGCATTGTAAAATACCAGTGAGATGTTGTTAATGTTAGAGCATTATTAGTTATCGAATATAATTGTTTTTAGAAACGAAAGGCATTTTGTGAATTCAATGTATGGATGATATACTAAGCCATGTGTATATATATATTAAATTGAATTTCCTCAAGACCGTGTAATCTGTGAAGGAACATGCTCTTTTTTTTTGAGAACTTTCGATCAAGCCTAATAAGCTTACCTTATTAAACTTACAAATGGTTTTGTTTTACAAAAACAGCTAGTGCACTCGATTTCGATAGAGAACAAGTGCTAAGTATCATATATATATATATTAATCGCAGAATTTTGTGAACATACCCTGGCCAAGTCCAAGTCCACCATACACTCCGAGATACAAATCTTGTTTCGCTCTGTTGAATGTATGATTGCTAAGTGTCAAATTATCGTTCGACCAAACGCTCAGCCATGAATTCGAACCAATGCTGAATCCTTGGAAAATTACGTTCATGATAATGGTCGCTATCGACAAGAACCATCCGATCGATCTCAAATAGTGCGAATACACTTGCCATTTGACCTTAATTTCAAAGAAGAAGAAAAAGCAACCTACAATTATATTTTCAACGGCTTTGTCACCCCCCCAAAAACAAAGGAAAAAACAACTTACACTTCCAGTTTCAGTTTTTTCCACATCTATTAACTTATCTTTCGCCTGTGCTACTTTTTCCGTCACACTGTTACTGCGTACATAACTATCCGATTGTTGACTATCTGTAGAATATTGTCTAAAAGTTTTTTAAGAATTATTATATCTGAATAGAGAGAAAGAGAGGAATGTAAAAAAGTGAATAACAATGAAAGAATACTTACTTCTTTAATGAGCCGCGTAAGGATCTCTTCTCAGCGATAGAACCAGACTCGCTTTGACTCTCTGACATTCTTGATCTGGCTCTTGTCAATTTCTGTTGCAACTCTTCCGAGCCTATTGTCGATTCCAGTTGTTGTTTAATTTCATTCAAATCTTCTTCTGAGCCATCATCAGCATGCACTGTTCCAAATTTATCATAATCATAATAAATATCAAAAATAATACATTGTATAAAAAAAAAGAAAAGAACACATGTCATCATAGTATCACAACATAATAATCTCCTATTATTAGAGAATTTAGTAACTGAAAGATCTATTACTCTACATTAGAATGTTCTTAATTCGTTTTGCAAGTGGAAAGGGCGTTAATGGCAGTATTCGAAACACTAGTTACGGACAGTCTAAACAATTATATGTATCTAGAGAATGTTTCAGCAACGCTCTGGTTCAAATAGGACACATGCGTTATGCGAAACAAAGTCCTGACATGCACGTTCATACTCTGTCATACTAAGTGGAATGAAAATCTGCACGAAAAGTGGCTTCATAAGATATATGTATGTTGGCCAGTCATACATTTCTACGATAAAAGAATGCGAAAAAAAATGTATTACTAATCCCCGATACCATGAATATCGAAAGCAAAAATGCAATGTAAACCATTTTCCGAGCATTCGCAAACAAATTGACTTAGGGAAAAAGGAATCGTAATTACTTTTTTCACTGACTTACGATTTCCAACTTAGAACCATGAAAAATATAAACGAAGATTAATCAAGAGAATAAGAGCGAGGAAGAAAAAATCAATAGAATTGATGTATACCTTCTTGCAAATGTTGGACTAAAAATTCCGAGAACGCTCCTTTTTTCTCGAGAAGCTGCTTGTAACTTCCGACTTCGGTAATCTCGCCATTTTTCAGAACAATTATGTTGTCGACCTCTGGCAAGTACGTGATGCCATGCGTGACGAGTATTCTCGTCTTCTTCTTGAGGAGACCGCTGTTGCCGATCACATTCTCAAAGATGTGTTTCCCAACGTGCGAATCCACCGCGCTCAATGGATCGTCCAAGAAGTACACGTCCGAATCACTGTACACTGCTCTCGCCAAGGCCACTCTTTGCTTCTGCCCACCAGACAAATTAATACCCTTCTCTCCGATTTCAGTCTGATCGCCAGCAGGCAATATCTTTAAGTCTGGGTTTAATGCGCACGCTTCGATCACGCGATTATACGTGTTCTTATGCAGCGTTTTTCCGAACAGAACATTGTCTTGCAACGATGCGTTTTGGATCCATGCTTGCTGGGACACGTACGCAATGGAGCCCTATTAGACAAAGAAACGAATTCATATTTTCCTATTAACTAAATAATCTCTGATTAAGCCATTAAGTACCAAATTTTTATTTTTGATGTTTTTACTCTAAATAGTTCGTGTTTATATATTTAAGGCGATTTATGCCGAACGTTAATGTACATATAGTTAATTGTATTAAAACCTTTGTGTTGACTCTGCCACTGATCTTGTCCATCTCTCCCAAAAGTGCTGATATAAGGGAGCTTTTGCCAGATCCCACTGTACCCACAACAGCTACCAAATGTCCCTGTTCCACTTGTACATTGATATTCTTTAACGTTGGTTTCTCGATGTTATCGGCATCCCAAGCGAAAGTACCATTCTCGATTAGTAGTGTATGTGCTGTATAAAGAAGAAATTAATATATTTATACGGTATCCATCTCTTAATTCGATTCATTGAATTGTATAATACTAACGTTCGGATGGGTCGTGTTGAACATTGTTAGGGTCCAGGTCTTCTGCATTCATAAATTTGTTAATACGTTTCACGGAAACCCAAGCCTGAATACCATTAAAGCGATTATTAAGTAGACAGTGCAACGCGACCTACTAAACATATTTTAACGGGTTTTTAATCACCTGAACCATGCTACCAATCATCATGGGTAATATAGACAGTGGAAACCTTAAAATGTTAAACAGACTAAGTGAAACGAAAGCAACAGTACTATTTAAATGGTTGTTCTCGTCTATAAGTACATATGTTGCGAAGGATACTAAGGATACCTAAAAAGAAAATAATCACAGAATAGTAATAGTAATACAAGTTTGTTTCCGTATTGAAAAGTTTCAAGCGCGATTTGAAAGAGACTTACTAAAAACGGGGCAAACGACCAGATAAAACTTGTTCCGGAATTAAGGTAAGCTGCTTCTTTCAACACGTCGATTTCTTTGTTGCGTATCTTCAGTATTTGCCCTTCGAACGAAGGTTCCCAGGCATACAATTTCAACACTTTGATGCCATTGAAAACTTCGCTCATCAACTTCACTCTTTCGTCTTTGCTTTTCATTTGTCTGATTTGTAATGTTTTCAGTCTGTTCGTGATCAATAAATTTACTGGAATAAGAATAAGTAGAACAGCTAAACCAGCGAGCACTGCCGGCCCCAGTTGTTCCCACAAAAAGTATAAGGCTAAAACGATTTGTAGTGGCGCAGACCAAATCATATTTATGTACGCTGTCAAGTCCATGAATCTCTGTGCGTCCACGGACATTAAGTTTACTATTTCACCAAGTGTTGATTCTTTTCGAGCGGAGCTGGACATTCTCAATGCCTTCCGATAAATCGCAGCTATTAATGCAGTACGTACACGTAATCCAACTAAGAACATGCGGTGAAAGTACTGAGATAAAATTAATGTTTGAAATGTGGCTGTAACTAGGAGTAAAACTGCTAACAAATAGCCTTTCCACATTGACTCGCGTTCCTCAATAAAATGAATGAGTAGTCTAAATTAAAAATAATAACAATTATAATCTATACAGTTGTGATTCCTAATGACTTCACTAATTTCAGGAATACCAAACTAATTTATTCAAAGTAGAAAAGATCATGCCGGAGTACGCTGTAATACTTACTTTAATACTTGCGGGCTCACAAAAGTCATAACATCTTGTACGCCTTTAAGTATAGCGCCGAACAAAAACGTAGCACCGAAAGCTTTACAAAGAGGTGGCAAAATGGACGACACATTCTTTTTACGCCCATTATTAAAATCTACATGTCCAGAAGACTTTCTAAAAGATGCCTTAGTGTTATGTACACTGAAATCAAAATAAAATAATATTTATAAATTCCATTCAACTGTGAGAAACTACATTGGAGTTTGATTTAATTACGGATATAAACAACTACTATCTCTCTATGCATTTGAACTTACCTAAAGCAAATCCAAAATACTCTTGTTAGCAAAAGTAGATTGATATTTCATTACTAATGTAATTTGATACAGTATTTTACAATACTTATTATTATTATTATCTTTTTAATAAGTAACGTGAAATGTTTTTATAAATGTCGCACTCACTTGTTGTTTTTTTGTAAATTCTTGTTCCAGTATTTATCGAATTTTGGAACAATTTCTGCAGCCGAATCTTCCGGGTTCATAGACCACAAGTCTGTAGCTTCCAAAGGTTTTCTGAAGCCTTTCCACGCCATCGGATCAAACCATATGAAAAGTAATTTTGCTGGAAAGGAAAAGTTCTGCTCCGGACATGGTCTTTCCTCCTGTGAAATTTCATTTGTACAGTTAACAATACTCAAATGGCAGACTAATAATATAACATACAGTCGGGGACAAAAATAAGTGGACAGTTAGTGGAAATAGGTAAAAATGAAGTTTAGTTGAATTAACATAACTGTTATAAACTTAAGTTTTATTTATTATATATCCTTATAGTGTATAGACTATTTAACGAATAATTGAAGTTCATATTTACATCTTTGTATAAACACGCCGTGCCATAACGAAAATGTCAGCTATTTATCAGGAGACAAAATTGAGTGGACACTCAATGAAATGCGTAACAAAATGAAGCACATAACAAAATTAGTACTTGGTATTACCGCCTTTTGCATGTATTACTGCTGCTAGACGTCGAGGAATACTTTGTACTAACTTTTCAATATAATCGTTACTAACTTTTTCATATTCAGACTGTAACCTTTTGAAAAAATCGACCTTATTATTTCGCTGATCCAATGGAACTTTTGCGTCCAGTAAACTCCATAAGTTCTCGATAGGATTTAAATCAGGGCTCTGGGCCGGCCACTCAAGCAATTTAATATTGGAATCCTTAAAAAATTTTTTAGTTTTCTTAGCAGTGTGCTTAGGGTCATTGTCTTGTTGAAAGACAAATTTGTCTTCGCAACCCATTTTTACCACTGCTTCTTCTAAATTTTCATTTAGTATATTAATATACTTATCTGCATTCATAATGCCGTCAATTTGTACTAACGTACCAATTCCGTTTTGCGAGAAGCACCCCCACACCATTAATGATCCACCGCCAAATTTAACTGTGGGTGTAATAAATCGTCTTTTATACGTTTCGTGTTGTTTTCTCCAGACTTTGTGCTTCTTTTTTAATTGTCGCAACTCAAATTTACTTTCGTCGCTCCAAATTATATTTTTCCAGAATACTAGTGGCATATTCACATATTGTTTTGCAAACGCTAAACGTTTTCTCATATTTCTTTTATTAATATGTGGCTTACGTCTAGCGTTGCAACATCTTAAACCAGCTTCGCGTAGTCTTCGTTTTATTGTTTTTGTTGAAACATTTAATTCCACTATTTCTGCAATACTTCTTGCTGCAATCGTTGGATCTTTTCGACTTGTACGAAAAATTCGACGGTCTTCTTGTATGGTAGTACAGCGTTTACGTCCACGACCTCTTAAATTTTTCACGGTCTTATGCACTAGATACTTTTTATAAATTTTTTCTACTGCACTTTTAGATACGTTGTACTTCCGAGCTATTACGCGGTAACTTAATTTCTTACAGCAGTCCGACACAATTAAATGGCGAATTTGATATGAAATTTCTTTTGTTTTTGGCATTCTGCAATTATTGTATAAATGTTCTTATTTGTACGAAACCTGAATTGGTACTAATAAGATTGGCGGAGATCGCTGCATGTAAGCGTGACCTATGCCTAGTGTTTGTATACATTTCTTACCTTACAATAACATTATAACTAAGTGTCCACTCAATTTTGTCTCCTGATAAATAGCTGACATTTTCGTTATGGCACGGCATGTTTATACAAAGATGTAAATATGAACTTCAATTATTCGTTAAATAATCTATACACTATAAGGATATATAATAAATAAAACTTAAGTTTATAACAGTCATGTTAATTCGACTAAACTTCATTTTTAGCTATTTCCATTAACTGTCCACTTATTTTTGTCCCCGACTGTAGATACAGAGTCTGTCCAAATAGTATCCGATCCGCGGATGTCTTTTATTTATTTGTATTGCGAAATATAGCCATTCCCCAAATGGAAGTGTTTGTAGCTTCCAAAGGGGAGTACTTTGATAGATACATATTGGATTAATGGGTTAAAATAAGTTGAATATTCAGTTTATCTTAAACAAGTGTTTATTATAACGGCTTGGAAGCAAACGTCTTTCCTTGAGGAGGATTCGAAGTCAACTGACTACAAAACTGACCTGGGCACAGGACCCTCAAAAAGAAACAGTGTTTTCGTATATACGTATATATCTATAGGCCGCTTTCTAATTTTTACAACATTGCCGCGTCAAGGGTTTTTCCAAGTAGGACCCTTCTGCGACGCATCTGGCTTGCAGCCCCAATACGGTCCTCGGTTAGAACAAGGAAACTATAGAAAAAGGTCGAAGGCAATTTTGAAATAACGAAATATTCCAACAATACATTACATTCGACCAAGAATAACACGATCTCCTGCTATAGCACAAAATCAGATAGTTTCCGGACAGACTTTGTAAAATTACCTTTGGATATCCGGTATAGCTGGGTGCTGCATCAACCATAAAATTCAACAAGAATATAAGTACAACTGCTGGGTAATATATCATATAGGATACAAATGCATAATTGACATCTCCCTGAAACAATAATACAAGTTGATAGGTACATTACAAATTTCATAAAAATATAGTTTTATAAATAGCAAATGCACCTTCTCAATGTACACCCTTAATAAGCTCCTGTATTGAACTACTCCACATATTGTAAGAAGAAACCAGAATAAAAATAGTAGTCCAGAAGTGCGCATTCCGCGCTTTTTATTATATATTACTAAAATAAATGCTAGAACCTACAACAGAAAACAATAGTTACAGACGATGTTATCGAGTCTTCAGGGTTTTATAAAATATCATTCGAAACAATACTCACGAAAGAAACTATTTTCACGCACGGCAAAACATAATCAACGCTAAAAACATGTTTGTAAGTACTTTTGTGTATAGCAACTCCTAAATCAACAATACTAAGTATAATCAGCAATGCTAGAAGTACTTGTTTAGAAATATATAACCATGTGTAAGGAATATTCTTCTTCTTGCTACTTATAAGATAATAAACTTCTATCGCCGAGAATAGCCACAAAAATGCGCATGGCACCCATACCAGCACGGTCTTTTGAAAACACTCTGGGATGTCCGGATCATCTGTGTTCCATGTCACTTTATCATCCTATAAACAGAAAGAGAAAAATATTTCGGTATGTTAATTTATCGCTCGGAGGAATCGCACGATCTTCGACGAGGATCAGCCACCGATTTAATCGTTTCTGATACTGTGTAACGACGAACAATATCTCAATATATTCCCGTGAATCAACAAGTCATCCCCGGTAACGTAATCCGGCCAATTTCTCCGGGTACGATCGTTTCAGTGACATTTTTTGTTCAACTGATCCCTCGACATAGCACAGGTAACTGGTAATTGCGTGAAAACAGGCTTCTGGTTGGATAAAAACGTGAAGCAGAAATCTCCGTCTGTGCTGGAAAGTCATGCTGTTCTGCTGCTGCATAGACGTTTCAATCTCGCGATTAAGAACACACGAGATTGGAACGGTGATATCGGAACGGATGCCCGTTAGTCGAACGAACACGGCAACCCGATCGGGAATGTGTTTAAAAAAAAAAAAAATAAAAAAAAAAACGAGAAAGAAATTTCGAAAATATCGACAGAAGCGCGGTTTCAGAATAGAAGAGAAAAATCGAAATACTCACCCAGAACTTGGAACCGCAAAATTGATCTATAGCTGGATCCTCCATAATGATACATTTACCGCATAAATTTGTTGTTCAATTATGTTCTCCCCGATCTCTCGCTTGTCCTGGCTTTCCGTTCGTGGTCGGACGTGCTATCCGAGTAATAGAAATTTAAGTACACAGAGGCGAACGCTTTTGAATCCGGTCGCAACGGTCGCGACTAATAGTCACTGGACACACTGTAGACCGAACAAATACACAATTCGTTACGATACGTATTGGCATGTGACCAATGCCGACCGTCCAACTGCCGACCACCCGCTTTCTCGAACGAACGCAAACTGTGCCCGAAAGTGACTCGGATTCACGTTATAAAGTCGGACCGGCGAGAGCACACAGTCGGACGGGCTGCGGGGGCATAACCGTGGCTTGTAAGTATACTACCTATATGTAGGGGTGCTGACAATATTCCCCTTTTGCGCAGAAGAAGCCCAACGCGTGCAACCGTAGCGCGCTGCTCATACAGTGCGGCATTACCGGAAGATGTCGCAATGTGAAATTTTATCTTGTACAATTACGTACAGGCTGTTCCAAGAACGATGCACGTAACACCATTTATGGGCCGATTTTTCGGTCGACCCGCGGATCGGCTTTGGCAAAAATCTTGCTCTCGCCGCTTTGTTGACGAGTTGTTAAACGGAACATCGCCGACCAATCGGAGAACGAGCACATGCATACAGGACCGGCGCGAGGCAGGTTCAGCGCGTTCGCCGGAACCCGGCCTCGCGGACATTTTACAGGATCCGAAGTAGCAAACTGAATCAATTTTGGTGACGTAATCAAAGATTTTGCTGCGAAAAAAGCGAGAGAAATTATATGTATCATCCTTTGTACTTATAATAAATAATTCCTCATTGTGAAATTTAAGTATAGGATTTGAATGTGTATTCTGACCCCGCAAAACTTTTGAACCGGGCCCCGCAAAAGGTCAGGCCGTCCCTGGATACAGCCGAACTCCGCCGGTTGAGGGGAGGGAGAACGAATTCAGGGGAAAAAGTTACCCCCTCTCTGCCGGTATCGGACGCACGCACGACAGAGACGAGACGCGTCACGTGACCGTGCGCCGCGACGGAGGGGAGTAGCGTCGTAGAAGGGGAACAGCGGAGTAGGGGAGGGGAAGGGGAAGTCTTGATGTCCCCGCTTGTCGCTGCTTGTATAATGAGAAAATATTGTGAAGATATTTTCGCTGAGTTCTACTCGAACATTCGGCGGATCAATTGTAGAATATCAATTCGTTTGATCCCATCGTGTTTCGCTTCTTCACACCTGTGAAGACAAATCAAAAATAATGTTGGGATGCGTTGAACCACCGTACCGCGCGCCGCGGAGGTGTCCTGGCTGACTAAAAAGTGGCAGATAACGACATTTGCGACTTTGTATTAATTATGTAACAATAAAATTGCAATAAGCATCGCGACCGTGTGTGCATTTCTATTCTTGTACCAGGTTTTATCGAGCTGTTAGGCACAAGTCATGCACGCGGAACGCGCGTTTTTATACAATGTTATACAAAAAAACTATACATCTTTTCTATATTAATCTAGGAATCCAGATATGGCATGGACAATGGCAATGATAGCTATATTGCTTGTAACTATGCAACCTAGTCGAGTAGGGGAATACGGAGTACGTCTAACCATAGATCGGTAGACGACAGATCGAACTTACGTCGCTGGAGAGGGTAAAAATCCTTGCTCCAACACTTACCCGTCCGACCTTAGTGTTCGTTCATTTATTTGACCAATTACAATACATTGCGTCACGCTATCGCATTCGGATAATTTGAAAATATCATCGATTCGCTGCTTGTGCAAAATGTGGCATGAACATATATAGCTTCAACCAATTATTGCGACAAATAGGCGCGCTGGATCCTTGTCCTTTCCTTTTTTGCAGGAAAGCGTGCAATGATCTAGCAGATTTGTATTACATTGCAAGTTTTCATATCGTAATCTATTACTTTGTCGGATACGATAAGAAAATTAATGAAACTGTATTGATGTACAATGTTGTGATAAACGACACGAGAACATCGGTTGACTGATCGTTAATCTAAAATGAAGATGGCAGAAGTTAGTATATGCATCATCATTGAGGATAAAGCGTACACTTTAGACATCTCCATTTTAAATTGAAAATCAGTCAACGATCAGTCATTGAACATAAATAAAATATCCGTCATTCAATTCTTTATGCACAAGACTCGGGATTAGCTTGTATAATTGAAATAAAAATTTTTCGTTACATCGAACTCGTGTTACAAGTAATGGTGAATAATCATCGAACGCGATATTTAAGCAACGTAATTCTAACTTATATTGATACGATCCTGGACGGTGATCCTTTTTGTTTACGGCGATTAAAAAAACAAACAGTACACAACAAGCCTCTCGCTGCGTGAAGATTTCATTGAAGTTACATGGCGACGTAGCAGCGTAACAGAATGACATAGCAAAAATTTGAGGATGATATACGACGGAACGTTTGTTAGATAGCACACGTGTGCCCATATTCGCACGATAAACCACGAGTTTTTAGCCGAAACATTGTTCCTTACTCATTATCAGAAGCTTCATCGAAATTCTGACGTCATCCCTTTACATTGCGCCCGTTTCCGTGTACAATTTTTGTTGTCGCCGTTGGAGATGACATTGTTTACCAGTTGCTATCGGTTATTTTTATTGCATCTTCAAGTACCATCCAACAATACAGGCCCAACTTCGATGTACCATTTTCGAATGATGATACAATCGAGTAATTGTACATTATTACATCTATAACAGTCTTTTTTTTTTTATTTGACCTTGTTCTTCTTTAGAAGTAGATAAGAACGCTGGTATACAGAGTGTTCGACTGCAGACACGAGAAAATTTAAGGGGTGGTTCTGCGTGACAATATGAGACGAAAATGGAGAATAAAAAATTGCGATTTCAGCTTCACTTTTTCTAGTTATTGACAATTATAGATACGCCTAAGACGCGGCAATCCGATCGACAGAGTATTTATATTGCATTTGTGCATTTTTGTTATTACTTGCAGTTGCGAGGATTTCAATCAACATTTATGAACACAGTATATGGAAATGAGAATCAAGGTAAGCGTGTATATGTGTCACTTGGGACGCGACTGTCGCGCACCTCTATAATGTACGCAACGTACACCTCTGTTGGTCGGATTGCCGCATTTTAGGCGGATTTCTAATTATTAATAATAACTAAAAAATGAAGCCAAAATCGCAATTGTTTTATTCTTCAGTTTTGTCCAATATTGTCATTGAGAACCAACCGTTAAATTTTCTCCCACCTATGGTCGAACACCCTGTACATATATCAGTATCTCTTTTTACGTGTATGCATTTATTTAGACACACAACTCGACGACTGTATACATTCTATGTATACCCTGCAGTACAAAATAATTCTTTCAAATATAAATAAAAGCTATTGTATATTTATCATGGGTGTACACGTAGTTGGTATATACATAGAATACATATTTAAATATGTAATAATATATATATCTTATACATAGTATAATAGAATCATCTTTAAAGCTGTTATTGATTGTATAACATAATAATTCTTTGCTATTTCTAATATCCTTTATTAAAAAAGTAATTAAATTCCTTAGATTTTTTCGTTAGAATTATTGATGTTCTCTTTGTGGAAATGTTAGATTTAATATTGTGCTGATAATTATACTATATATGTATATCAATGTATATATGAATACATACATACATTTATATACGATTCAATTGAAATTTCATCGAACGTGCATCGATTCTGTTAGACTTGATAAGTTTGAGTGCTGCTAAATAATAGTGTTAGTAATTCTGGGTCGGTTAAATTTTTTCTATACTTTTGTACCATTTCCTGGATCTTTAAGCGTCTACGTACATGTGGCGGATGATAACTGTAACATACCAAGAACGCCGAACGTATTAACGAATTCTTTGATAAAAAAAAAAGAAGATCCTATCAGTCCTACATACCTATCGTTATCGAGCCGTTTTCTGCGTCCCATATTTAACGCCGTTTGCCTAACAAGCGTGCCTAATACCCTTCTAGACACGACCATCCCATCAATTAACGGGGTCGCCAAATTGATTCTAGAAGCTGGACCTTGTAATCTAACTCTCATTAACCCGCTACTGAGAGCTTGAAGAAAAATAACTTGTACGTCCGGTGGTTGTATTATTCTTGTCTGTTCGAGCCCGGTGTAGGTACACGAGAG
Source organism: Lasioglossum leucozonium (assembly GCA_028454225.1). Taxonomy (NCBI): domain Eukaryota; kingdom Metazoa; phylum Arthropoda; class Insecta; order Hymenoptera; family Halictidae; genus Lasioglossum; species Lasioglossum leucozonium. Next base: position 4,750,127 of record CM052214.1, read on the forward strand.
AAGATCAACTGTAAAAAGTACCGTGTGTAATTTTTCGTTCGATTACGACACAATTTAAAGATCGACCTACCAATTGGAAATTGAGCGTAGTCCTCTAAACTCTCCAGCCAAACAACCATGATTTTGATGTCGCTTTGCACAGGTAGAAGTTGTTTCGTGGTTCTTCTCGGTTTAACTGGATCCGCGCTGGAAGAACTAGAAGGGCTAGATCCTGTCAAGCTCGGGGGCTGTTTTTCTAGATCCAGCGACATTGCTCGCGAATTTTGCATATTACTCTGTCCTGTACCGAAGCTCCGACAGCTGGTACTATCGTTGATACTTTTCTCGAACCAGACTGCAATTGTTACGCGTATAGTACGAAAAATACATGGGACGCATAATTTTTCAAGAATAGCATGTGTAATACCTTGATTGGCACTGATATCGCTAGAATAACTCGCTTCCTCCAGCGAGTCGGAGCTCATCGTGTTATTCGATTGAGTTGGCACAACAAATGCAATTTCCGAGCTAACGTCAGCCCAATAAAGCACATGGGTATCGCCATTGTATAGAGCACCGCCGTGATCGCTATGTGCCGGTTGCGGTACATTTAATTGCGGAGTCATCCTCCACGAGGTGGAAACGTGACCCGTCCAACCAGCGTGCGCCGATACCGACACTGGCCATCCGAGGGAATTTAAAAATTCCAAAAAATTCGGCGATACGTTTGCCTCGTGCAGCTACGCGGAACGCAAAATATTAAAGCTTGTCGGATCGGTGCGATTGAAATAAAAAAATAATTCGTACCACGTTGGACAATATTTCTGCTGAGGTTTTCTGACCAGCTTTAACGTAGAAAATGTACACGGTGTCGCACATTCTTGGGCTAATGTTGTCCAACATTTCCAAATCAGGGCAAAATCCTGGAATGGTCGGATCCAACGCGATTAGGCCGCTGTTCCTGGACTCGTCGTCCTCCTTGGGCTCCATGCTTAAGAAACCGAAGTGACTTAAAAAGAGCCGCGCCGTTTGGAACTCGTGGCAGATCTGCGGCGGCACGCACTCCTCCGTTTTCTCGTCGGGCGTTTTCTCATTTCCGTCGCAATACTTCGATTCGATGTTCATTTGACGTTCCAACAACTGGGATAACGTTTGGTGTTCATTTCTCACCAAATTGTTGTTGTTCATCACCGCTTCGAGGCTCGGTATCGACTCGTCCCTGAGAAAAATAATTTAACGAACTTAATCGACATCGACTCCCATCGACCCCTCGATAGAGAGACAGTGAAACATACACTTTACAGTGAGGAATTCGATCGACATTGTCAGGGAAGAATTTTGGTTTGTAATCGGTCCTTGGCGCAGCTTCTGCCAGTGGCAGTGGTCGGCCAGGATTCGTGGTTATACTTCTTATACTTGATCGATGTCTTGGCAAATGTCGAAGCTGCATTGTCCACGCGTGTCTACCAAATGGTCCGCGTATCAATACTGTGACAGTGGGTTGAGGATCCTGATCATTTCCAAGGGGTTCTTCCAATAACGCCAGTATAGTAGCGTTCTCGGCAACGAAGTATCGAAATCTTTCGACAGCGGCTTGACGCGGCACGCGACCACCTGTCCAGCTGTTGCAATGCCGAAGAAGCGACACCTCGTCCAATAAAGATGACAGTGACTGTGCTCCACACGCGCTCGGGAAATAGCCAACCTGTAATCACGATGACGCATTGAATAGATTTTTACTGTGCCAGGAAAAAAATACTCGGGTATAACGTAATTTACAGAGGTGTGCGGAAGAAATTCCCGAGAATTTTCGGGTACCTGCACGCCTCTAGCGATTGATAAGCTTCATCATACTTGTTCGAGAATAACAGTGAGCAGTGCATCAGCTGCATCCCTGACGCGCATAGAAGCCGGTTTCAGTTCCTTCTCGTCTTTCATTTTGATAGGTTCTCCAGGCTTCCCCACGCTTTTCGTCCCTGATACGCCAAGCTCGACTACCTCCAAAACTGTTGTTAAGCAATCTTTATCCTGAAATTTTATTTTTCGGCTAAGTAACTTGTCAAGCGTTTCATTTAATTTTGAGAATGCGCAGCTCTGTGCTTAATCAATTTTTTGTTTCTGTGTGCTTCTAAGTACTAACTTGTAATAATTGCGAGTGGGCCGTTAACCAAATAGTTAAACAACTGAAAGCAGCAACGATGGACGAATGGAGGTCCTTCGAATGAGCCGGAGGAGGCCGCCAACATTGATACGCAATGTAATCGCAGAGCCATTTCACAGCACGTTTGCATTCCAATGCATCTGTAAAATTTTGTGCAATTTAATCATGCTGTTTCGATGTATACGTTTACACGATGAAGGAAGATATGACCTGTTAATTTCCTCGCTGCATGTAATATGGAGTAATTCAATTGTTACGAATTAAAAGGTTTGCAAATTTAAAAAATTGTCTAAACAAAATGTGTCTCACCTGTTTCACGTATGCGCGTTCTTGCCAATCCGGATAGTATTTCGAGAGCTGCCAACGAAATATTTAGATCCGTTTTCCACGACGATATGAGTCTGTGGCAAACCAAGTATGTCGCACGCACGGATAGCGCGTGAGCCGAATCTGCAACACACCTCATACTTTTAATCACAACTATATAGAATTTACCAAGGTATCTTTGTGTATTTAGATGTGTTTAGAAAAATCTCTCAAAATGCAAGCCTGTATACAGAACTGTCGAAAGAAGCTTGAATGTGTAACAGAAATACAGAAATGAGTAAAATAAGATGATGTCTAACAATGTCTCGTATGAGCACAGTAATATAGACTGCTGAACTACTTAGATATTATTATGTACTTGTATTTACCGAATGCAATACACTCCTCTTGAAGAGTCGCAATATCAGAGGCCTCGCCGAGCGATCGTTGATCACTGGATATACTTATTTGACTGGCTGAATCGCTGGTGACTATCAAGCGATGATGAGACGGTACACAATGGCGAATGCACAACAAAACATAACTCATAATAATAAAAACGAATGACATGTCACACAAGCGCACGCGTAAAAGCAAATCGAGAGTAGGATCAAAAGTAAAATCAAGCATCATGATCTTACATAGCATAAGTATGCCTGTGTTTCTAGACATTCGTTTGCAAGCGTTGGTAGATGTTAATGAGCTGCCATATCGAACAACAGAACATTAACCTCGGTATGAACTATTACTGGAATTATGCTGCTTACAATTACTTCTCGAATTCGAATACAAATGATAATTAATCTTGGAAGATTGAAAAAATGGTGCACTCATAATTTGCATATGTTAAATCGTCCCATAAGTCGTAATGCTTTTTCAATGCTAATTGTACGAATTAAATAACATATAAATGTTTATACACGACAGTGTATACGGGACGACCTAATATATGTGTACAAGCTAATGTCCCTTGGATTGGAGGAGAAAACGAACCTGATGATAACAAATTCACGGTGGAATCGTGAGCGACAGTGTCGGGCTGAGTAACTTGCTCCACTTCCTCTGCTGCCGCAGAATCTTGCACGCTTAATAACAAAGCTCCTGAGAAAAAGGAAAGAGTGAGAATTAACAATTGAAATTGCGAATGCTACAATAAATCGATTTTCTAACTCACCTAATAACATATGAGTATTCTGAGGATCCGTTTCAACTTGTAACGCGTTTATAAGTAAATTCATAAGTCTTGATTTTAATTGTGCGAATGTAACGTGACCCTTGTCCGAAATTATTGGATTCGAGGTGACCGGCAACTCTTTGATAGTCAAATTCTACAAAGATAATGCTCGTAAATAATTGTTGCACAGTTACATATAATAATTATATAATAATATAAAATATAATAATAATATATAATAATTACTTGGAAGTGAAGGGGTAACGCCAGCATCGATATTAATAAATGTATGGAGGCTCTACGTAGATCTGGTTTCGAAACTATGTTGGATTTTAATTTCAAATCCTTTTCCGGAAGAACAGTCTCCAATGCCGATATCACCGCGGGCACCAACACCTGTACTCCGTTCAAATCTAAACGGAACAAGTCCGCGGAATTTAAGAGAATGCTCGCTAACGTTTCGCCGCATTCCCGAGACTGTGAATAAAGAACCGAGTTGATATCACGTACATTTTTTATGGGAACCATGTTCTGTAAATAGAGATGGATTACTTCGTCAACTTTTAGACCGTGCTGCATCGCTTGATAAAATCTAGCTAAATACACCGGTAAAATTTCCTCGCCAGTCTTTTTAGCGCAAAATATCCTACACAATGCACCCAATGCTTCTGCTCTCCCAGATTCGTAACGATCTATGCAGAGCGTTGGTGGGACATCGTTAATTGGTTCTTGCAACGAACTGGGACCTTCGACGAGTACAGAAGACGGTCGTTTCGTCGCACCCGATGGTTCTGTACGACAATAAACGTACTAATTATTTTTCATCTACTCGACACATTTGGCTAGTCGATATTTACGTGGTAAATTTTGCGACCATCCGTCGGTGCCTATAAATGCAGCCTCGAACAACCATTCCCCAAAAAGATGGAGTATACTGTTGCACTTTGGACGTCCTGGAGCTAAAGGAGGCCTGATATCTTGGACCAAGGAAGTCATAGCTGAAAGAAAAACAATGAATTGTATTATAGGTTCAGTATTTTATAGAATTAATATTTACGAGATCTTACAAGTTGTACTCGAAGCAGATGAAGGTCCAGAATTGGATATCAACGTGGACGGTGTACTCGAAACACGACTTGTTGTTAAACCGATTAAAGAGGCTTTTGGTATTCCTACAATTGGAAAGAACAATGGTAATTTATTTAACATGTATACGTTAAACTATCTTCTTAAGATTCTAATGTTTTGCTAAGAGAAAAATTGCTTCACGAATAGGTTTTAGAAATAATTGTTTAAATATGTATATATATGTACAATTAATGTACAACGTTACTGCATCTCAAGAGATGCTATCAGAGAAGATCGGAAGAGAAGTGCTGAATACCCTTAGTAACGGCAGAAGGTGTAACACTGAAACTTTTGGCAAGTCTGCGCTGTGTCGGAGGTGTAGGAGAAGGTTGTGTCAGGTCTTTGCCACTCGATTTGTCCCACCCCATACCCCCGCTGCCAATACTGGCAGATCCAGATGCCATAGAGGATACACAACACTCCTCCCAGCAACATGCCTGTGAAACTCCTAAAACATTTATGACTGCGTGCAACCATCACCAGAGATAGTAAGCTGTAGAAGTAAATGTGCTATTTTTGAGAATCGGAGCAGATCAAGAAAACTATTCTATCCGCGATATCCGCGGAATCAATGTACAATTTATTCTTATAATTCACGTAAATGCTGATCGCGTGTCTGCCTTTGTGTACTAAAATATTATACAGAATTCAATCGATGGCATATTTGCTTACCAAGAAATGCGTCAACTTGACCCGCTATACCTTTTATGGCTTTCAGAAATATTTGCGGTAAACTTTGCAAGCAAGGATGTTGACAAGGGTCTATAACATTCGGACTGGCAATGGCGTACTGTAAAAATGCTTGAGTTTGCGAAACAACGGCCGGTCTGCATAAATCGACCGGATCTCCTATAGTTCTTAAAAGTCGATACCATGCTTGGGCGACCGCTTCATCCGACATCGTAGGTGGTACAAGCTGAGAATCTTCTTCGCCTAAACGTGTCATTATATATATGTTAGAAATGGTTAATATCAACATTACGATTGATTACTAACAACAGATTGACTAACTTATTTTTAGTTCTGGGAACATTGGACCATACATAATTTGCAATAGTCTTGCAGTGAGAGCAAGACAGACGCGATTCCATTGTTCTACCAACGCTAATCTGTGCCTCCATCGAAGACAGGACTCGCGTAGAGTACGCCATAACGGTGGTGAAGGGAAATTACGTTCACACGCCACTAACCATACCTAAAAGAATGTTTTATGTAAGAATATGATAAAAAAAAATATTTTTTTGTCAATGCATTATATACCTCTAAGAGTACACCTAGAACTCTTTCGCATAATTGTTCTCCAGCATCTTCCCGAGTTGCAGGAGGAGCTAAAAGTGCATCGTTAATTCCAATAAGAAATAATAGTAGGCTTTCCCAAGTTTCCCTTTCTAAATTTGCAGGACCTCTTGCAATCTGTTGCAGTGTTCTAAGTACTCTATGACACAAAACAGCCTGTCTATTAATTGTATCGGTTCCTATAAATAATATTGAGTAATTCACAGATGTGCCCTATGTTACAATAAATATATAGAATTGTTAATAGATTAGGTAAGAAATGTGTCTTTTGAATACAAATTACCTAGATCCTGATATAAAAATGGCCAGACTATGAAAAAAAAGATCATTGCAGATTGTTAAATGGTGATACTTTGTAATTTAATAAATATTTTTTGCTAGTGCCAATGGCTTTTGATTTGATATTATGTACAGAAGAAGAGAAAAGAAACGCAATGCTGTTGGTTTTACCTTCTCCTTTTCGTGGCACAAATAAATTATGAAAATGGCTTATTATTTTTCTGGCATAGAAATTCGGATCGTCTATGATTGGTGCAGGTACACAAATCTTTGGTGTAGAGTACAATGCTGACAGCCATTCACAATACACATTAACACAGTCTCTGACTGTGTCGTGTTCGGCCAGAGGTAAGGACAATCCGAAACATATTACTTCCATACACCATTGTACTTCTTTGTCTGAACACAACGGACTAGGCTCGGCTGCTTGGGTTATACCAAGATTGGCTGCTAGTTGACGCACAATCGACAAAGCTACTTCTTTTCCTGCTCCAGGAGAGAATTTTTCTAGGACGCTTTGGCTCTCTTCCGAACCTTGTTGAACTAAAATGCTTAGAGAAGCCCATTCGGAATACATTCCTCCTTGGGAGTCCTAAAATATGCATACATATAACATTAACATATAACATTATAAAACGATTGCAGAAAAAAGAAAACAATAATATGGAACGAAAAATTACCTTAAGATTAACTCTATTAAATACGCCTAAATTCATAGATTACTATACGCTTTCGACGCTCCTATAATTAAGAACTAATAAAGAGAAAGTAAAATCTCACATGTATCTTTTTAACCTTAATTACGATAGATAGTTGTTCATCTTATATGATATGTGTAAAAAACGCACGATCAAGTGCAAAATTATGCATAGTTCTTTAAATTGTTGATATTATAAAATCCATGTACATATTATAAACTTTGACATTTGGATGTATATTATTTGACAGGTAGACGCACCGCCATGTATATAGCTAGCGCGACGGGCACGATTTCTATTGGTTCTGTAGATACAGTCATATTTGATAAAGATTGATGAATTATGTATGTATGTAGGAACGGTGCTTTATTTCTCCCTATGAATATACCCCTATATATAATAAATGGTTTTATTACGAAATTATATGATATATGAACTCGACTGTATCAATATTATAGTAGAATAAAATGTATCTTAAAATAACAATTTAATTTAATTTTTCCTCCGTAAATAATTGTAACAGTAAATTTCGGGAAAGAGATTATTTTGCAAAAAGTTACTGTATTTTATCACAGAGAGAATAGCTTGTAAAGCGAGGAAACTTTATGTAATAGAATGTATTAGACATGAATTATATCTAGATGCGAAAGAATGGAGATTCGCAAATCAGAAATTCAAGCGGAAAGATAAGTGATTTATTCGTTGCATAAAATAGATTTTGATTGGATGATTGTCTACCGGTAAGGTAGGAAACTTTGCTCGTTGGCTCTACCTACTGGATAGGACGACAAGCACATATTACATACAATCTTGTGTATTGTATTGCTCGTTTTTTTTGTGTATGGTATGTATCTAAATCTTGAAACGAAAAACATCGACAGATGGCTCAAGATCATGTTATGACTAATATTTTTAGTTGTACTTATGCAGATATATAAAAATCTTGCATACAGAAGGAACAAGTGTGAACACGAGACTGAGAATAATGAGCGTAAAGACAATGTTTCCGAATCGAAATCGAATTTGAGAGTTATACATTCGTAAATTTGTGCATCGGGATAAATAGCGAATGAAACATGGCGTTTGTTTCTTTCATATGTTCCGAAGATATTGGCTCTTGATTTTTTTCCTTACGAATTTCCAATTAATCACGACGAACGAGGCTTCGATGCTTTGAAGATTCATTTTTCTTTCGCAACAATTCACCGCAACCGTGCGAGAGCAGTCAATGGTTATTTACCATACATGCCTGATAACATTTGGAGAACATGAAGATGGATATACTTACCTGTGTTTATTGAGATGTGGAACGTTTCTGAGATACCGAGGAATACAACATGACGTCCCGTAGTTACACAAAATCTTACAGCCGTAAGGTCACCAGTGTGACGCCTGGAAGCATTCAATTTGATAAGCTTTTTAGGGAGAACAGCAATCGACCTTCTGCTGCTAAATCAGCAGGCACTGTTGGAAAATGGGGTATTACATCTTTCACATCTATCAGAAGCACAAATATCAATGGTATGCTTCTTCCATTATCAATCGTTGTTGCATGTATCATTACGTTGTATATCACAAAGATGCATATAAATACAAATATATGTATGTATTATTGGACTATAGATTTTATGTATTGTTTCCAAACTATTAAATCTCTTAACAACTTTGCTGAACGCCGATTTGGAACCAAAATTAACCATTGTTGTTCTTCATTCAAATGCAAGATCAAAGGCTTGTATTTTAACAAGTCTAGCCTAAACTAACATGACTAAGAATACCTAAAATGCTGTTAATACTTATATTTCTATCAAGCTTCGATCGCATCTTTGTGCAAGCAACATTCACTGTCAGCAATGTGTTAAGAAAGGAAATAATAATTAGAAATTATTTTGCATAAAGATCTGCAGTCTGCGTATCACAAATGTACATATATATTGATTAACAATTATCTCTGATGCCTTTAATATCCAATTAATACAGACATTCATGCGAATTTGTAGAATTTATTTTATATAATGTTTATACAGAATGTTTGGCAACAGATGGGAGAAAATTTAAAATACAATCCAATAGGACAATATAAGATGAAGTTCAAGAATACTAAAATTGTTGCCAAACACCCTGATATACGCACATATAATTGTAGCATTTAAGAAAAGGCATCCTTCAATGTTTTTCACAAATATTATGAGTATTCGTTTGTTTGTAGGAAGAAGAGATGATATTCACAACACATTCGGTGCGAAGAGAATAAAGCTCGATTACGGTAACCAGAATGCCCGCGTTAATTCCGGGAAAGATCCGTTTTCGTTCGAAACTGATCCAGACAATAAACCGGACGTAGCACCGCCGGCCGTTAAACCTAAGAAGTTTTTTAAGAGTAGAAATGTTCCACCTCCGACAGAAGAATCTCGCCAGGATGTGGCAATATACAAACAAGTACCTGATTCGCATTACGGACGAACTCGTCCGCAGAAATCCGCTCTGCAGCCGCAGCCGCAGCAGCAGCAACCGCCGCCGTCGCCGTCACCGAAACAATCTTTGACGAAAGTGTCGAACGCCGCGGCTAAGAAGGCGGTTGCGGAAACTGTAGATGCAACTAATAACGACGTAACTTCCAACAGAGAGGAAGGTAAACCACCGATCGTATTGAGAATATGCAAAGGCACAGCGCGATTAGTGTGCGCGAATGTTCAAGCTGCAGCACCGGAGCCCGAGCCTGAGACATATAGAATTTCAACGCCGCTTACGAGTCCGACGAAATCAGACGTCGAACGTAAGAGCGTCGCCACGGACGTGACAAAATCTGACCCTAAAACAGTCCGTTCCCATCAACCAATTATCTCGACGGTCTCGATACCTTTAGAAAATTCCGAGATGAGAAGAACCACTCGCAGTCGAGCGAAAAATCTACATTTAGACGTAACACCATCCCCCGTCGTATCTGCCGCACCGGTAACACCGAATTCGCATAGTTCTGGTCTTTCTTTGACCCTTAGAAAATCGGTCACCGATTCGAACAACACCTTAATATCTCATTACGATATCGTTAAGACTGATTGCGGTTCAACGTATGCCTGTAAACCAGCGATCGAACCATTAATTGGGCGTGATCAACCACTGCCAACCACAACCCAAGAACTGATCGACATACTGTCGTGCGATTCTGATCCTATGCAGACGAGACCAATGATAATAAACGCGCCAGAAACCGAGGAAGCCGCCGGAACTGTTTCGGACGAGGTTCAACACTGTTCAATAGATATACCGACGAACGAGGTGATCTCGGAGCCTGCTTCGCAGCCAGAACCTGCCACGCAAGATTCTGAAACGGTTCAGGCACCAGAACCAGAGTCGGAACACGAGCTGGAGCCAGAACCCGAACCTGAACCTGAACCAGAACCAGAACCAGAACCGGATCACGACGTGGAAAGCGAACAGCCTCCCCGGATCACTGACAACGACACAGCCACAGCTAAAACCTTAGTCGATCAGGATTGGTTTTCTGGTAGCGACGACAGCGAAGGTGTCAGCGGTAACGCGGAGAGTGACGCAACTTTACATGTAACGAGCACGGTGGCGGAGGCTCAGCCCCAGAATGCACCGTCCACAGCTGTTCAAAAGCCTGCAACCAAAAAGGGTAGCATTTTTAAAAGTCGCTCTACAGGCGCAACGAACGGAAACAAGAGAAGAGCGCTGTACAAACACAAGTGGTGTGACAGCGACAAAGAATCGAACGCCACGGATACTGCTACTGCTGGTAACAATACGCCAACCACTGCTTCAGGATCCCATAGCAATGCGGGGCCTGTAGAATTTGAGGAAGAGTTCGATCCTTCGCAACTGACCAGAGTTGTTACGTATCCTGAAGCTGTTGCGGGTTTTGAGGATGAATCCGATGCTATAACCAGCGTGCGTTGTGGCAAGAAAGTCAAGGGTGTATGTATATATTCGATAAGGATGATGCTTTTGATTGTACAGTATCGATGAACGAGACGATAGCTGTGCAAAAAGATAATGTTAATGTAATATTCATATTTCAGTTCTACACCGTAGTAAAGAATGTGAAGAAAGCACACCAAATTCAAGAAAGCGGAGAGTTTCAAGAGTTTAATGACGATGTTGAATATATATTAGACACTTTAAGGGAGAACAATCCGAATGCTACTCGTTGTCTTTCAGCTATACGATTAGCGAGCAAGTGCATGGCACCTGCGTTTCGGATGCACGTACGTGCTCATGGAACTGTTGCCAAGTTCTTCAAAGCACTTCACGACGCGACCAAGGATCAGGTATATATATATGTACACGTATAAATTCAGTTCCATGAAATGCGCTTGCGTATGTTATAAATATAAAATTCTCAAGTTCGAAAAGTCCAAGAAATATATTTCTTTTCTTCAGAGCCTTGCTTTGTGTACAGCAACAGTAATGTTTGTATTAAGTCAAGACCGTTTAGCTATGGATTTAGATCGGGATTGCTTGGAATTAATGTTAAGTTTGTTAGAATCCGATGCCAGTCACAAAGATGCACTCGATGATTGTGGCCTTAGCGGGGCAGAATTGTTAAAAAATAGAGAGAAAGTGCGCCAATTGTGTGCTGATATTCAAGCTCAAGGACACGCGAAACATTTAAATCTTGATAATATAACCGTAAGTATATTTTTCTTTGTGATTTGCGATACGAAACTGCTGATAGCCCAATTATTTATTTATTTATTTATTCATTCATTCATTAGGTTGGTCAACTTGCTATGGAAACACTTCTCAGTCTTACATCGAAACGTGCTGGCGAATGGTTTAAAGAGGAACTTAGAGAATTGGGAGGATTAGAACACATTGTTAAAACAATCAGAGATTGTCACCGTCATATTAATGCTCAGGATATTACGAGATCTGGTTGGTCAGATCCTTTATTAGACAAATTACGTAAAGTTGATAGATGTCTACGTGTATTAGAAAATGTGAGTAAATGATAAAACGACGCAGATAGATTCTGCTGGCAAGAATTGTTCTATATGCATTCAATTATTCCAGGTTACTCACATGAACGAGGAGAATCAAGTATATTTATTGAAATACGAAAACGGAGTTTTAGTCAGCACATTAGCGAATTTGTACCATCTTTGCGGACAAGAAATTCCTATTTATCCAACCATAGATCCAAGTGATAAAACTTCTACTGGTGCTGTTATTAGAGAGTGTCTGTTTGCTATTATTAAGGTTCTCATTAATCTTACACATCGATTCAATAGACAATGTAAGTCCACGCGTTGTTGTAGTCTTTAGATGTATTAATCTTTAGAGAGCTTATATATTTTATGATGTTTTTTTTAGCTTTCGGAAGCAAATCAGTAGGATCGCAAACAGGTGTTTTGGATTGTAGTTTGTATCTTTTATTACGCGTTCCCGAGTCACTTCCCGAAGAGAAGCGTTTCGATATGATGATGTTGGCGTTGATTATGTTGATAAATTTAGTAGAACAATGTGATGATAATAAACAACTTCTTATCGAGTCGAGAGCTCCGCCGTCTCCAGAAAATATTTTTGACGGTAAATATTTAATGAATCGAATGGATCCGGCGTATGTTTTTACATTGACGCTGAAATTTATTGTAATTCGTTTCCTTCGTTTAGCATCTGAGGAAAGCGGAGTAGAATCGTTGATCGACCTTTTTTACAAACAAGAGGAATTAGCACGCGCCGAAGAGCAAAAGACAGATGCTATTTTAGACGGAGAGAAAGATTGCGAGCAAACTGAGACTGTGTCAACCACAACTAAATCTCAGGAGGAATTTATCGAAGAAACTGTTACGAAATGTTTGTAGTAAACGCTATTAGACGATACTATGAAGTTACCATAATGTACAGCGCATCGAGTATAATATATATTTTGCTTTCCAGTATTACAAAAAGCGGGACGTCATATGGAACATACTTTAATAGGAGCGTACGTCGTCCTCCTACTTGGTTACTTAATAATGGATAATAAGGTGAGTAACTTAGAAAAGGACCAACACCAATTCGTCATGTACATAGCAATGTTTACTAATAAAAATGCTTACCTCTAGGATTACGAATCGTTGGTACGCAGTAGACTTCCAGATAACAATTTTACCGCCATGGTGTCTGTACTTCAGAAATTTTTCAATTTCATGAATCTAACGGCATCGGTAACTACTCGAATTATTTTTCAATGAATATCGTTCGCAATCTAATCGAATCGCACCGAGCGCACGGGTATAATTTTTGTCGTTCGTTTTTCTAGAATGAAGTAAGTAGTTGCGGAATCGCTGCTACCGAAAAGGTGATTAAGTTCCTAAAGATGTCGGATGCCAGAGTCGAGGAAGAGAAAAACGAATTACCATTACCGGCATTAGAAGATCCAAACATAATGCTTGATTTATCTTCGTCTTGATTGATATCTTTTACAACCACGTCACGTTTTTTATTACCCTGGCAAGCAAAGAGAGCCAAAGTTCTATGTGTCCAACGAAAGGAATTTCTATCGCAGTACGGATGGACCTGTTTCATATTGATCATATATTTTGATATATATTTATTCACTTACGTAATTTATTGCTGTACCTTTCATTAAATTGACTTATTTCCCCCTAGTAGCAGTAACACAATTAGACATTAAGTGTAAGTTGTTAATTAATTGCGCAGAGAAACTAATATCATAAGAGACGCGCTTTGTAATTACGCATACAGCTTACTTAAGTTCTTGGCTGGCGTGTATGTATTATTATCGATTAACTGATTTAGAGCAAATCGATTACGTATTGTTTTATTTTGCTGAAAGATATGTCCGACGAGAACAACGGGAACAGAAAGTGTAAGCATTTTGTCGGATTTCAAATTTGTTTGCTGTAAGATAACGCATAAATTTTCCAAAATTCTATCGTTTATTTTCAATCTACCGTGTAAGCTCTTAATTATGTGATTGGCGGGGTGTTGGGGTTCATTGTGACCCGATTAAAATTTTCAAGATAGCATTATTATGTAAGTTTATTTTAATATTAAAGATTATACTATAAGCCTTGTAAATGAAAATTTATAAATTATAATTGTATCTTAAATTCACAGTTTACGAGTTATTGGATCCCATTAACAGGCGCATCATTTTACGAAACACCTTTAGTCGCGTGTTTTGCCTGATAAAAATAAGGGAGAAAATTAGTTAAATTATATTGTTATGTATATGCAATAAACTAGCTTCAAATACTATGAATCTGTAAAATAAAACATTTTTTTAATAAACGTTCAGATACGTTGTGCATTAGAGGACCAACGTTTCATTCTCTGTCACCCATGCGTTTCGCTTTGTATTAATTAAAATAAAATAAATAAAGGTGAAAGTCTACTCGCGTTTATTAGTTTGAATCGAATATTTCGAAACATGCTTCAAGTACTAGACTTATCACTCGCTGCCAACTTCAAGCATGTTCCACCCAAAGAGGATTTGGTGTTCCACCAATGTGGTTGTAAATATATAGTTCTAAATATGTATGTTCTATCATAGTATGATAATCATACTTTAATTGTTCGTATTTACGGTTTTATAAATGCGTATAATTCTGAATTCTGAGAAGCTAATATTGAAATAAACAAACACATCATTTTTTAAATGATATGTGGTAAAACTATATTTAATGACCATGATACCAGTATGAGTAAATATATTTAAATACTTCAATGAATGATTTAGTATCGACACACTAACATTACACAATTGTAAGCACCGGCAGTAGTAATAGTATTAAATAATAATAAAAACATGTTGTCCGTACGGTATATTTCAAGGTAAGTACCGACGCAAATTACGTTAATGTCTGCTAACTTATTTATAATAGTTAATATCTTCTAACCTTAACATTCATCGTGACAACCAATATTTGTACGTATTAGAATGCAAATTGCAATACCCAACAAATGGATAAACATTGCAAATAACACGGTTAGATTAAGTTCTAACTCATCTTCATCGGATTCATCTGATTCTGATAGCGATTTAGACACCAAACTACCGAAACAAACTGTGAAAATAACTAAAAGCAATAGTAACGTACAGCAGAAAAATGATTTGAATTTGTTCGAATTAATAGATCATTACGTGCAAGTAAGTGCAAGAGCAAGTATTCCTTTCGATTTGACAAATCAAAGCAATTTAGTTTCCGTTAAAATCACAGTAATTCTATGTATTGCTTTTAAAGAAAACACCTTCAAAGCAAGTAGACATCAAGATAAATGAAAAGGATAAAAAAGAACAATTAGGTGGGTGTGTAATCTATTTCAGAAATGAATAAAATTAATTATTCAATTTACTCGTCTTTTGTGTAAATCAATAATAAATAAAGTTTTATTTTAGATCACCGTATAATGAAAGCAGCTGAAATATTAACTTCATCTGTCGGAGGAGATAAAGAGAAAATCGTTTCGTCGTTGTTATTTAGTCTTTCTGCTATCAAAAGTAAGAAACCATCTATAGAGCCGATGTAAGTATATAATATTTAAAAAAAAAATAATATTTCTATATATATATAACATACGTGTAATATATTTCACAGCAGAGAATCTCCAAATAAATTGAAATCAAAGAATACCTTTAAGACCAGGATGAGCAATGAAAATAAGAGTAAAATTTCAGAGTTTAGAAGCTACCTAAATAAACGTGGAACAGTAGATATAAAACTGGATCAAGACTCTGTACCTGGGAGATCATTAAAAGTAGATGAGATACAAAAGAAACCTGAAGAGCCATCCATAATTAAAAAATTACTACAAAATCAAGAGTTAAAAAAAGAAGCAGAGAAAAAGAGTCAGAAACAAATGAAATCTTCAATGCCATCCATAAGTGAACAATTATTAAAAGAACGAAGAAAACAATCGTTTACAAGTAAAACCGTGTTACAAAAGGAACCTCCAGAGCCATGTGTGATACGACAATTACAAGAACAAGAACAAGAGTCTACGCGGAATAGCTTGTTACAAAAGAAATCAGAGCAATTATCCATAATTAAAGAGTTATTAAAAGAGAGTTCAGAACAAAAAAGGAAACCCCCTAAGTCATTGAAGGAACGTCAAACTCAAGAGGAACAGCCGTCAGTAGTTAAGACATTGTTAAAGAATTATCAGGGGCAAAGAGAATCAAGACAAGAGAGACAAGAGAGACAAGAGAGACAAGAGATAAGACTACAAGAGCCGTCTATAAGCAGAATGATGTTACTTAATCAGTCTAAACCAACTAGGTCCAGATCTGAACATAGAAAGCCAAAGAGAAATTATATGAAAAGAGAAGCTGGTGTATCACCTCTACATTGGATTTTATTCGACGACGGAGTCGGAGCAGAGAAAAGGTTCGATTTGCAATAAATAAATACAATTCTTCACAATCATAATATTGAATTACTTTTAGAGATCAAGAGGATATGAGTGTGTATTTTAAAATTTTTGACAAAACCAATACAACACCTTCAAGGGCTGTAGAACTCGATACATGGAACTTGTGCGAGGAGAAATATATGAAAATGATTACAAAGCATTATCCAGAAAATGCATTTCAAGAAATGGCTCAATGGACCGAGGAAGGAAAAATGTGGAACTTCCCTATCAACAATGAACAAGGTATCACTATAAGGATAGTATAATTGTTCCTCGTAATATATTTTATAAAAAAAACTTTTTTTAATCACGCAGGAATGGATGAGGAACAGAGCATACACTTTTCGGATCATGTGTTCTTGGAACGACATTTGGTAGGATGGTGTCCAACTAAAGGTCCCATACGGCATTTTATGGAATTAGTGTGTATAGGACTATCAAAAAATCCATACATGACTGTTCAAGAAAAACATGACACCATTATGTGGTATAGAGACTTCTTCGCAGATAAGAATGATTTATTGAAAAAACTAGGCATTTCAGAGATAGAACAAAATGTAGAGAAACAAGCTCAACTTGCTCAGTAATGTTCTTTTATGTGTATATTAATAAAAATGCAATAAAGTAAGGAACTTGTACAATATTCCCGTGTATTCATTTTTATTCGATCTAATTTTAAAGTGAGATCAACGTTGACAAAATAAAGCT
This sequence comes from Lasioglossum leucozonium, assembly GCA_028454225.1. NCBI lineage: Eukaryota > Metazoa > Arthropoda > Insecta > Hymenoptera > Halictidae > Lasioglossum > Lasioglossum leucozonium. The sequence goes on from CM052214.1 coordinate 4,767,240, forward strand.
TAATTTTTCGGGTTCACGGAAAGAAATGCTTGACAGCGTGGCACTCTATTCTCCTGTTCAATCGATGATTTTTAGGTTATGGTACAGTTCACTCGTGCAAGGAAATTTTGAAAAAAAGAGATGATCGAAGCAGAAAGTATCGAGGACGAAAATGGATTGCGATCCGATGGTAGACGTCCTTTAGAATTACGACAAATACGCGTGAAAATGGGAGTTTTCGGACAAGCTGATGGAAGTTCATACATCGAGCACGGTAACACCAAGGTTCTGGCAACGGTGTACGGACCTCATCAGGTTATGATTCATATTTTCATTTTACGTATTGTTTAAGAGATTAGTTGTTTAACGAATTATTTGACAAATGTAGCCGCGAGGTTCTACCGGAAGATCTTCAAGCAATGTTACCAAAGGCATAGTGAACTGTCAGTATAGCATGGCAGTGTTTAGTTTGTCTTCTGGCGAGCGTAAACGAAGACCAAGAGGTGATAGGAAATCGCAAGAGAGATCGCTCCAATTGAAACATGCTATGGAAGCAATAATACATTTGGAATTATACCCACGATCCCAAATCGATATTTATGTAGAAGTGTTGCAAGTAGATGGAAGCGAATACTGTGCATCTGTGAATGCAGCCACGCTTGCTTTGATAGATGCCGGAATTCCCATCAAGGTACGTATGATACGGAACAAAATTTCTATTTCGTTTGTCGCAATAAATCTCTAAACTAAATTATTTATTTTATAGAATTATGCTGTGGGTTGCACCGTAACTTTAATCAATAGACCAACCGTGGAAGATGAAGATAAAACACTAGGAACAGGAGTATTAGATGCAAATTATGTAGAAGAATGTGCTCCTGGTGTTACCTTATCTGTTGTTGCATTGCCAGACAGCGATAGCACGTCCAAAGACGGTTTCATAGTGGTAGCACAAGGAGCAGGTCAACGATTACATTTATCGAATCTCGAATCTTTAAAGAAACGTGTCCTGTGCGGTTGTCAAGACATCAAAACCATTTTAGACAATGCTGTGAGGCACCATTTAACAGACCAATCTCTTCCTTCTCTTTTTCATGTTACCTCGGATTAAAAGAAATAAAACACGATTGCATGTGAAAGTACAATTTTACAAACGATATATTTAGATAACTTTTCTCATAAAACATTTTATAAAAAACGTGTTAAAAAATTAGGTTTCTCCTAGAAAAAATATATATATAGATTCTCCTCAATGCTGTATACTTTACGTTTACTCTGTACAAGATGTTCAGGTTTTGAAGATAATTAGTTATTTAATTATCTTTCTTGTGATTTACACTTTTGCACCAGGATACCTTTCCATGATCATTCCCACTCCCTGCAAGGCACAGAACATGGTGACCGAGAAGAATTTAATTAGCAGCAAAAACTCATTGTAATAGTTCATTTACCATTCCACCAGCTGCACAAGCAGCGATCAATCCAAACTGTTGATCTTCTCTAATAAGTCGATTGGCTGTGTGGGTTGCTAATCGAACTCCAGTTGCTGCGAATGGATGACCGATCGACAAAGATCCGCCCCACGCGTTCCATTTACTAAGATCAGGAGTTCCCACTTTCGTGGATCTCCCCAGATAGTTTTGTGCAAACCAATCGGAATCCATTGCTTTTAAATTCGCTAAAATTTGTCCAGCGAAAGCCTCGTGTATTTCCCATACGCCTATATCTTTCATGTTTAATTTAGCTTTCTCTAATACCTACGATAAATTTCATAAATTTTACGTCGAATACCGAGTATATCGAATACGCACGAAAAGTAAAAATTTGTAACCTTTGGTATAGCATAAGTTGGCCCCAATAGCAACTGATCGACCGGATCTTGAGAAACGTAAGTAAAATTTCTTAAGTACGCTTTCGGAGTAAGGCCGAGCTGAAGAGCCCTTTGTTCCGACATAATCAAGGCTGCAGAAGCTCCATCGGATAAGAAGGAAGCATTGGCAGCAGTCACACCACCGTACGGCTTAACAAAAGCTGGTTTCAATTTGGCTAACTGTTCAAGCGTAGAGACACGAATTCCATTATCTTTGTCAACTACTTTGTCCACATTAGGAACTACAACAAATAATAAGGTATAGTTTTATCCAACTTTATCATTTATTACTAGACCATTACTACCTTTGTAAGGAGCTATGTCTGTAAGATATCCCTGTCTTTGCGCATTAGCAGCTAAAGTATGCGAACGTAAAGCATACTCATCCTGTTCCTTTCTCGATATTGCAAATGCTGCAGCTAATCTATCGCTACTGTGTCCCATTGTTTCTCCACTGGAAAATTCTGCCACAGCAGGTAACTGAAATTGTAACAAGAAGATACAGTGCAATTCACACTTTTTAGAATTTTATTTTGTTATAAGTTAACTCACATCTGGTACAAAGTGCTGGGGCCTAATACTACTAAGCAGAGACAATGTTTGTCCAACGGTCTTTGCTTTGTTAGCTTGCAGCATCAAAGATCTCATACGTCGATTGTGTCTAATTGGTATATCGGACATAAATTCAACTCCACCAGCAACGATTGCATCATATACACCACAAGCAATCAAACCCATACCAGTTGTAAGAGCTTGGTTACTACTGATGCATGCCATTGTTACTGTGTGTGCGGGAGTACGATCGCTATAACCAGCTGCTAGAGAAGCTTCTCGGCCAATATTGGATGTTTTTACTTCTTGCAGGACAGTACCATAAACTATATATTCGATCACTTCTTGAGGAAACTTAATTTTCTTTTGCAAAGCCCTGATAATAGTACATGCTATATAATCATTTCAATTATTTTCTTAATTTATACAATAATACATGCAATAAGTAGAACCTGGATTTTTATGGAAAATAGTAACACATAACTTACACTAGTGAATGCCTCGCAAGATCATACGGCATTAAGTTTTTGTAACTTGTTCCAGATTGCAAGAAAGGTGTCCTAACACCATCAATGTACACAATGTTCTTAGCAGCATCATCTTTGGTCGCGTATGATTTATTTACGATTACATTCCAATAATTTATGGTAGCTCCTAATTTATAAAATAATGAATACCCAGCATTAATACAAAAAAAAGTAATTTTATCTTTTTCATTTCCAAAAGAAAAAAAAATACTGCTTCATCCATTCAAATATATGGGCAAATATAACATAATCAAGCATATTTCATAATAATAATTATAGAATTATTTCAATGAAGTCTCCGATACTGTATGTACTTTGTACCCGTATTATTGAAAATACCGAAACTAAAATGTATATATATCACGCCTTAGATCGTGTTCGATTAAGTATAATTTATTTGAATTATGAATTAATTAATCGTACCGTATTTAATGAATCCTTGTTTCGTCGCGACGCTATTCTTCACGAGCGAAAGCATTTTTGGTGATTAATTAAAATAAACAAATATTTTCTTATATTCAACGCAGCCACTGTATATGTCAGTTTATTTTTTGGAACGACAGGAACTGGCACGAAACAGTTGACGTAGTACTTTGACCCAGAGTAGTAATTGTCAATTGTTGGCGGTAAATTTGAAAGCTTTTCGTTCTTTTCAATATATATGAATTGTTGTAGTAAAAAAAATTTGTGAAATAATATTACGAAGAAACACCAAGCACTTACCGAACGAACTAATCGTACTAGGAAAGATTTTTCACGTTGAAACAAAAAAATTACACTTATAATATCTACGCAGCAAACTCACGAAAACACAACACTTCTACACCCCACAGTATCCCCACCTACACTGTATGACTCCGTGGCGGCACAGGCGCAGACTGCACGATTGCAGTTTCACAGACAACCATGTGGCTCCGCTCTGTCATACTTTGTCACTGTGCGACAATGATAGCACAGACTTAGGATCAGTACAGACATTGAAAGCAATGCATTTTTCTGTCCACGGTTCTGAATTACCGACCCTGTAGAAAATGCTCCTGTACAATAGCGGACTCTATCGA
>CM052214.1:4771328-4786005 GCA_028454225.1 Lasioglossum leucozonium
CAGAAAAGTCCATAAGCTGCAATGTCTGTACTGATCCTAAGTCTGTGTTATTACATATCAACGATTTTCATTTGAGTAACATTCATTAATAAACCTTCGAAGTGTTAGCGTCAAATTTGTTGAATTCAATTTAAAGTTATAAATAATTTGAATTCAAATAATTAAAAATTTAAAAAGGAATTCATAAGTAGTGAAGGGAAATTAAATAATTGAAGAACTTAATTTCAAGAAATTTCCCACAGTCGTATCACAGACGAGGTATAAGAGGTATAATCTTATACCTCGTCTGTGATAGTATCACCAGAGAATAATCACTACTGATTATTCAGTCGTTGCCGCTCACATTTATATACTTTTTACACACATAATGCACTCTCATTCCCACTCGCACCACATTCTCAATCATTCTCATAGAAGCAAATGAGAATAAAGTTGAAAATGCACTTGCATTTGCATTCCCGGAAAAATGAAGAGCACTGCAGTACATATTATTCGTTGTAATTTTTTGTTGTTTACATAAATCAGATGATGCTTGATTTTGTGTACACATTTTGAGGGGAAACAATTTTTTTATTTTTTTTTATACATAGAATTGAATTTATAAAACGGCTTTAAAAAAGAACTTAAAGTTGATATTACCAGCAACCAGAGTTGGGTAAAAATTTTATTTATGTAAACATTTTTTAGAAAATACACACGCTTTGAGGGAAATTTTCATGGTAATTATAGCACAGACGAGGTGTGATATAAGTTCCACAATATTAGTTTTGGTCGATACGGTAGAATGCGACATGCAATGGTAAGGGGTTCTAGAGCGGCTCTAGTAGAGCCCCCGAACGTGAGACAGAAAAATACATTGAGTGATTGATCTACTCTTATACCTCGTCTGTGGTATCACATAGTATCTCATCGGTGCTGTCGGTATCATACGTCAAGCGATTTCAGCGTTTCGCCACGGATGGCGCCACCGTGCCGCCAAAATTGTCGGGTAAAAGGCGCGCGTTTCAATTAATGTTTGATCAATAAACACATGTATCCGTGAAGCTTCTCGCGTGCCTGTTTACTCGGTGAATGAAATTTCCGAATCATGGTGAGATTAACTACCGAATACATCGACAGAAAATGTTCTCAGGCATTGTTAAGTAAATCTCTCAGCAAGAAAATAAAGAAGCAGGAGCTGTACAATACAACGCATCTGCGTATGAACAATAACTTTATAAGCAGCATTGTAAGAAATCCTCGTGATACACGGATAACGGATATTGCACTTTAAATTTTCAATACTGATTAACAACGCACGTTTCTTTTGCCGCAGGGGAATTTTAACGATTATAAAAACCTTAAAGTGATATATTTGCAAAATAATAATATATCAAGCATAGAAAATTTGCATTTTGCACCGAATCTGACCCATCTGTATTTGCAACACAATGCGATTCGTAAAATGGAAAATTTAGACGCGTTCGACAAACTTCAAGTTCTCTACTTGGGACACAACAATATAGTTGTGGTGGAAGGACTCGATAATGCGAGGATCTTAACTACTCTGGACATAGAAAATCAAAGGCTAAGTCTTGGAGAATCATTGTGCTTTGATCCACGAAGTGTACATACTTTATCCGTGAGTGCTTGATATATGTTTAAGTCGAGCGACGTTGCACACACACACACACACACACACGCGCGCGCGTGAGAACATTTTGTTATGTTCCTTTTAGACTTGCTTACAAGTACTCAACATATCCGGTAACAAAATGACATCTCTAAAAGACGTCAAGAGTTTACAGAAATTAGAGATCTTAGATGCCAGAAACAATCAATTGGAAGATATCGACGATCTCACCGAGACCATGAGCACCTTCATCTCGTTGAGAGACTTGTCTTTGCAAGGCAATCCTGTAACTCGGTGTTACAGATACAAAGAAAATCTGATCGCCAATAATGATACAATAAGTGTGTTTATTGTTAGACGGTTCTATTTCATATATCTACGATTTATACTTATAGATATTATTACGATTATTATTATTATATTCACAGAAAATTTCAATGGGAAAACGGTCACGGATGTGTGCCGATGTTTCATGAAAAGATTCAAGATAGAGAAACACCTTTACCGCAAGAAGAAGTCTTCTAGAGCTACGTTGGATGAAGATATTACAAGTAATCATTTAATTAGATTCCTTACACACGTTCTAGATGGTATAGTTTCGTTACCACACCTTGTTTTTCTAGGTTCATTGAATCTACCGCTAGCACTGAAGAAATCAATATCTAGGGCAATGTTTCAGCATCCAGGTCCAAAATTAGCCGTTACAATTTCATCAACCATTGACGACATGCCACCACAAATGTTCCCACCGTGGAAAACAGGTATGACAGGGGGAAAAACCGCACGAGCTATCGTAATACGTACAATATATGTATATATATGTGTGTGCTAAATCTATTGTTTTAACTAATTTAGCGCCAGGTACAAAAACTATACGACAAGGCCATGTGACACCAAGGCCATTCTGGAGTAACGTAATTAAAACGAAACAGCCTCATGTTGTGCGATCGTTGATAAAGAGCAAAGCTATTCAATTACCACCAATCACGCTGCCCCCTAACATAAAATAAAAGAACAGTTTTTTTTTTGTGTAACATTCAATACATTTGTCATTATTAACTTTCATAACGTTACAACAACAAATTATACATATATGCATGCAAAGAAACAGATTCCTTCGATTAGATGTGTTCTTATTTATTAATATTCTTGTTTAGAAAAATTATTTATAATTCATTGTATGGTTCTCATTCAGGTTTAGTCGTTTTATATGTATGTATGTATATATATATATGCTATTAAATAACTACCACGGAAACTATCTCGTTAATGCCTGCATGCCGGAAAGTCGTGTACAAAAAGTAAAAATAAAATCCTACAATCGAGGTTGCGTCGAACGAAAGTATATGGCAAAACATGTAAAAAGAAACACTGAAGGCGAACTAATTACAACGATATTTTGTACAACTTTCTAGCACTAAGGCGGCATTTCAATCGTACGAATGTGCATGTAAAGTGACAGTTTTTTTTTTTGTATAGCTGAACTAAAAAGTACATTGAAGTTCATGCGGGTGAGACAACTGTTTAATTTAAATATAACGAATACGTGCATACCTGGCGCGAGGATCACTATGATATTATAATTATGACATTATAAAAGTATAATATTACGTTATCACTGAATAAACAACAGAAATATTAAAGTACAAAATACTATTAACTACATTTGTACACTGCTTGAAGATTTATGCACATTATATCTTTAAAGATCAGTTTTCTATATCAACTAAAACGCGAATAGAAGTATATGAAGTTGATACAAGATGTAGAAAATGTTTGTTCACGCATGGCGAACTCGATGAAATTACGCAAAAAATTCTTCAAACAGAGTTTTAGCATCATAAAATTCTGATAACTTTACGAAGAATTAAATAAATAACTTTGAAATGACGCAGGCATTTACAATATATACTTGTTAGTCACTATAAGCATGGAATGTTAGATTACACGATAAGAACAATTACATAAATTATAAAATTGCACGGTATAAAACATAGGAGTAGAAAATGAATTTCTTCTATTATATCCGAAAACGAAGTCTTGTTCTATCAAAATGTTGTATGCGATTTGCTCACGAATAATGTTCGGGAATAGAAAGAATTAATTACTGTAATGGTTGAGCATTATCTTAAAATATCAGTTAACACTTCGAAATAAGGTGAGATTAATGAATCAATATATTTGAAACATTAGCTGCCAGCGTATAACAAACTAAACTTAAAAGACAAAATGCAGCTCGCACGTAGATGGACGATGATTATCCTTTGTTCCAGATCAACTATGATGATTCTCTCTCTATCTCTCTCTATATATATATATATTATCATGTGTGTTAACATTACCAGAACTTTGAAGAAATCGTTTACTCCCCGGTGAGATGTATCGAACGTAAACAGCTAAAATCTATTTCGTTTCTCCAAAACTAATGGATGTATCAAAATTTGATTGAGTTATGTTCATGTAAAAGGTAGAAAAGTAAAAAAGATTAGTTTATAATTAACGCGTGAAAATATTTATCGTTAGAAAATAAATGCTTTGTGCAGAATGCAAGCGTAATATATATGTATATGCACACAGTATATTAACAGGTATTCTCGAATAATGCATTTTTTTTTTAGAGAACAAAGGTATAAACAAGCCTTCTACAGTGAGATATGCATATCTTAATGCTGTGTCACAATTGCCGCATGTACAATATGTATATTATATTATTCATACATAAATATATAAAGCTGCGGTACATTCTAAATATTAGATATATAAATTTTATTTTTCTTTTCTTCAAATCAAAAAGAAGGTGATTTAAATCTTAATCATTTTATTGTAGATCCAGGTTATCAGCCTTTTCTCAATCTTAGCATAATTCTTCGCGTCTCATAAAAAAATTAAATAAACTATTGAATAAACGAAAATCTTATTTGACATTGTAGTCTTAAAACTACAGAAGTTACAGCTAAATTTAGACACATACGCTGACCAATGCATCATAGCTCTTGGTATGAAGTTACATATACATATATAACTTATCATCTTACTAGTATTCATTATACTAATAACTCTCATCGTTCGCAAAGTATAGAATTCAAGGACATCTGCACAGTTTCCGAATGCTCGTTTTAAATTATTAAATAAAAGTTTATGTAACAGCAATGCGAATAATACGTATTGTTCTTTTTGTTCTACACTGCTGATACTAATACTTTAAGTCGGAGGAAACTTTGTAGATTTCCAATATTTTCCGTCGAATAAACATAAGTGTTTTATGTGTACATGTATATTTATATATATATATATAAATCTATATATATTTTTTTTTCTATGTATATATTAATATTTCATATGTAAAAGACTTTGACTTTGTCACACAACAAACATTACGTAATAATGATTCAAAAATAAAATTATATTACAAATAATCAAAATGTAAAAAAATTATTGCATGAAAGCTACATTTAAATTCTAATTCGTATGAAAGCGATGTCAGAAAAGATTCTTGTGTGCCTGTTGTCACTTATGTACTATATACCTTCCACCATTAGTTTTTATATATTCAGTTTGGAATAATTTCTTTGTATCAACAGATTCATAAAATCACATTACACGTGTGTAATTTATGTATGTATACATATACATATATACTATATATATATATATATTTGTGTGTGTATGCTCGTTATAGTGTTTGTATCTGTTAGACATATATGTTTATAATGGTTGTATAATTCATCTGGGTACAGTAGAAGCTCTTTCGTTGTCCAAAGGCCGGGGGGGTTGAGCGGACAACGAGCGTGCCGGGACATGCTTTTTGATTTATGTATGATTGCGTCTAGATATCTACCGCGCCGACCGCGCCGAGCGAAACTTCAATAGAGAGCCGAACATAGAAAAGGACAGAATTAATTACGGATCGCACGAACGAAGCGTGTCGCCGTCGCTGGCACAGTTTAAAGACCCGCGTGTTCTCACAATGTAATGCGAATTAAACATGCTTTATTTTTCATTATTTTTTAATGCGACTTTCACTGGCTTGTTTCTGACATTTTTCTCATTAGAACAAGACCAAACACAATATAATTTGTCCCATATTTACTCTACATGTGAACTGTGCCGGTGACAGCGACTGTTCGCATCTCTTTCTTTCCAATACGATGTTCTTCGTTGCCTTCAAAACTTTCATCGTCGATAAAACCACTTAATACAGTTAAAATTATATCGTGTTTGGTGTCATTTTAATCAGAAAAATGCCAGAAATGAGGTACTGAAAGTCCCATAAACAAATAATGAAAATTAAGAGATTTGTAAAATCGATTTCTCGTGTCAATGTGTGGTGTTCACATCGATATACCCGAGCCGGCATCAATCGTTGCCGCCCTGCGGAGCGACTCGGCGTTGACAGGCAGTGGGTAGGCACTGGACAACGACCGTGCCGTAGATTTTGGACAACGAACGAGCTTTTACTGTAATAATATATTTTAAATATCTTCGACTTCACAAAACACTTTTAAACTGTAATATTTTTCAAAGTTATTTTCGTTCTTCATTATACGTTAGGCTCGTGGATAAACTTTTTAAAAATAGAAATTTATATCGAAACAGAAAGCACGTTCGTGGAAGAATTAAAATAAAAAAAGAAAAAAGATAGACAATTAAGCTTATCATCGCCAACGGTTTCGAGTATAGTATTGAACAAATTTTTTTTTTATGCATATCAATGACGCGATGCATTTCATCTCCTGTGAAACGATGTAAGTTTATAGGGCACTCTTATCTTTCTACCTATGAACAGACCGTGATCATTTGTTCACGTAAATACATACATGACTATGTATACATAATATGTATAATATATATTTATGCTTTCGTGTATGTAAACGATACATACTCTGAATATGAACACTGCAGTTTATGGTACAAGGTACCGCGATTTTATTTCTCATTAAAAGAAACAACATCGCCATCGATGCTCTTCCTTCTAGTAAACGACTTGATTTTTAATCAAGTTCAAAGCTCATGTTAGCGGGCAACGTTTGCCATAAGAAATAATGATTTCCAATTCTTACAGGAAAGATATTAATTTCGACGATATAAATAATCAGTTCAATTGTTCCTCTCGTGCATCGTACGAATACAATGGTAATACATATATGTATATTAACAGTGAAATATCGTTTTAATTCTCTAGTGCTTAACTTACCAGCGTTAAACCATTTAGACTATGAGTGCCCTCTATTTCTTACAGAATTATTCTTACGCGACGATTACTGCGCTGTTTGCTGTTGGATTTCGATTTTCTCGACTGTCATGTCTGGGTTCATCGCGGTGGCTTCTTGAATCGCCTCTGCTAAAGCACGATCGTGATCAATTGGATCACCGTCCGACTGTATCGTTATTTTCTGTTCTACCCGGGTCTCTACCACCCCGTCCCTCTCCGTTTTGTACTAAAATGAAAATTGTCGATCAGCCACACCTTCTAATCTATTTTGTAATTAATAAATTAAATTTCTTCCATCGAAAGACTGGAGAATCTTACCGTGATCGTTTCAACGGTACGAGTTTTACTGGATATTGTTTGAGAGCTGACAATCTCTCCCGTTGCGCTATACAAACCATCTTCGCTCTCAACAGCTACTTTCCTAGTCTCGGTTGCTACCAGTGGAACCGTAGTGGTCGCTGTCGCATGAGTGTCTACATCTCCTTTCTGATCGTATGTCTCGGTTGCCTCGACACTAGCCGGATCGCCCTGGATCAAATTTTCCAGCAATCACATTTATTTCGCAAAACAACAACAGCTTCTCTCGCGAGTATACTTAAACGCAAACGATATTACACGATATATTACAATGTACAGATAACGATTAATGCGCTAACAAGAGACATAGACGATAGACGATGAACCAAAAGTATTTTTCGAGTATTGAAATTTCTTGTTATTCCCGTGAAATATTAATTGGTAATACCTTAAAACCAGTGCCTTCGAGATAATGATACGTTACACGCTTTCGCGACTGTTTATGGGAATGTTATTTTTTAGTATCGATGAATGTTAACCGATGAGAACCAATGCGACAAATACATTTTTAATAATCAATCCAATCAGCGGTAATAGGATTAGCGTCTGTATGATGGTTTTCAATAGTTTTTTTCTTTTTTTAGTAATGTTTTAAATATATATTACGTTGTGCGATGAGAATAGTAAAGAAAAAAAAAACATGTACCTGAACGCAGATCCACACTCAGAAACAACTTAAAACTTTCTTGCAACTATATTTCAACATTTATAAACCTCGCAGAAATGAAAAACATCTCTGACAAACTTTCGATAAAATCCGCTAATAAGATTATACGATCCTTGAAGATTTACCTGATAATATTGATTGTAGAAAGCCTGCTGATCATCTTCAAGGTCAATTGGAGTACCTGAATCATCGCTGCTTGAACTGGATGTACTGAGCCTTCGTGAGAACAGCTACACCATGCAATGTGTTAACCAAGCCGGCAAAAATTAATTACAAAAATAAATAAAAAAAAAAGAAGAAAAACTTAAAATCGAATGAAAAATAGCATGGGTTAAATTTAATCAATTAATCAGCGTTATGAATGGAGTCGAGTATTACTGATAGTACACGCTGGTATCCTTGTAAGATTACTAGGTAACTCTGTCGGAATTTGTACACCTAACGAGGTAACACAATCTCTGTTCGAATGATATCCTTTCTGTTAGATCGGCGAGAGAATAGCAGAAGAAATTGTTCGCGTGCGAAACAGAGCGAACGAGCTCGGTAAAAATGATTATTCTTGCGCCGATCTGACAGCATCAACCAAAAATACATATGATATATGCGATGGTGGTTTTCCGTGAATGCTTACATGCTTCAACCGTTATTAGTGAGCTATGTACGCTATCGCAGAGTTTCGGAATCCGCAAATTACCTGTTCACCGGACAGTACGTGGCTGGTTGTTCGAACTTCCTGAGTGACCACTCTCTGCTCCTGTCTCGTCGCGCTGGTCGCGGTCGCGTGCGCTACAGTCTTTTCTTCTACCTGATGTGACAAAAAAATTGTAAAAAAAAAAGTCTCGCTCCAACTTTATATGTATAAAGGAATTTTCGAGAGTGTTGCGAAAAAAAAGAGATTCCGATTCGCAGACCGAACGTCGTTTAAGTGTACGTACGCGTGCGTAATCGCGTGAGCAATGGTACAAACCTGGCTGGTCTTTTGGTTCTTTTTGAGGTCCTCGTGCATGGTAGCGGTACGCGTGGTGACAGCGGTCGCTGTCATGTAGGGAGCTCTACCGTCATCCGGTGCCTCTGCCTAAATACAACTACAAAGTGACTAGTGTCTCATAATAACAGAACGATATATATATGATGTGAGTGCATATGAAATTCAAAACGAATAATAAGAAAATCAATGGTGTGTATTTATATGTTCGATTGAATCTTATTTTCTTTTTCTTTCATTCTTTCTTTCTTATGCACTGGTTTCAAGATGATTGCAGCTTTTCTTTTCTTTTTTTACACGTGTACGGTATTCGATTTTGCAAAACTTACACCGACAAATAAAACATTTACAGCATGCGTTACACAAATACTACTGAGGATCACATTGCAACACATAACAAAATACATATCTCCGTCAAACTAAATAAATATACGCTACAACGAGTATTCGAGGAAATATTTTCGAGATTCACAAACGGGTACTGTTGGAGAATCTAATACGAGCCGTGTGTTGCGGTGGCAGTACCTCTCCGAGACTACTCATCTCTCTCGCTGCCTCGTGACGCGCCGCTCTGATTCATGAACACACCGCGTGGGCCCAGGCACGCTACACTCGAGACACGAGTGAGACTGCAGAGAGAAGAAGGTGCCCACGAGGCAGCGTAACGCCATTATCGAAGATAGCACCGGATCGTTCGTTGACTTCGGCCGTTTCGACTCTCGGTTAGCAGTTTAATACAAATCCCTAGAATCTCAAGTTTCTCAGTGCCTTCGACACTTAAGCCGTCAACAGTGATCCTTCACAATCGAATAGTGTTTCTCAGTATCCTGATATACTCAACTCAAGTATAATTGGTTGATTCTCTGAATCTCAAATCCTACACGCTCGACCTAACAATAAATTAGAAAAGCAGACTCTCAATACATCAGTAAAAGTTTCTCACAAAAACTTGTACAGGTACGCTGTTCAAGAAACAACCGGGGATGTACTGTGAGGAGAAACTGTGAAATTAAATAGCGTCCCAAGTAATAAGTCAGTCTATCGGTCGGGTCAACAACCCCTCTCTCGTTTTCGAATCGTTCAGTTTTTACCTCCTGTGTGATCAGTGCAGAAAAGTGTGATTGAGCTTAGAGTATCTCGTAGGATCTAATGAAGAATCTAATACTCTTGTTAGAATCGGCAGAGATTGTTGACGCGCGGTCAGAGATTTAATATAAATCTCTGGATTCTCAAGCATCTCAGCTGATTATAACAAATTAATACGTTTCAAAGTACAGCGACGACTCAGTGATAAAGACAAGTGCTTAGTGTAATTCAAGTATTATTGGTTGAATCCTCGTTTCTCATATTTTCACGCCCGCGCTAATAATATATTAGAAGAGCACTCATTCCCTCAGGTTCTCAATAACCAGCCTCTCATCGGTACGAATTTAATCAAATCTCGTATACGTGTGTTACTTGAGAAAATTATATCACCTTGTTAATCTGTGTGGAAACGGTTACTTGGCCTGTCCCTCCCGATGTCAGATCCTCAATTTTCTCCTCTATATTTTGCGTGACGCCCTCCTGATCTTTCACCACCGACTGCTTCGTGGTCGTCTTCATGATGGTCGGAGCAGTGGTCGGGATCGCGGGTGGTTTCTTCGTTTTCGTAACGACTTCATTCGCGTCCTGTACCTCTTTCAATATTGTCTCGCTGTTCAACGGTTGCCCGGTGCTCGCGTACACCATGCCATCCTTCACGAACGCACCCTCGTCCCCGAAGATCTCTTGGTTCATCGGGTTCCCGGACTTATCGTAGATCTTTCCATCTTTCACATAGCTACCGTCGTTCGAGAATGCCGCCTGGCTCACCGGCTTACCATCCCTGTCGCACAACAACCCTTTGCGTACCGAAGTGATGGTGATCACGGTGAAGTATTTATCGACAGGTTTCCCAGCCGTCGAGCAAACAACGCCATCTTTCACAACGTTCCCGTCGGAGTCGAAGATCGCCTGTCTAAGCGGTTTTCCTGCTTTATCAACCAGCACACCCTGCTCCACCTTCAAGCCCTCCGGACCGAATGCTTCTTGGGTAAGCGGTTGTCCGTTCGAGTCGTAGATCCTTCCGTTTCTGATGAAACTGGTCTCGGACGGTAACACCCCCTGCGTCGCTGGTTTCCCGTTGCTCCCGTAGATCAGGCCGTCCTTCACGCTGCTGCCGTCGTTTTTATAGATCGCCTGATTCAGCGGCTGACCGGCGTGATCGTAAATCCTCCCGTCTTTCACGATGCTGCCGTTTGCATCGAAATTGCCGTATCTCAACGGTTTACCGTCGTTGCCGCACACCAGTCCGTATCGCACCAGCGTCACGGTAATAACAGTTTGTTTCTTATTCGACGGCTTGCCGCTCGCCTCGTGTATCAGCCCGTTCTTTATGTAGCTACCGTCGCTGCCGAATGTCCCGTGGCCGAGCGGCTTCTTGTCTTTACCGTACACGTAACCGTTCGCGATGTGTCCGCCATCGGTGCCGAATGAACTGTGATTCAGCGGCTGCTTATCCTTCCCATAAATCCTACCCTCCTCGACGTAGCTCCCGCTGGGCAACGCTGATCCGGCGTTCAGCAATTGACCGCCCCAGCCGTGCACCAGGCCGTCTCTGACGTAGCTACCGTCCGGCTTGAACGCTCCCTGCCTCAGAGGACACTGGTTCTTGTCGTAGATCACGCCGTCTTGGACGTAGCAACCCTGAGGAACCAGGGACGCCAAGTTCTTCGGGTTCCCTTGGTTGTCGACGATCTTTCCGTCTTTCACCGCCAAATTGTCCGGCCCCTTGTCGTCCTGGGTCAACGGTTTCCCGTCCCTGCCAATGATCAAGCCGTTCTTTATTATGTTACCGTCCGGTCCGAATACACCGTCCAATATTATTCTACCGTCTCTCCCATAAATCATACCGCCGGCCACGTACGAACCGTCTGATCCGAACATATCTCTGTTCAACGGCATCCCGTTCGAATCGAATATCACCCCGTTCGCGATGTAATTGTCCTCCGACAGAGCCGCGCTCTGGTTCAACGGTTTCCCATCGACGCCGTGCACGAGACCGTCTTTCACGTAACTTCCGTCCGGCCTGAAGTACGAGAACTTCAACGTCTTTCCGTCTTTCGAGCAGAGCTTGCCTTCCTTGATGGACGCGCCCTCCGGCACCAACGAGTCTTGGTTCAACGTTTTGCCGCTCTTCGCGTGGACGACGCCTTTCTTTATGTAACTTCCGTTCGAGCCGAACGACTCCTGTTTCACCGGTTTACCATCTTTCCCGATCACGCTCCCGTTCTTGATCAGCATCCCGTCCGGTCCGAGCGATGCGTCCGTCAACGTCGCTCCGTTCACGTCGTAGATCACGCCGTCTTTGATCACCGTGTCGTCGGGCTTGAAAAGATTCTGCGACAACGGCCGACCGTTGCTCCCGTACACAACGCCCTCTTTGATGTAACTCCCGTCTCCTATCAGCGGAATCTGGCTCATAGGCCGGCCGTCCTTGCCGTACAGAATACCGTCTTTCACGAAGCTTCCGTCGGGCTTGTAGAACGCGTGCTTGATCGCCTTCCCGTCCTTCCCAACTATCTTACCGTCCTTCAAATGAGCACCGCAAGGAAGCAGAGATCCTTGATTCAAGAACTTCCCGTCCTTCGTGTAGAGTATGCCATCTTTCACGACCGAGCCGTCGGAACTGAACGACTCGTGTTTCACCGGTTTACCGTCTTTCGAGTATACCTTTCCGTCCGCTATGTAATGGCTTTCGTGGCCCAGAACACCGTTGCCGAGACCGGTACCGGACGCTCCGCAGATCAGACCGTCGCTGACGTAAGTTTGATCCGGTATCAGCGCGCTCTGACTCAACGGCTTGCAGCTCTTGTCGAACACCGTCCCGGCAACTATGTAACTTTCGTTTATACCGTAGGAGCCCTGCGTGAGCGGTTTCGAGTCTGCGGAGAACACCAGGCCCTCTTTCACGTACGTACCGTCGCTGCCCAGCTTGCAATACTGCACCGGTTTACCGTTCTTCGTTGCTACCTTACCATCTTTGACTAGCGCGTGGTCAGGTCCTAGCAGATGCTGATCTGCGGCGATCTGTCCGTCGCAGCCGTATATTATACCGTCTCTTATAAAATTCCTCTCGACACCCAGAACACCTTGGTTCACCGGCTTGCCGTCTTTAGCGGTAACCACGCCGTTGTTCACGTACAGCCCGTGCGGACCGAAATCCGCTTTCTTCAACAGCTGTCCGTCCTTCGCGCATACCTTTCCGTTGATCACTCTGCCGCCGTCCGGGCCAAGGCTGTGCTGATCCAACGGTTTCCCATCTTTGGTATAAATTACACCTCCGATTACTTTCGAGCCGTCCGGCAACGGTAGAATATGGTATTCCGGTTTCGGTTCCGTCGCGGACGCCGGCGGTACAGCGCTGACTCGATCGGCTTGTTCTTGTTGCTTCTCAGCGGCGATCAGGGCCGCGGACGCGTCTTTCTCCGCTACCTCCGGCCGAGATACCGCTTTCTGTTGTTCCTTTAATCCCGCCGATTCCACGTAATTCAGACCCGGAGTCTTTAATCCGGCCGGCGGCATAACCGTCCCGTCCGCTGCTGCTTCTTTGGTTTTCCTCTTTTCCGCCGATTCAGCCACCTTCTTCTCCTCGCCAGGGGCGTAATTAAAGGCCAGGCCCGTGGCTTTGCGGCTCGCGGCGGTCGGCGATTGTTGACTTTGCAATCCGGGCGACGCCGGTCTGTCCTCGTACGAGAAACCGTGCGGCGTGAACGGTTTCCTCGTCGGCGAGGTCTCTGTCTCCTCGTAGTCGTACGGCTTCGTGTAGCCAGGCGGCTGCGGCGATGATTCCGGCGCGATTTTCAGTTTCTCGATGTTCGACGTCATCTCGGTCAACGGTTTCGCTGTCTGTTGTTGTTGCTGTTGGTGGTGCTGCTGCTTCTCCAACGTCGAGAGATTCGACTCCGTGTCGCTCTTCTCCAGAGATTCTTCCAGCTCCTTGTTCTTCTTCTGTTTCTTCTGCTTCGAGTCCTTTTCCTTTTTGCCGAATAGGAAGCCACCGACCGGACTCTTTCGTGATAAACAAAAACATGCAAAATTCCAGAAACACATGCCGCATACAGTGGATTAAGGGGGAAGGAGTCGTACCACCGCGATAAGGTAGAGTGATCAAGTTACCGACGAAATTACCGACACTTTAGACAAAAATATGGTCTTACAAGAGTCAAGTTTTTGTCCTTATTCGAGCATATTTTTTGTTGGACAATGGCTCATTCGAAAGAGGAAGGTTTAATGAAGCTGAGTCAACTCCTCTTTTTGTGAAATTATGCCTACATTTTGTAATATAAGTGTTATGAAGTAGGCCAAAATTGATGATGTACAGATATGGATTCGAAGCCATTTTTATGCCATTGTATGAGTTTTCTGGATGATATCGTGAGTTGACCCAGCTGTAAAATATCTCCAGCTACAAAATGAGCCATATTTCGTCTTGATTCTCTGAGAAATAAGGCTGAAAACTTGACTTATGTGTAAGCATGAATTTGTGGCGTCATTCATGAGGCAGAATTCATGATGGGGATAATACAGAGCAAAACAAGTGACAAGTTTAGTTCGACTGGTACTCGTCAAGTGACGCTTGACGAGAAAGTCTAACTCTCGGGAATCGGAGGAAATACAAGCGTATATTCTGGCAACTTGTGGTTATGTTGGATGCCTATTCGCTCATCAGCAGTATGCGTCTGCATATGTGTGTTAGTCTAGTTTGATAGTTTGATTTTTCGGACGAATACAAGCGAAAAACAGTTGTCGATATAAGCATCC
>CM052214.1:4786105-4809417 GCA_028454225.1 Lasioglossum leucozonium
GACCAAGAGACCACTACTAATCCAATGACAAAACTTCCTTACTTTTCTTTATTTTTTTATGAAATTTTCACCAACATATTCCTGGCATTTTTTTAGAGAAAATGATACCAAATATGATATAATTCCAATAATATTTACTTGTTTAAGCATCGTTTAAGCGCTAGGCGCATCGGTACCTGAACTTTTTTTTTTTTTTTTTTTGAAGCACTTACCTTTATTTTCTCTTTCTTTTCTTTATCTTTTTTCTCGGGCGTTTCCTTGTCTTTCTTTTTCAGTTCTTTTTTACTGGGCGACTTTAAGTCGTTGCTGTCGAGGACAACGTTTTCGTTAATCAGATCGGAGTTGTTCAGATCGTTATGATTCTCCTTCTCATTCTCGTTTTGCTTATCCTTTTTCTTCTTTGATAGACCACCGGGCGGTAGGACCGCGATTCCTCCGACCGGTTTCTATAAGTAAATTTATAGTCACACATCGCTTCATGCAATAAGCACGAATAGAAAACACTATCGGCTAAGCTACTGTCTACTGTACACAATAATATATAATAGATATAATATATCACGGTCTGTCGGCATATGTTTTCATGCTTGACAACTAAGGTACGGTCTGCGCTCTCAAAATAGTATTATACGTATAAATGTAGTATGGTCGTTTTGATCGGTTAGGATCGGTTAGAAATCGGTGTTATGACGAGCATACTTTCCTGCTGTATATTTTTCCATGTAGTCTGATTCTTTCGTTTTTATTTACTTTTTTTTTTTGTTTCTCTCTTCCAATAGCACTCGTTGCAACAACGTGCCGTTCACGATGGTTATTATTTACATGCGGACAAATCGGTGTGCGGTGAAGATAAAAAAAATATTTCATTCTATAGTATATGTATGAGAATCGTTGACGTAATTTACATTAATATGTTTTGCGACAGTTCTTTACACATGCTTGCGCTGCGGATGATTATCGTCGTCGGGGATAACTCGAATGAATTTTCAGCTTTGAGGCGATGGCCGTATGATGCTCGCAAAATAATTGATAAAAAAAAGATAGCAGCATGCATATATATACAGGGTGTCCTAAAACTACTGCGTTAAAATGAAATGGGAGGTTCCTTGGGTCATTTGAAGCGACATATTCCTTATCAAAAATGGCGTCCGCGGCATTGTTTAGGAGATATTAACGAAAAACACGGACCAAAGCCGCGGACGCCATTTTTGTTAAGGAAAATGTCGCTTCAAATGACCCAAGGAACCTCCCATTTCAGTTTAACGCAGTAGTTTTGGGACACCCTGTATATCGAATAAAGGAAAACACCAAATGGTCACATACAACAAGACCAGTGAAGGTGGGGCGTTGTCTGTTAATGGACGATAGTACGGTCCCAGGTGAATTTTTATACCTTTTTGCCACGATCTGCATCGTATTCTCCTTCCAGGCTACTGGTACTGCTAGCTGATGTTGTTCCAGCACTTGTTTTGCGTGTGAGCTACCGGTGTTAGGTTAATGGTGTCAGTTAGTTTCTTTTTTCTCTTTTTCTCATGATAAAGAAGCACTAAGTCGTGAGAATCGAACTCGAGTTATACAAAATGCCATGTGTTCGCACGTTCTGACAATAATCAATGAGAGACAAACGTCTACGAATTTCTACGTTTCTTGCATGGGGATGTTCGATCGGTCTTCAGAATCTTATACAAGTTAATTAACGTATTTAATTGACAATTTCCGTTTCAGGATACCGACATCGTACCCGACATATATGTTAATTAACTTGCACTCGAATTATATGTCTGAACAATTTCGTATACGTTAAAATATTTAATGCATACGACCACATCTAATACGTGGTACAGAGTGAATCATTAACATGCCACGGCTACGAGCACCGTTCAATTTTCAAAAGTGTGTACAGTGATCGATCCTGCGATTTCTAAGCAAATATTTTCTAATCCTGCTTTTGTCAGAGTGATCCAATTGGTGTTTCAACAATTTCTCGGTTTCGTGGTAATGGCATTCTCGATAGTAAGTTACGTATCTGACGATTACGGTACGACTGAATAAATTAGTTGGATTTTTTTAGTTTCGAGAATCAGTTTCGTTTGAAAGCGTAGACCGCAGGTAAAAAAATCAGAGATTCCTTAAGATGGACTCTTCGTGAAATAAATCTCTCAATCTGCATGAACAATTCATGCACGTTCTACAAACTATCACTATGTATATCGATTCAATAATGAAAAATAGAACAAAAAAATAGTAGACAAAGAAATGTAAACTTTTCGTTTTACCTTTTCCTTTTGCTTTTTAATTGGACTAGGCCGTTGATCTATATGCTCCATATCGGGGATCATTTCCGGTTCATAGCTCATCGTGTGTCTCTTGCTGGGTTCAGAACCGTAACTCTCGACTTGCTTAGGTCCGCCTAACGCTGTGTAAAGCAGTCGCGTTAATTAAACGGATCTTCATGCACCGTGCAAGCACCGTACAAGCGATTCCCATAAAGTCGGTCAGGAGAGAAAATCAAAAGCAGTACCTCGAAGATCGATAAGGAAGAAGTAGAGGAAGAAAACTATTGTTACCGTCCATGCTGCGAGACGTCGGCCGACGACCGCTCAATGATCTCTCGAATTGCGGTGGTTGCCTGTCGATAGGGGTTTTTTTCGTTTCGTAATGGGTTCTCCCGGAGTACCGGAAACGGGATCCCAAGTGCGGTATTAGACCTACTTTCTTAACAGGCTCCGGACTCATGAGCCTGCAAACATTTCCAATTATATGTCGTTAGCAATCTCCATTGCACGGAGATCGTACGATTTTAGTTAAAAAATTATTCGCTTTTCAATTAAAGATCCGCTGCTTAATTGCGCGTACCTGAAGAAAGTGTGGTGCTCGACGCAAACTTTCCACAGCTTCTTCGCCGCTCTGTGATTCGCTAATTTGAAGCCGATCGTCGACTCGAACTGCTCGAACTCGCCCGGCCTGATTTTTATATAAAAATTGTGTCTCTTGTAAGAGATCTTCAGGATCTTCGGCCAGGCGAACCTGTTGATCCGTAATCGATCCCTGTAGACGAGAAGGCCCGACGAGCATACGCCTAGCATTATGTCGACTCCCTCGGAGTCTTTGGCCGGGTGCAGATCGACGCCGTACATAGCCAGCTTCTTCGCGTTCTCGAGATAGTGGAGCTCCGCTTCGGCGGGCGTCCGACCCCTGAAACAAATCCATCGTTCGTGATCGTCGATCAATTTTTACGGCACCAGAGGAGGCTCCCACAACATCGCGCTCTCCGATGTCGGGAGACTGACCTATGCGTTTTATGCAGCTCCATTACTTTCTCCACTAACTCTGGCGTCTGATTCGGGGCGAACTTGAAATCCTTCAAGTAGGTGCGACCGTGCGCGTCCAGATCGTAATCCCCAACCTCGGATTGCACTAGGTACGAGCCGAGGAGGGCGTGAGTTACGTACGAGCACGGCAATCGGCCCGTTATGATGTCGTTTCGTATCTGAAGGCATAACTGGTAGCGCGTTATGTCCTCCTGCAACTGGGCCGGGTCCGGCGGATAAAATTTCACCTCGAAATTGAACTTCCACGGTTCGTCTGCAATCGTACAAACGAACACCGAATGCGTTACGATTATCTATTAGTTAACACTAAACCTACCGACCACCAAAAGCGACAAAAGTGTTTTAGCTTACAAAAATGACAAGACTCTATTTATGCAGATTTTGTGCAATTTTTAACACAATGCTCGGATAGAAAAATTTATCGAATCAATTTCCATGTAAGTAACTTCATATTTTCAATAATTGTAAAATGAAAAATATAAAACCGGTTCTGGTAGGTACAGTGTTAAATGCAATGCAATGCAATACAATTTCTATATAAAGATATTGTTTGTCGTTGTATCTTATAATTATACTGGGTGCTTCTTTCTTTTGTACAGTAGTGTATATCCCAGAAACAGTGCGAATTTTGATTTACAAATTTAAAACAAAGGCTAAAAATTTTCTGAAGCAGCACCCCCACTAATTTTAGTCACGAGCCGCCATGCAAGTCTCCGGGGGACTGACAGTGTCGCATTTACAAAAGAATATACAAAAGTTTTCCGCTCCATATTAACTCTTTTTCTCTCAATTGTATTTACTGTGTTCCAGCGTCTTTGGCAAAAATATGGAAGAAAAATTCGCATTGATTCTATACACACGGAGCCGATCGGTACTTTTTATGAACTTGGCAATCCTCTTGTCCAGGTCCAGCCAGTTTCGCGCGTCGTGTCTGTCCTCGTAGATCAGGCCGAAGTAGTCTTTCTCCAGGAGGTTCATGCTCTGGCAGATCATGTCGAGCAGATCCTGGCCCTTCGCCTTCCTCTGTAAAGGGTTCGTTCGATTAGCGGATTCAAAGCGGAACAAAACCATGTTCGCCGGAAAACGTTAGCGATATACAGGGTGTTCGGTAAAACTGGTGGTACTAGCGAAAAGGGGGTGTAATTCTACATGAAAAAATCAAGTAGAAAATATAGAATAAAATTTTTTCGATAAGAATCGTCTGATGCGATCATGGCCGACCTATTTCACTTCTTGCGTATACTAAAGCACGCGGAGAACCCGACGACGACTCTCAAAACTCGATTATCTCGAGAACGAAGTCTCGAACGAAATATTATTGTATATTTTCAATTTATTTCTGGACATCTATCCACCCTGTGCGATGTATAACTCACGTCGATGTGGAAATCTTTGACAGTCCCATCGAGAAGACTGATGTTCGCAACGGCCATTTTGCCCCTGCTAACCGGACTCTTCGTGGGCGAGTTCGTTCCGGTCCCATTTTCCGCGGCAACTTCCGGTGGGCCGCCAGCAGACTTCTGTTCCTCCGGCATGCCCCAGCCCTGTGCTGAACAAAAACAAAAAGAAGGAAACGGAAAAATCCGTCTTTAGTTGAACGGGACACATTCTTCGCATCGTTCGCGAGAAGAACGGCCGAGTTAGCGAGCCCTGCTAACGAGTCTATTTTCTCAATGATTCGCGCGGTGCCGCGTCGTCGAATGATCGCGTGTCTCTCCAGCGTGTTCGAGTATAGATCCTGTCTAGACTGGACGGTGCCACGTAGAGAAATAATCAATATTTGCCTGGCTCTGTCGGTGTCGCTCGCGTACCCCCTTCGCTCCTGTGTGTCTCGTTACCAACGGAAAAAAAGCGGCGAGCTCTCGCTCTCCAAGTTCATTAACTTAATTCGCGTCGCGCGGGTCCTGGCAGAGTGCGCAAACATGTTGCATCTTTCAGCCGTCTTCCGGCCTATTTCCACGTCGCTAATGGCGCGAGTTACTTCCAACACGACTAATCAACCGGCTGCACGCCTATTTTATCAACTGTTACATGTCGGCGGGCTGGACGCGCGCTGGAACCCTTCGCTCGAGCTTTCGTACGAGGAGACAGTAGTAACACGATTAAAATTTGCTGCGAGAGCATCGTTTGGAAATGTGTTTGCATGGAGTTGCCAGATTTCTCGTTTCCGCTACTGCAGCGATCTTTGGCAGTTTAAGGGACCCTTATGAGTAGCGGATCTTTATGCGAAATAAAACTTGTCTGCGACGATTGCAAGGGATAGCAACTAAATGGAATGTTATTTCTTTCCTTAATGATTTTTAACCCTTAGCACTCGAGTGTCGAGAATTACTAAAAATTGCCGTTCCATTATTCAAAATATTGTTTGCATTATTAAATAAGTTGGTATCTAATCGATTACTAAACATTTAAGTATTTTACAAGGTATTATATCGATTTCATGTCCACAAAATGAAGAAAAATAATACGGAACTGAATTAATCTAGGTTGGAAGAAATGTTTAAGTCTCAAGTTAAAATAACTCCGAGTGCAAACGGTTAAAACATGAGAAATCATATGTATCGTCACAGTTTTTCTGCAATTTTCAACCTCATCCACTCGATTCTGCTATAAATGCATAAAGATCCGCAGTCCAACTTACGAGTATAAAATTATTTCGCGAAACCCGGGATCGCGAACAATAGAATATTCGCAGCCTGGGTGGTACATATAAAGAAAAAACGTTTTAGCATTCTTTTATCTAGGGTAGAGACCGAGGCGAATCGGATCATGGAGATCAAACCAATGTGAGTAATTAAATGTAATCAAATCTATATAGTAGAGCGGTGACGAGAGTGCTCACCGCACCGCTCTCCTCTACACTGTATTCACGTATTTAAGATATTTTTACAACACCGTCTAAGGCCCGCTACATGCATCCGTTGTTTTAACGTGCGACGACCGTCCGGTACCGGAATTGCTGTCTGAAATACGATGGATTCAATTAGACGCTACACATTTGTTTGAACCGTAATTACGGCGTCGCACGTCGATTTTGCGTCGCCGCAATCGCATATACGATCGTCTTTACATTATCGCATATCAATTGTTAGTAAAAACGGTTGTGTGGAGCAGGCATGGTCTTGCGCGAAATTTTTAAGATACAATTTTTCTCGATTTGAACCAATCCAATCCTGTTATTCCGATAGACGAGTACTATACTTCCTCGATCAGAACTTCCGGGGCGTGAATCGATATAGAACGTTCGCAAAGCCGAGATCGTTACAGAATCTAGCGACAGAAACGTCGTTGGATCTCGAGTCAGAAATTCTTCCATTAGCAGAAAGAGAGCGAGAGAGGCGCGACGGGCCTTTAAATGCGCGCGCCTCGATCCAAGATCCACGATCGCGCCGCGCCGGAGAGATCGCGTGGGCGTGTGCCGTGGATCACGCGACCCCCGCTCACAATTAGCCCTTTGACACACGACCAAACGAAAACCCACGCGCGTCCCCTCTCTCTCTTTCTTTCTTTCTCTTTGAAAGGATCACCTCCGGGCGACGGAAAAAAAAACAGATTCTTTCAGACCGGCTCGCCCCATTCACCGCGGCTCTAGGCTCTTTAAAGTTTAACATCGGCGAGTCGTTCGCGAGGTACCAGAATCGTTCTCTCCGCCGTAACGCTGGGGCGTTACCTTGCCGCGAGAGCTTTCAGAAATTCTTAAATACTCGGCGGCCAGCACACGCCAAACGATTTCGTACGTGCACGTGGAATCCGTTGAATTCGGGAACTGTGTGTTGGTCTCGCGTTGTCGCGAGAACTTCCCGGCCGAATGCGGGATGTCGTCATCGCTGGAAGCAGACGTCCTTTGGCCGTCGACGATGAAGTAATACGCCGATTAGCAGACACACGATGACGCGACCGCCAATATCATACACAGAATATATGTGCATACACATGTACACACGTACACGTACCGTGCACACGCTAATGCAACGAATTGAGTTAGTCCAACGGACAAACTGGATTGCCGTTTCGAGGATCTCTCGCGCTGGCATTCCACAACTCGGAATATGTCCGATTAGAGGTTCGCCGGACGCGAATCCGCCTGACCCAGACTCGAGCAGAACTGGAAACGACCGCGCGACAAATCTTCGAATGTTGATCGCGACGTGAAATCGTACTTTGATCCTTTCGTGGCGGATAATTGTCCCTGACCGGACCCTTGCTTCGGACAATTATCGATGAAGCGCCTGTACAGTAAACGCTCCTTCCTAGTCCATCAGCCGAGACTTCAATAGAGAGCCGAACGTAGAGACGGAAGGAATGAAATACGGATCGCGTCTCTTTCTTTCCGACCGAAACTCTTTCACCCTCGATTAAACCACTAAATACAATTGTAACTATATCGTGTCTGGCCTTGTTTTAATCAGAAAAATGCCAGAAACAAGCCAATGAAAGTCCCATAAGAAAATAATGAAAATTAAGAAGTTTGAACACTCGATTCATGGTGTCAATGTAGTGGTGTTCACACCGATATACCGAGCCTACATCAATGCTGACTCGAGTCCTGACCTACAACAATGTTGACAGGCAGTAGAGTGGGTAGGCACCGAACAGGGATCGTGCCCACGACCCCGGATTAGGATGGAGCATTTGCTGTACTTCGAATTCGAGGGTTGCGCAACGATCTCACGTAATCGTCGATTGCGTGGCCCGGATTGGATACTAAACAACGATTTCCGTTCGTCGATTCTCTCCGTTTTCCGTCTCTTTTGTGGCCCCGTAAAGCTGCTTTTCGCTGGACGAGCGCACGCGCGCGGGGGCGGTACAAGCGCAGTCTCCGGATTCTATCGCCAACACAGCGTCGATTCGTGCAATAAAGAAAAAAAAAGGACAAAGGCGAATCGATTGGTTCGTCGCTCGAGCCCTAGAGCCTTAATGTTGTTTGAACAGCATCCGCGCCGTGCGGCTTTGATTCCGCGCAATTGAGCTTGAATTACTATTTGTCCGGGTGCGCGGCGGTTGGTTGCGTAAGGCGTTTGCTCGCGCGTTAGCCGGAGCACAACACCGGCGGACAGGCGACTCTCCCCGATTTGAATAATCCGCCGAGGCGGTGTTGTTGTCGGAGAGCGTGTCGGTCAGGGTCGTTGTAATTTCTCTCTCCCTCTCTCTGTCCGGTCGAAAGTTTCCTCCTTGGCCGAGGCGGCACAGCGGCACGGCCGCCTGCCGGGAAGTTTCGAGGAAACGAACGCGCGCGTTTCTTCCCTCGTTCCCTACCCTACCGCGGTCGACCCGTGGCGCCGGAACGGGTCGATGCTGCCGGCCTTTGTATTTTTATAGCGGCACCACGCTGCTAACACTGCCAATAATACACCTGGTCGCGATATTTTCAGCGCGACGCAGCCCGCCGGTAAGAGATATCGGCGCTCC
This sequence comes from Lasioglossum leucozonium, assembly GCA_028454225.1. Taxonomy (NCBI): domain Eukaryota; kingdom Metazoa; phylum Arthropoda; class Insecta; order Hymenoptera; family Halictidae; genus Lasioglossum; species Lasioglossum leucozonium. Next base: position 4,794,847 of record CM052214.1, read on the forward strand.
GTTGGCGCCCGGTATCGAGACGTCGCGTTTACTCCGTGTTGGCAGGGCCAACGACCTGCACGTGCGACGAATGCACGCCGCCACTGTACTCTGCAACCTGCCCGCCAAACTCTTCCGACACCGGCCCACCACCCTCGAACCGGTAATCCTCCAACCGCGTTTGTTTAACCCCTTACCGTATTTTAACCAGTCAGACTCGTGAAGATTTTAAACAAAGACTAACGAATACGAATGTTACGCCTTTCTTTTTAGATGAATCGAAATTTGATTTGCTTGTAATCAATATTTCAGCATTAAAATCAATTTAGCAATACAAAAAAATATATGTATTGAAGGAATAAAACTATTTTAATAATTAATTTACACGTCAATTCGTATCGATGGACAAATAACAACTGATTAAAATATACAAAAGCTGTTTCGAGACAGCGGACACACGATCTCACGCATTCAATACATTCTCGCACACGTTCACACTCAAAGGTGTCGTAATCAAAAGAGTACCGACTCTCGTCACTAATCCGATTCTCGGCGCAGATCACACAGAACCATTCCTCCATATCCATATTCCTACAGTATTCTTTTCTCTTCTACGACATTTTTGGGGACGAAGACGGTTTAATCACTGTAACCGTAAAAAAAAATGGTACGGCAAGGGGTTAACCCATTAGCCAGTGGTATACATTCACAAATGTGTCTGTCTAAACGCAAAATAAAAGGAAAAATTGTACGAATGCTGATACATTCATTTTCTTATGTACACATATGTATAATATAATTTAATATTTATCAGTGTTCTCCTGCCAGTTGAACACATCACACAGTAGTTAATTTGAAAGCTTATCTTCTCTATATCGTTAATTCTACACCGTTAAAATCACCCTCCCCCGTCGTTAATCGACGCAACAGCGAAGAAACAATTAAATTTTCTTCTCCAGAGAGGAACATGGGTTTAACACTGTCGAAAGAGTAAGGGTAGCCTGATCGTTGTTAAGGAACCGAAGGCGGAGGTGCTTGCTTTAATCTGTGAACGTCCGAGACGGCTCACTCGACGGATGCTACGACCGGAGAATATTCAAAAGTAAAATGCTCGTCTCGTTAGCGGGGGAGCGTAAGGCAACCGGATCAATCGAAATGAAACCACCACCACCATCAGCACCACCCCCGTGTCATTGGAAGATCGCGTCAGCATGAAAACGAGAGAAACCCGAGAGGAGCCCCGGGGAGCCCCTTCCGCCTTGATTCTCCTGGCTGAGCAAACACCGTGATTCCGCGCGTTTTTTTTTCTTTTTTTATCGTCGGTCGCAGACGCGTCGCTACCAATCAAAGGGGGTTGCCGAGAGCGAGAAGGGTGGAGGGGACAGGGGGAGCGTTTCTTTTTGTCGTTGAACCCTTTCTTTCATCGCGCGTGCAGCGATTCCATTGAAAACGCGGGTCTTCCGCGAGGGTTGCGGGAGAACCTGAGGGTGGAACACGGGGGTGGCGCTGGGTGGAGGGTTTAGGGGTCGAAGAGGATTCCTCGACGCGTGAAATTAAAGGGTTTCGAAGCTGCGAAAACCGCCCCCGCAGATTTTCGTGGGAGCACAGGACCTCGCGCTCGTTACCCCTGCGCGCGCTCTCTCTCTCTTTCTCTCTCTCTCGCCCCCTTCATCCCCCCAGTCGACGCGGACGTTGTTTCATTTCGCTGATTGCGGGACGGAATTTATCGCGGGGGCGACACACGAGCAATAATTCTGCCGCGCGGCGTGGTGACGCGCACAGCGGACCGTTTCTGTGAAATAGAAACGACAGAATTCGATTCCGCGACTCCTAGAGAACTGTTCTGGTTTTTCACTGAATAACGTGGTATAACACTGTCCGACGAATTTCAATTTTTTGTTTTTTTTCACTATGCGATTCTTGTAGAGTTTCTTGCGCTGAATCTGAATCTCACAGTTTCTGAGAAAGTTGATTTTGGAAAAGAAAATGTATTTCTCAACTTTAATAAATATTACGAGGTTAATATAGGAGATATTGAATTGTTCTTTGCGGCAAAAGGTTCTGTAGACTTTCTCGAATACAGTGGTATGCAATATTAATACATTGCGAATGTTTAAACGATCATTAAATATGGAGAGACACCGCTTTTGCAGCAATTTTCGAGGGTATTTTTCAGTTTATCTTAAGATATGGGTGCAGTGAAAATCGAACTATACCACGGGACAGAGCAGACTTTTACTTCGAAGAAACCTTTGATGTTTATAACTTCAACGTTTTTATCGAACCAGAACGCAAAATATAAGCGCGCAATAATCATTAGCGTATTTAAATGTATGTATGTATGTAATGATATTTGGTCCCCCCAACTATCGTCTAATTTCAAGCGGGACCTACTTTTTATTAAGGTGGGTTCCGAACCACCTATTTTGCCAACAACACGTGAAACGCACCCAGAGGGCCACTTCCCGGCTTTTTACCGAGCGGTCACCCATCCTAGTGCGTCCCCCGCCCTACGCCGTTTAATTTCGGTGATCGAACGAGAACCGGTATTTTCAGCGAAGCAATGGTCGTTGACTGTTAGCGTATTTAAATGTTATATTTATTATTTATTACTGTATTCCTATTCTATTAGTTCATTTATCCTTGATAAATGGTATCATGTTTAAAAAATAATTTGTAAAGAATAAATATACTAATAGAACCGGAACATAGTAATAAACGATAAATATAACATTTAAATAAGCTGACATAATTGCGCGCTTAAAGCAACTGCATTTGCACCGGAGTTTCGTTTGTCCGCGGAAACGAATTGTACGGAATTCGTTTACGTGGACGGGTGGCTTTTAACCACCGTCGGAAGAAAATTATGCCAAGAGCGAGCATTACGTCGTTTCTCCTTCTTCCGTTACGGTCAAGCGAAAGAGAACTTGACATTTCAATAATTTTCACTTGCCGCGCAGACTGATTGTTTCTCGAAGTAACTGTTCCAAATGTCGGCTAACGAGACAGGCAATGCGCGCTTTGATAACGATCACCAAGGAAATGGCACTCCGGTGATACACCGGCCAGGAAAATAGCACCGTACATTAGTGATGCAAATGGGTTCGTATAGGAGATCCAGGATGCGAAGCACAGCCTCGAGGAAAGTTGCTGCTCCCCGGAAATGAGAGCCATATCGATAGCCCAAGAGGTAATCGATAGTCTAGCTAACCTGTTGAGTTGCATAATACATTGAGATCTGCTCGACGTACGTGCGTGCATAATATTAGAAATGACGATCTCGTTGTTACCCTTATTTCCGATGCGATCGGTGGCATTCTCTTCAAAAAATCGAACGACCACTCCGAAGAAAACACTGTCTCATGGACCATCATTCTACGGACTACGCTTTCGGTCCTTCGATATCTCGAGGACCCAAGGAACATCCTTGAAGCGAACTTAAAATTCCGACAGAAATTATTCGACCAGTCAAAATTCATCAAACGTTTCGACCGTTTTAACCTACTCGCGTTTTTTCATAAATTCGTAAAATCTAATTACAGTAATGGCGCGATCTAAGCCTTTTCTCTGAATGACTGCGTCGACCGCGTCGCAAGGATGCCGAACGAAATTAAATTAAACCACTAAATACAGCTGAAATTGTACCGCGTTTAGCGTAATTTTAATCAGAAAATACAAAAATATAGAAAAATAAAGAAATTGGTATCGGATTACACTGCTCGGCGACCGAGGCAGCTCGAGCTTCACGGCCCCGGTGGAATGAGTAGGCGGCGCGCTTAGATCGTGCGCCTCGAGTCGCGCTTAGATCGCGCCATTACTGTATCAGCGAGGTCGGCGCGTCGGCAAACGCGTTGATACGCGAATCACGGCGACGATACGCGAGCAGCACCGAGGCGGAAGTGTCGAAGCGATTCGCAGCATTAATTGAGCCGCGTATTTAACGCGAGGATGCGACCGTACCGAGCTGTTATCGCGAGCGAAAGGATTGGGGAATGTGGTTAACGAGCGTCGCCCGATTTTCCCAGCTGTTTATCAGTTCGTGCATCGTTGATGGGCCCGGGCAAGAGGGCGTTGGCGATTGGAAAATTCGTCGGTTAACAGGTTGCAGGCTCGAAAGATCGAGATAGTGTCCGTCGCCGTGACGGGCGGGGGATGATCGTAGGCTCCGATCGCGGCACACGCGCCCCCCCGTGACTCACGAGCGACTACTTTATAATTTATAACAATTCGAAGGGCGGCGCTCGAGGGCCACCGATACCATCGAGGTATTCCCTCTTTGTAGTCTCGTAGCAGTCGCGCCGCTCCGGCTCAACCAGGCCAATTATTAGAGAGCGGTCTGCTCGATTTCGCCTAGCGATACGCTTTCTTCTTGCTTTTTTTTACCCTTCGCTCCTCTGCATTGTTTAATTGCCAACCGATCGAACCCGTCGAAGGTAAAAACCGGCCGAACAGAGCAGAAAGTACACATGGTTGCATACTGGAGAAGTATTAATGTACAGTCCGATTGTTATTAGTAGATTTGCTGAAAAATTTCGAGGACAGTGTAGCGCAGACAGAGGCGAGTCGGATCACTTATCAATTCATGGTTAAAAAAAATAGTTAAAATTTAGAAACATAATATTTTAACCCTTTGCACTCGGAGCTATTTTAACTTGAAAATTAAACATTTCTTCCGACCTAGAATAATTTCATTCTATATTTGCTTTTCTTCATTTTATGGATCTGAAAGTGGTATAATACCTCATGAAATATTTAGTAATCTTATTTAATAATATAAACAATATTTTTAATAATGGTTTAGTGGGGACTCTGAGTCGCCACTCGGGTGCTAAGGGTTAATATAAATTCGATTAGACGATTTTTGTCATATCAAATTTCAACTATTTCTTGTTCCGATCCGATTAGCCTCGGCCTTCCCTGTCAGTATCACAGTTGACCAGAGGTCCTCCGAAAGAAAAGAGGAATAAAATTCATCCAGTATGCCACCTTCCAGAGTCTAATTCTGCTGGTAAGCCTGAAAGTTCTTCCGCAGAGGCACTGTTTCTCTTGGAAACCCTATTTGATAGCGCTGCGGGCAACGGGTCCGTTTCTATCGCGTCTCGCGTCGGTGAAAAGCAAACGACGACGGGACGGTTTTTCTCTCGCCGGGTGGTAGAAGCTCGCTGCGAAAGAACAGCGGAATGATTTTCACCGCCAGGGACGAGCGAACAAATAACAAACGTGGAACATTCCTTTTTGCGGTCGAGCGTCTCTCGCCGCGCGATCCAACAATGGATAACAATGGAGCGACGTTTTACGAGCAGTTTTTCACCGCGCGGACCGAGATAATTGGCCGTGTCCTACCGTAACGCACGGCACACCGGCTGCGTACCACACGTATAATAGCACCATACGTGCAACGACACACACACACCGAGAGCCCGAGAGCCAGTTGTTATTGCCGCTCTGCTTTTTCATGGCTAAATCGTTTTGTTCCCGTTGCGTGGCCGCTCCTACGACTCGCCGTTCCATTCCGTTCCGTTCGTTCGTGAAAATCGTCCTTAAAACTCGCCGATCCCGGCGTTCTCGTTCCCCCTTCCCTCTCGCAACAAACGTGGAAATGCGAGCATCGCGTGCTGTCTCGGGGAACAAAAATCGTATGCATTCGCCGGGCTCCTATCATCAAATTACGCGGCGATCGATGGATCGCCCAACGAACAATGTTGCCCGCTTTCTTCCGGTGATGGATCGACCGATAAAAAGGCCAAATAATCACCAGACCATAGAAATTTTTTGAATTTCGCATCTTCGCTTCATCATAAGCCCATAAATAACGCTAAAACAATTTTTCCGACTTTCCCGGGTCTCATCGTTTATTACCACCTCGACTTGCACGTCATTATCGCTCGCCGAATCGACGATGGCGAGATACCCTGTATAACGTGTAGCACGAATGCTAATTTAATATCCGTGCTCCGATGCTTCTCGTTCGTGATTGTACATACGTATACATGTAAATTAAGCGACACGGAAGATACAAGTAAATTATTCGGATGCGCATTGAACAGAATCGTCGTCTACCTTGCGAACAACAATCGCGTGCGGCATAGAGTTCGCGACGATTTCAACCGTTTCTATCTGATCTGCGCCGGTTTCCGGGGACTCGAAATAGACTCTGATAACTGTATCGATAGCGTTATCGAGAGAGCCGAGAGTCCGTGGTGAATTAAAACGCGAGAGAGAGAAAGAGAGAGAGAGAGACATCGACACCTTTTAGCGTAGTAAGCGTATCTCTCCGGCGTGCACGAGGCGAGTTTAATTCACGTGAAATTGTATTGTTCCCTCGTAGCCGTTTATGCGCACCGGACCCCCGGTGTCTGCGCGCGGAGACCGGAAGTATCGATAATGCGCCGGGCGCCGCATGCGAAACTCGGAAGATGGATGCGCAAACGGTGCGCGTGGGTGTGTCCGAACGTCACTTTCTCCATTCATGGTGTTAAATTCAACCTGCGTCTTCTCTCTCTCTCTTTGTCGGATATGCTCATTCTCCCTTGGGCTTCTAATTCTGGATCCCAACGTTATCGTGAGCCAGTGCGAGGTCTATCGGGACCTAAAATCAATCCGAAATTCAAACGCAACGCAAGGGAGAAGGACCGAGGCTGCCGACGTAATCCAATTGTATATCTAATCTGGCCTAAATTCAACCGGACGAGGACCCACCGGGCCTGTCCAAGATCCTGACGTACCTTGCGCTAGACTCGCAGGGGAACAACAGCCACACGGAAACTTGGAAAATTAGCGAATGTCCATCAATTAGTTCAACAGCTGGCAAATCGTTCGTTTCAGCTCCATAATCCATTGCGTTGCTATTCATTTTGTGTTTAGAACGATTCTTTATCGTTCAGAATTTCATAGAAAACGTATAAAGTTTATGTTTATCGTATGCCTACCCTTTCCTAGCCTATATATCGACTGCAACCAAATAGAATTGTATTTCGTTTTAAAGGAAATTTACTTGGTCTAATGATCAATAACGTTCAAGAATTTCATTTTTTTCTGCCCCGCTGTGCAACGCCTTCTGCGTGCCGGATTGTTTATGTTCATAATTTTTGTTACTGTTCTAGGTTACGAAAAAAATCTTCTGTCGGTGTGCGTGTTTCGATAGAATCGTTGGAACGTTTAAAGCGTTACCGGGAGAAAATGAATATTTTAAGGAAAGAAATTCCGCTCCGGACATACTCGAGCCACGTTGCAGGCGGAGTTTCATAATTTTCCGGGGTTCCGCGTGCGGGATCTTCCGTTGTAAATCGAATGCAAACGCGAATCGTCACAGTCTGATTAACCTGGGTGCTCCTCGTATCCTGCGTTACCACTTTCCGGATCGATATTACAAGAAATCCCGAAAGAAAGTATAGTATGCGCGTACATACACCGAGGGAGTAGTCCCGGGTGTACGTATCGCGTTCCTCGTTTAATTCCCGTTGGCGTCCAGTTGTGTTGGTCTTTACGGTCCAAACTGTTTTATGACCGCGTTCGTGTTCGTGTTCGCGAATTGTAACTGTGCCGCGGCACTCGTGCCTCGATTAAATCATGCATGTAATCAACGTGATTTCTTTTTTTCTTACTCCTTTTTCCACGGTTTTTCTATTTCCGTCACGGCCGCTTGACGGCCGTAATCGTCGGCAGGCCTTGATTTCTCCACGCAACGGCGAATCTCCGGTCTTTTTTACAGCGTTGATTATTTTATCTGTTAATTCGCCCACGGGAACGGATCCCGTCATTCCGAAAATAATATACGCCCGTCCGCGAGTAAACGTTTGCTTACGACAATCACGCGCTGCTCGTCGTCGCTGCACCAATTTTGCCGTTTCGATACACGGTCCACGATCCCTTCTAGATTTTCAATCAAAAATTGAATTCGAAATTAGATCGACACGCGTAAACTTAGGCGGTTTCCACAGATGTTCGTAGCTTTTTTGAGAATTTCCCATTCCGTCGACGTACGAGGTTCGCCCGAGAATTAACCCTTTGCACTCGGAGCTGTTTCAACTTGAAAATTAAACATTTCTTCCAACCTAGAATAATTCCATACTATATTATTTTTCTATAACGTACAATACCTCGTAAAATATTTAAATGTTTAGCGATTCATTAGATACCAACCTATTTAGTAACGTAAACAATATTTTGAATAATGGTACAGCAATTTTTAGCACTCGAGTGCTACGGATTAACGCTGTTCGCGACACGGTATCAATGAATATTGTTTTATGTTCAATCAAGTCCATCTTTTATAGGACACCATTCCTTCAAGCGTTCGATCTTATCGCAATCAATGTCCCGCTGAGCAGCTCGATTTTCCCTTGTCCCAGCGCTTATATTCTTTCATGCATTTAACAACGACAATTTCAACCGTGAGGCAACGAGTCACGCCCAGCACCGTAATCTAATCATTTCTTCAGGGATTGTTACTTGAGCAACGGTTAATCTCGTTTTAACGCTAACGAAGGGTGCTCTAGGCGTTGATATTAAAAAGAAACGATCGCTCTCTCTCTGTCTAACCTTGATCTGGCATTTTTTTCCGAACCGTTTCCGGTCCCCGCTCGCACGCAACAAATGCTAAAACCTAAACGATCCTTGCCGTTAATCGCGTAATTAATGCTCGATTAATTGGGATATTGTATCGGTGCAACGTTATCGGAGGATACGAGCGTAGTTCTGGTTATAAAAAGGTTAGAGGATCCCAGCGGTATTCGTGTCATAGTTCACAGAGTACGCAGGTTCCCGGTAGGTGAAACGGTGAAAGGCTCGTTATTGCACCGGCGAGCATGCTCCCCCAAGTTCATTGTAACTTCGGCGATATCGTGGCATCAACGGCTATCAACACCACGCCTCTCTGGACACACGATCGTGGCGTACACTACTTCCTTGTCCTGGTTAACACTACAGCCGTTTGTAATCATAATCTCGTATGCATTATCTGCTCGCCGGTCGATCTACACCTGGCCGAGCATCACCCAACGTTCCACTACGATCTCTCATTTTCAATTTCATTCCGTTACGCTTATCCACGGGGACGCTTCTCGAGGAACTTCAACCTTTATCTTCACGGTGCTCCCTTTTTTCTTCTTCTTCGCGGGACGTTCGCGTAACAATCGCTGCGACGAAATAAAATAGAATTAGATTCCGAGGAAAATATCGGGCTGTTCGGTGAGTCATTTCGTTTCCTCGAGGGAAAATGAAAGCCGATGTTTCTTTTACCATTTAGAATAAGTTTTACAACATTGCGATCCTTCGCGATTTTTCAGACCCATGCTCGTAGTATTTCTGTTTTTTATTAGCAAAAAATTGTATGACTCGAACGAAATAGCAATTGCATTATCAACGGCTTCGGTTACCGGAACTCCGTACGATATGTTTCTCTTTTTTTTCAAAAGTGAACACGCTCTCCGCTTCTATCACTACAGACTAGCTACACGGAAGTGTGATCGCTAGATCTTTGTGCATTCGCAAGGCTTCTGAAAATGCTAGATCGTAACATTCGACAGAACGTAGCACAACTTTCGTTTATTTCAGATCCGAGAAGGTTAACACCAATGAAAATGATATTCGACTTCTTAAAATACGCGTAAAGAAAAATCGAAAAATCGCGTGAACACTTCAGCCGAGTTCCTCCAACGAGTCGCAAATCGCAATAAAGCTGAATCGTTCGACGCGTTCGCTATCAGCGTCTCTCACATGTGACGTCATCGATGTTCATAGAGAGCCGAGCGTCGCAGATTTGCCGCACATCGAACCAACCAGATTTCTACGCTCGTTCGCAGGATTTCACTATTAACGAGAATCAAAATCCGCAGCATAATTTTGCAGAAATTCGTGAATAGAAACACCGGACCGGTGACGCGGGAAAATAACTCTGGAAACGGAGTTTCGCTGAGAAAATTGATAAAATGCGCGCCGGGCGGGAGACGTATACGTAGATACAGTGCGAAGAATAACTGTTTTATCGATTGTCAGTGGGCAGAAGCGCACGACCCGGCGGCTGCTGACGCGTCGTTTCGAAAATGCTGGCGATCATAACGGCGAGAGCACACGGCGTAATTGACCTAATTGATTGTAATAAGCATTGCTCGCGTGAAGTATGAGAAAAAATCGGATTACGTGTGGCCGTCGTCAGGTGACGGTGGACCATTGACATTGACTCTCGATCAGACTTGTGCAAGAACGCGAAATCTCGGGAAACCTGACGGTCGGGTCGGAAATTCTCGGCCGAGAAATGTCGGGCTCCTGAAAGTATGATACGCTTCGGTTTTCCGAAAGTATCCGGCTGCCTATGTCGCTTCGGGTTCTCGAAAGTATCCGGCTGCCTATGTCGCTTCGGGATCCCGAAGCTATCCCACTATGTACATACGAACGTATCGAGATCCCGAAAGGGAGAGCCGACATTGAGAAAAAGCTACAGCATAGCGTCTTTAAGAAGCCGAAACGATCTAACTACAATAATGTAGTTACTACATACCTACATTATATCTGTATCTATATAGGTGTACAATCTATGTATACATATGATGCATACGATAAATCCCACGAGTTCTACATATTATTACGAACATACAAGCATATATATTATATATAAATTGTATATGTGTGATTTAAAAAATATCAACTAAATGCAAGTAGCGTTATGATATTAATATTTATTATATGTGAAGAATGGAGATAATTATTTTGCAAATTTCAACAAGAAAAATGTAATCTACATAATCAAATTATGCATTACTAATTAACTATAAAATTTGTTTCCTCCATTATAATTTAAAATAAATCATATATTTTTGTGATTACTTAATTATTTTGTTAATTTAATCATTTCCTTCTGTATCCCCTAATATAAAATAAATATACTTAAATAACTAAATAAATACTAAATATGTTACACGTGTTCTCGTTTGTAGTATATTTTTAAAATTACTCATTACACTAATATACTTTTAATTTAATTATAGTTAATTAGTAATGCATAATTTGATTATGTAGATTACATTTTTCTTGTGAAAATTTGCAAAATAATTATCTCTATTCTTCACAGACAATATTTTTTAAATCACAGATATACAATTTATATATAATATATATGCTTGTATGTTTGTAATAATATGTAGAACTTGTGTATAGGAATAGTATGTTAATAATATGTGTATAGGAAAACGGAAAGTTGAGCGTGGCAAAGATCGTGGTAAAAGCTAAAACGTCACTACTCAAATAAAAATTGTCTACATCGATTGCAAGAAATATAAACTAAATTGAATGTTATTTCTTCCCTTAATGATTGTAATAGTGCAATCATATATTGTCGTTTTCAATTTAAAAAATTTGTTTAATTCATACTTCATTATAATACCTTAATAAAACACATAGAATAAACATTTGTATCTCAAATATACTTTATATAATGATTATTTAATGATAAAATGCCAAATTCTTTGAAATTATTCTGCCCATTCTTTCCGGGTATACCCCCCTCACATAAGCCAAGCATAGACGCTGTCGATGAGCATAGCTTGTACATCTTTCGAAACTGTGACGTCACACATTACCATGATCTTTGCCATAGGCCAAATTGTCTGTGCCGTGTCTATAAGTATATATGGTCTAAGATCCCATCAAATAATTCCTCTCTCCCGCTAGCAGCGAATCGTACGAATCGACTGCCGAGTATAAGGAGAGAGCGTGTGTGACATACTTCGCAGCAACACCTCAGGGTCGCGTATCGTGGACGGGAAACGACGAACGGCGAAAACGCATCACGTCAAATTTGTCGTTTGTTTCCCCTCGCGTTGCCGTTTGTTTCCGTTTTTAACGGATTCTGCGCGTCTCTTTATGCGTCTCGCTCGAGAGAATGGAAGATACTCTTTCTCTCGCTCACTCCCTCGCTCGCGCTCTCTCTCTCTCTCTCCGTCGAAATATGATACATGGTACGCGACGGGGAATGCATCGAGAAGTTCGATCACGGCTACACCGAGATTTTCTATTCTGGTACACATGTTCCACTTGTATCGAATCATCGTCATTGAACATCTGTGGAAATTCGTAAGATTCGCTGTAATATGTATACATGCAACTGTACGGAAACAAGTATACGATGCAATGAAAAACAAAGAAAATAAAACGAGTTCTGTTAAAAGAACCGGGCCCAAACAGATGTTTCCGTGAATACTTTAGTAACATTTGTTGCAACTCGTAGTATTTAGTAGTTTTTGTTTTTTCTTCCAATTACACACACGTTTCAGTAATGCGATGCGTGCAACCGTGAATGCAACACGTCCGGATTATTTACTACGGTTGTGATATTTCGCCGTTGACGACGAAACGAACGCCAGGAAATCATTCTCTCGCATGCAACGTTAACATTTCCCCGAAGATTGTTCTATAACAATCGAAATTCCAAACTACACTGAATCGTACATAGAGTGACCATCGTAAAACTTTCTACAGGTATGCACACACACACACACACACACACACGACGCACCAAGCACGCACACCGATGTATATTTACGTCGTGTGCACTCGATCAGGAAAACTCGAAAGCTCGCCGAATTATTGTCTGCTGCTCCGTGTGATTTGTTTCGATAAAAGATGCTCGGTAAAAACCAAAATTCGACGACACCCTCGACGGAGCGTGTCACGACGATGACGGTTCCGTTTCAGAGAAACGGGAAAAGTAGTAAAGCAAGTACATAGTAAACTTACCTATGGATGCAGACGCGCGACGTTCCCTCGGATAACGCACTACGCGATTAAATGAAATAAACGCGAATCAAACAACGTGAATTCGTAATGGAAAGAACGCACAGGGCCGCGGTACACGCCGAACACGTATTTTTCTTTTCTCTCCCGTGCAAGTAACGGAGAACTTCCTACAGCGAGCACGTAAACAACTCTGGTTGCAATTCCGCCGTCGGCTACGACGAGCACGAACACGAAACAGGCCCATCGAATCGCGGGGCGACGCTGGATGCGGCCACAGCCCATACTCGCACCGTTTTCAAATAGTCCCTTAGCGCTGCCATAAAAATCTTTATTGCCTACCTTATTGTTATTTTTTTTTTGCTCCTCTTTCGTTCGTTTTCGTTGAATTCCTCGCACGACGATCAATCGCAGCTCATGGATAATGCGGCCGTCCCCGAGAATCCTCGCGATAATCACGGACCATTTAATGCGAGCCGCTCGCACACCGTAAGCACACGGGACTGCTTTCGATGTTCTTACGCGCGAGTCAATATGGCCGACCGCCTAGGAAAATCAGTTTCTCTTATGACGCAATCAGGCGAGTACGCCCATGGATATAGGAATGTAGGGATGGAGCGTGTCGCTGCTGGGTTGGCAAATTTAGGGACGGGGACGAGGTAAAATTGACGCCTAATTTTCATTGGCTGTGTCCGGGCGCAAGCGCAGTACGTCATTATGTGTGCAGCGCCACCATATCCATGAACGCCACGCATTGACACAGCGTCACTGAGCGTCACCACAGACGAGGTACAAGGATAGACCTATCATCTTATGGGACTTCGTGTCACATGTTCTGAAATACCGACTGTTCAAAAAATCAGATGTTTTGGTATGCCCTCTACGATTTGGAGTGGTGAGTTTAGGAATTATATTGACTTTCAGCACTGACGAGATATCCTCATCGGTGTTGTCAAGTATTGAAGGCGTAGTTGCCAAATCATCCGAGAATATTCGTCGCAAGGTTGCCAATTTACTGTTACTACCGTGGAATGCACAGCACGTATTTCGGCTATTTTCTACGTTACAATCACAAATCTGGAAAAGTAAGCGAAACGAGTCAATACATGATTACTACAACTTGAATATTTCATTTCTGTTTACATATAGAAACTTCCTGCATATATACTTATTTTAAAGCTGAATAAATGCTTTTTCGATTTATATAAATAAACTTTTATTCATTGATAGTAAACAAAATAATAATTGTTGTCGAAAATTGAAGTATGTATTTGAAAAACGCTACGATCTTTCTTTCCAATCTAATATAATAACACGTGGTGATATCTCAATTTGTAATTTAAAAATATTTCATGAACGAGCATTATTTCCTTACACTTGTTCTTATACATAATTGTTCCAAGAATCGATCTGTGGGAAGAAATATCTTGAAGAATAAAAAATTAGATGGCAAGGTGGTCAAGAGAGTGTTTGTCGGCATCGTTGACAGAAGGAATTGTTATAAATGTTAATCAATTCGAAATAATAAATGTATTAGTGTTCAATAAATTAATTCGTGCAAATTCATGGTTTAAAAGTTATTCTGTACCTCGGGTTCTACTACCTATTATCACTAAAAAATTGGATGACCAGATGGTCAAGGGAGTGTTTGTCGGCATCATTGGCAAAAGAAATTGTTATAAACATTAAACAGCCATAGATAATAAATTTATCAATAATTACTATCACGGCGATCGAAATCGAGCGATGTTAGTTGGAGTGGGGAGAGTTCCGCGTCGCTGAGCAGCTGCGCCTGAACTCGGCGAGCACTCTCAGTCAGTCAGTCAGTCGGGCCGCGGATTCCGGCCCGAGCGGTCCGACGGG
>CM052214.1:4809517-5014812 GCA_028454225.1 Lasioglossum leucozonium
CCCCCCGAAACGTGGACAGAAAAGTCCATAAGCTGCAATGTCTGTACTGATCCTAAGTCTGTGTCCTAAGTCTGTGTTGTCGATAAGAAAGGTTCAGAACCACCCGCTGATTTTGTCACCATGAACCCAGAAATCTTTTTCTTGCGCGACCCTTTAGAAGTTTTCCGAGAAAATGCGGAAAATGCAAATTTCAGTCCGTAGGTCTCTTCGATCCTCTTCAATAAACTGGAGTGAAATAGAAAATTATTTTCTGTCTTCATATGTCTAATAGATTTATAATAATACGTAACAGAAACTTGTAAATCTTTCTGATGTTTTTACTGTATTAAATTACACCCACTCATTTTTCTCATAAACATCCGCTGTCTATATAGTTATCGAGTGTTTGATTAATTCGGAAGAAAGCCGGACTGTATCTGGAACAAAGCCGGTTGTTGTATATTCTTCGAACACAAAATGTTCATAAATTATTCCTAGTTATGTAGTTGGTGAAAAATTTTCAATTTTTACGTCGATTGCGTGTGAGAAAGATGCCGCTATCTCGATTTGTAAAGCCTCCTTTCTAAACTATTTTCATGCGGCTCCTAATAACTGCACATCCAACTTTGTATTGGGAACGTATGACGAGTGCAGATGTACCGAACAAGGACAGATTTATAATCTACCATGGGAGAGAAAGGGACAAGTAATATGCTGTAGGGCAGCGAGAGAGATCGGCGACACGCTCGTCGACCGATCCTCCGCGAGGACGGTTGTGCGCAGGCGCGGTAGTTCGTGTTGCCATCTATGCTGTACACCCGAACTGAATGGCTTCTGTCCACTATACATAGTGACTTTCCAATTGCGAAATGGAGCATGTAATCACCTGTATATTATTATGAGTTGTCTGCTAGTGCATAATTTATGATATGCCAATTAAATTAACATAATACTATCAAAAAAATGACACTATACCATTTCGGAAATTGTTTAGCTTTAGTTTACGTCCCATATTACCTCACCTACAAGTATTCCGGCTTGTGAGTACGATCAAGAACATTCTAACCTAAATGCAACTGCGGTTGTGCCTAATGATAGAGGTATTTTACGATGAAACTAAATCTGATTACAAAACTTTTAGGTCTGAATACGGAGCATTTTGGAAATGCATTCAAGCGGGAGGAATTTATATTTTCACCCAATTAGTAAAAATGCTGGCGTTCGCCACATTTTTCCCGACAGCTGATACCGTGGGAGAAGGAGGCTTCGATTTAGTAGGCGTAAGTATTTGTTATCCCGTCAAGTTTTGTTGATTATTAATGACATATTACGTTTCAGGAATTCTTAAAATCTTCCATAGATTTAGCAGATTTAGTAGGAATCCTTCTAGTGCTGAACAGTATTCCTGGTAAGGGGCATGCTAAAGTTTTAACAGCTGGAATCGGATGGGCAGGAGCCGAGGTACTCCTTACCAGATTCCTTCTATTGTGGGTTGGTGCGAGGGGGGGCAGAGTTTGATTGGAAATACATTCAAGAAAGTCTTGAATCTAATATTAACCTAGTAAGTATCGAATGCTACTAAATTCTATGTTAACACATTGACAGGTGTCAAACAAAAGTCTTACTCTATATATATATTCCATTTTTGGCGCATAGGTACAGCATATAACAACAGCGACACTTGTGTGGCTGTGGTCAAGACACGATTTGAAACGTGGTTTAGTTCCTGTAGTAATTGGCATGCTTGTGCTCACAGTCTATAGATCGCTCATCTTGGACTTCCTAACAACACTTTTCCTAACTGGCCCGTGGTTAGCACTCATTGTTAAAGCTGTTACTACTTTTATAATAGGTACCACGACGTTGCACATATACGCAGCTCTTGCTCATTCAATCGGTATCTTTTAAAACACGTTACGTCCTTTAAAAAATCTTTTTATTTCATGTTATACATTTACTAGGTGATACATTACATTTCCATATTTAAGACTAACATTCTTTTTTTCTTTGTTTTTTCGACCGAATTACTTTCACTTGTATGGAACGAATCATCTAAGAACAATGCATTGCTGTACATTAAGCTGGTTAATGGTAACAAATAAATATTTTAATATATGAAAGAATTAGTGATGCAGTTTTGAACACTAATGGATTTTTATTTACAGTAAGTAAAATGTACACACTAGAATTACAAAACTGAACAACTTATTCGAAGTATAGTTTCAATTTTTTTACCTGTACCCGATGGGCAAAAATAAACATGTATGTTCGATGAAACTTTAGTAGATAGAACTGTATTGTTCCTTATATATATCACTCAATACTGTACACGTTCTTAACAACAGTCTTTATACAGTTTTATCGCACACTAGACTTTAAACTACAAAAGTATTATTAATAATAAGAAGAAGAATTGATGTGTATAACGTATATAAGTTATCGATCTAATTAAAAAGAAAAACCAAAAACATAAATCGAGAGAGGGGCATAGAACTGTTTTAGTTCATTTTCAGTATGTATTTCACCATAATTTTAATGTTTAATTATCTCTGAAAAATATCATGCAGATGTTAATTTTACAAATAGCAGAACAGTCTGATTCGATACCTCGAATATGGAGAACATTGCAGTCTTTGTTCTATGTGGACGATTATCGCTACCGTTATCGTCCTCATCGGCATCACTATTTTGAACGCGCTATATTTCGTAATATAAACGGACACGAATTAATTAATCTTCAGTATGAAAAAACAAGTCGTTATCGACTTATATTCGTTAATCGATACTTCTTCGACTACGTACTCTCGGAAGTTTCATAAAATTAATCTACAAGTAGTATCACAGGATGGTCTGCGTATTCTATATACAATGTGTTCTCCCCGAGGCGTATTGTCCTTTTCGCACCCCGCAAATTCATGACCTAAACGAGAAAAATCGCAAGTGTGAAATTGAAATTGATGCCCGTTCATTCGGATACATTGTTTGGTATGCATACAGAGGACGAGTGTTCCCAAATGGTAGGAGACTGATGGTTGGATGGAGCCCATATTTTCACATCGTACCTTAGCCCGCTTGTGGCAAGAACGGGAATATGCGGATGTGGTTCTAAACAATTGACCTGTTTAATAAGATATTATTTAATAAGTGTATATCGTTCCAATTCGATTAAATTGACGCGGGTACGTACGACTCCTCGTTTGCCAGCCGCCATCGAATTGACAATCACTTCCGATTCCTTGTCCCAAACAAATATGTCTCTATTGTCAGATCCAGATATAACGAATTCACTTTTTGGTCCGAAGAAAGACACGCCTTTTACTGTAAAATACGTAAGTAAAGTTTTTATATGAACATAGCACATACATACATATATCGAGCGTAAATACTTGTGACTGGGCATAATTTAGTTCCTAACATCACCGTCGTTTTACGTAGAGGGCGTTCGTAGTAATTTTGAAACGACTCAAAACGCATTGCATAACATACCAGTAATAGTGTTACTGTGACCATCGTAACTGTGCACGAAATCTCCAAATTGCGGCGAGACCGCATCAAATAAATATATCAGTTCGTCGCTGTAACTTGCTAGAATTTCGGTTCCATTATAGTTATATACAGCAGAGGTGACAAGTACATTTTCCGGGCTTCCAATCTGCAATTGATCACGAACTAGTTAAACAGAGCTAGCAATAGAGTTTCACTTGGAATCGAAATGCTGTACCAGATGCGCAGGACAAAGTTTATGCAACTGCGTGGACGCTTTTCGCCGATCGTAAATTCGAACTTCGGGCGCAACTCCACCGACACAAAATTCATTACTGTTCATAGGATGCGATTGAATGCTGTACAGCCTCACGTTATGGATCCCATCCTTCACGACTGTCAATCTACGCAACCAATCTTATGTACATTATGAAACCGAATGAACGACTTAAAAACAAAAAAAAAAAGAGTTGTTTGAATGGTAACACGTACTCCGTTGCTTCGTTTTCTCTAATATCGATGGACAGCACTTTGGCATCTTCGCCGGCAGATAAAACGACGTATGGCATGTCCGATTGAATATCTAGTTTATGAGCCGGTGCATCGTGGGTTGCAACGTTTCGCGATGCACCGCGATTCACATCCAATAGTCGTACAAGGCCGTCACGAGCACAAGTTATTAAAAAATTATCATCGAACGGTAGCCATTTGGACTAAACATTGAAAATATATTATTAGAGAAGTACGTTATTCTATAATTGAAACACAAATACAGAGTGTACCGAATATGGAAAATATTCGGAACATCCTATACAATTTAATTAATATACGGCCGTAGATACCTGAAATACATTACTTGTATGACCTGTGTCGAAAATGTGTCGTTTCTTCCCTACTGCCCAGTTCCATACAATCACAGCTAAATCATCGGAACAGCTAGCTAATAAATTTCCTTTCTGATTAAAATTTAAGCCATTCACGCAGCCCTGTAAAAACACGTGGTGTTAGTATATGTATTGCTTCACGATAGAATTTGTGGTTTCTCTTTTCATCAAATATAACTACCCGATGCTCATTGAGCTCCTGCATAATTGTCAAACGTTCAGCAACATGCAATGAACCGTAACATCTTCGGTGGAATAGTGGGTTGCAACCTCGTTCGCGAGAAGTAAGCTCAGGCACCACGGACCACTTGGGTTTCGGTCTATTTGCTTTAAAATGAGAGTTTTGGTCAGAGTTTTATTTTGAAAAGTAAGTATTCGTACGTAAACATAAAATATAAACATGTATACATATATATATATATATATATGTATATATATATACCTATCGAATCATGTTCAATGTCATAAAAATCATTATCTGAACATAGAAACTTTCCGAATCTTCCTTCGCTCCCCGCACCCTGCTCTCTTTCTACATTTACATATATACCATTAAAGGACCTTATATGAATTTTATAGATCTTGCAATTGCTTACTATGTCTCAATTGAACAGCATCCAAGTCATCCGAAGAACTGTCGCTAGTGGTGTCATCATCTTCCTTCATGTCATCCAGCCAGGATTTAATTTTATTAAATTCTATTGTACTATCCATACTATCATCTTCGGATATTGATGGACTTGATACACCTTGGCTTAACCTCTGTCTACCGGAATCTTCGTCTGAACTGTTTCCAAGACTTTCCATCGAAACTCCGCCGCTATGGTCTATTCGATCTGGAAAATAAACTTACATCTCTTACAACCAATTAAAAATACGTTTGTGTTTGACAACAAGCAAAATACCTTTGGTAATGCATCCCTTGGTTTCATTTTGTTCTCTACTGCTTGATCCAACATTGTCAAAGTAAGACAAAGTGTTGTGTTGCGAAGTGGATGGTTCTGTTAACATTGCTGAATCCACATTAGTAAATTCTTTGTTCTTATTCTCCTCAGAGTCATTTTTCTTCTCTTCAGCATTTTGTTGCACCGCTTTGTCTTCGCTTTCAATTTCATTTGGCATCTCCACTGTTTCTATTATTATGTTCGCCTCGTTTATACCGACTCCTTCATTCTTCCAATCGACACTAGTTTCATTCAAGTTACTATCTCTTGACTTTTGTGTTATATCATCATCTATAGATGATTTATATATAAATGCGGATAAAAATATATTTGGATAAATATGAAATATTTCAGGAATTGTTTTCTTTATCTCTAACAATTATATATAGCTGCGCAAATCGGATAAATCATGAGTCCATGTACTTTTCATTATTTTACGCGTTTAAATATTTTCTCTAGTCTGTAGAGAATACATATATATATATATATTTAAACGCGTAAAATAATGAAAAGTACGATAGAGTACATGGACTCATGATTTATCCGATTTGCGCAGCTCATCGGTGCAATTATCTAAAATTATACTTAATTCGTATTGTTACGTAGCACGGACGTAGCGGCGCAGAAATAACATAAGATTTACAAAATCCTAACGCGGCTATAAGTCTTGCGGATTTTATTGCATTTCACAATGTCCATATATATATATAATAAATAAACGAACGATACTATTAGAACATGGTACGGTGCTGTACGGACTGTTCTACTGACCTGTCATTTTCGAATATCGAATGTGTTACTTGAGCAAATGTCCAAAAATACGAATAAAAGTTTCGCACACTTACGCGTTACATAAATTTACTTTATATATGTACCTGTAAATTGTTATGGTGAATGCTATTCTTGTCAACTGATAATTCGTCAACGAAAAGAGGAACAACGATCGACAAAATGATCCGAATCGCTAAATACGGTGCCTATTGGTGCCTACTTCTGCAATTTAAAAATAATAGTTGAAAAAGCTATACGTCTAGAATAGCAAAATGTTGCACCCACCACAATCCGTGCTAAAAGAACTAGGCTGATCATAATTTCTGATTGGTAGTGTAATATTCGTCGTAGTTGCGTATACTATATTTGTAATTAGGGAAAAACAAATGTAATCGATATCTTTTGCATACCCTATCTTATGCAAAGAATAAAAGTTTACCGTTCAAATCATTGAATACCGTTTAATTAACCTGTGTATAACCTTTTTTCACAGGATTTGGTAGTCAGTGTATTTACGTTCATGGTCGCAACACAAATATATACAATATGTATACACTGTATCATTAAAACCACGTGGTTCCGAAAACAGTCGCCGAATTATTTCGACCCGATCAAATATATTCTTATATTATATTTTTAAAATGCAGCGTTACATTTATTATTCGAAAATAAATTCGAGAAGGAGACGAATTTAATCGTTATCGATGCGAAGCAACTCGATGATTTATTTATGCAGGAAAGTTCTCTGGAATAACAATATAACGTGATAATATTTATGTTTGTACACGTTGTTTTGTCAGAAATAGAAAAAATGGCAAAGATATTGAAGTTTCTTGAGACCATAAGAAATAATTGGAAGAAGTCTGTTGTTGGAGCCGTAGCCTTCTCTTATGGAGTTTCTTACAGTAAAGATGCGTTTGAGTAAGATCAAAGTCTTCCATTAAAAACTCCTTTTTAATTTTACTCCTGTTGATATTACCAATAAATATATTGTTTGTTTCAGAACGGACCAATTAATGAGACAATACTGTGAAACTGCATCACAGTATGGCGATGCTCCATGTCCAACAAACATGAAACATCGACATGTAACAGTTATTTTAAATCCGAACGCCAAGAATGGGTTTGTTGTTTATGTACTAATAAAATATTCATTGCTCGTTCGATTTTTAACAATCATTTCTATTTGTAGAAAAGCTAAGAAACTATTTACAAAGTACTGTGAACCATTGCTGCACTTGGCAGGAATAGCTGTG
This sequence comes from Lasioglossum leucozonium, assembly GCA_028454225.1. Taxonomy (NCBI): domain Eukaryota; kingdom Metazoa; phylum Arthropoda; class Insecta; order Hymenoptera; family Halictidae; genus Lasioglossum; species Lasioglossum leucozonium. The sequence goes on from CM052214.1 coordinate 4,816,835, forward strand.
ACGGTAATACAAACTAAGTCAGAAAATGAAGCTAGAAAAATTATAATGGACTTGGATACGCCGACTGATGCCATCATAGTAGCAGGAGGAGATGGCACCTTGTCAGATGTCTTGACAGGACTAGTTAGAAAATTTAATTCCAATATCAATTCAGTTAAACAATGTCCTATTGGTATTTTACCTTTAGGACAGGTGAACAGGGTTGCAAAGTCAATGTATGGTGAATACGATCATTTATCCGATGTAAGGCAGCTAGTAGAGGCTACAATGGCAGTTATACGTGAGAACTCAAAAATGATGGATATGATTGAAGTTGAACCAATCGAAGTATGTTTAACATGCATAGATTAGTAGTTATCCAAACTGATCAAATTAACTCAGACAACCTGTATATAAAATATTAAAATACATGGTATATACTTATTACTATAGGAAAACGCCGAAGAGCCAGTGAAGCCAATTTACGCAATGGGCATGATTGAATGGGGTGCATGGAAAGATGCGCATACTATTGCTAAAAAATATTGGTACTGGGGACCCTTAAGAAAGTAAAAACACAGATATTTCGAGTTTATTGATAATGTTGACAATTTTTTTTATCTACATTATGCCCATTACAGATATGCAACTTATATATTAAATGGATATAAAGATCAGTTAAATTGGAATTGTGATGCAACAATAAAGTATACTAATCCATGCAATGGCTGCTCCAGTTGTCATCAGTCTGTTACTCTTATAACAAATAAGAGGTGGTGGCACGCATTCGTTCCAAAAACACCGAGCACACCAGGTTTGTTTAGATATGTTTATTAAAATTAAAATGTTAAAGATACGACAATTTACTTTATAATATTAATTTTTCCAGTGATCGATTATAGTAAAATAGTGAATGAACAATGTGGTGTTCCTTATGAATTGCCTATATCAACGAACGAACTGCATATAGAAAGTTGCAATGTAGAGAAATCAGAAGATTCATCGTCGCCACCGTCTTTGAAATTGAAAATAGGTAATTAAAAAAGTATATAACATTTTATTTTCACAAAAAAAAAAACTATAAAATGCTATGTTTGTGATATAGGTCCAAGAGACATTGGGTACTTTTCTTTTGTGCTTGAAGGATGGAAACAAGAGAACGATAACAAATTATTGTATAAGCAGATATTAGAAGCAAAAGACATTGAAATAATACCGAAAGAGGTAAACTTTAATTACTTCGATATTTACATATATATTATAGCTAACTATTCTCATATTATTATTTTTCTATTAAATCTGTTTGCAGGTAAATAAAGAAAAAACATTGTACATCGACGATGAAGAGTACGAACTAAAGTCAGTTAAAATTAAACTACTTTCACGGGCAGTGAAAGTGTTTTCACCCGAATTGAAAAGCTAATAAAAAGGCGATGTATAATTTAAATAAAGTGGTGATCTATTTATTGTATTTCTGACTCTTTGATATGCTGGGCACATTATTAATAATGGTAGAAAAAATTCGCTGCCTTCATGGTTGAATAATAGATTTTTATAAGAAATAATTTATTATTGTTTATAAAAGGTACTTTATGCTATCGTCACTTTTACATGACATTCTTGAGTATATAATCTATTTCTTTACATATATATTGTAATACTCACACGGTTACGCTAGATATGCCTATTATTCTACACTATGAAGTTCCATTACTGTTTTAAATGCATTGCTTCCGAAGTGCAGTAGAATTCTTATCACATTCATTAGTCCGCGCGTTGAATGTAATCTTACACTACAATTATAAAAATATATTTCTAGAGCTATAGATACAAAACAATCGAAATAGAATTCCACTGCCTGCGAGAAACCTGCTTTTAAGATTTTGTAGAACTGTTAACGTCATCGGAACACGTATTCGTTTCACCATCTTTTTCCGCAATCTTGAAGAAGTTCAACAATGAGGGTACAGAGCTTTTAGACGATTTTGATATTTTTTGCGGTTCCGTAGATCGTGATCTACTGTTTCTTCTGGCAGGCGTTGTGGGAACGCCAGTCAATTTCTCAGACACTGATCTTCCTGATCCGAGCTCGAATTTTTCTCTTCGTATTCTGGTCAACCAGTCGACGTTTTCTTTGTACTTTTCCGGGGACATTTGAAGCAAATGCGGTGCTGTGCCGTCGATTACAAAATTTGGGAGATTCAACGTAGGAGAAAAGACGATTTCGTTCTCTCTCCCCATCATCTGAGAGTAAGTTCTCTTCACAGAATTACTGAGTCCATGAACCGTTTGATTAGCACCGGTCCGGTTGATGACATCTGTGGGACCAGGGGTGGTATCTAGCAACGACAAAGTTACCATTTAAATTTACATACAAATGTCTGGGCCTAAAAAGACCCACACCGATTGTCGTGCGAGTGTTAATGTATCTACGATCTTGTGAATACATACTAGGCGTAGTGTCTGATCCCGGGGTACGTTCCTCGGACTTAATCCAACGTTGGGAAATTGTTGGTGTTGTTTCTAATTTTAAATACTCTAATGGATCTTTCGTTTTAACGATTTCAGCGTGGCCGCATATTTGTATTTCCTCGTTCTCTATTTTATGTTCATTGCCAACTCTCCAAATTCGATGGCAGCAATCGTCGGAACATGTTACTATCTAAAGAAAAACAGAAATACATATGTAAATAGAATGAACGCTGATTGCGCAGAAAAATAGATAGTGAAATTTAAGTTTGTACTTTGGTCTCCCCAACGTTGCACCACGTGATGCATGTAACTTCTTCCATATGTCCAGATAGTTGAACTATCGGTGCACCTGGTTTGTTTGTTCGCCATATATACGCAAGTTCGTCGCTAGAACCACTGGCTATGTAACGTCCATCGGGACTTAAACAAGTCTTAACATAATATGTACGATTCTGATGGCCATAAAATTCTGAAACTAATGTGTAAAACATGTTAATGCTAGTTTACTTTAATATGAAAAACCAGTCGCCGCGAATCTTACTTGGATTGGGATTGTATGATGAAATGTTGTAAGCGTATATAATATTATCCATGCAACTTGCGTATAACGTGATTCTGGCAGGACATATTAACAACGATGAGAACCCATTTCTTTTACTGTGCCCACTGTAGTTCATCGTATGCTTAGCCACTGGTTCCTTCTTGTGAACAGTATAAGTTTTACGCAAATCCCATACCTTTATTAAACTGTAATATAAATACCAGTTGTTAACACATTGTATTCCTGGATGTTTCCTATTCCAGGGACGTTAATATATAAATTTACCCATCGCCAGCTGCACAAGACAGTAAAGTAACATCATCTTGAAATGCTAAACCGGTAATACTTTCTGCTCTGTATGCGCGATTGACTAATCTTCTCTGTCTCGGGTTGCTAACCAATCCAACGTAATGCGCATTGGCAATACAATTGTCTGGTTTATATTGTCCATTATGTTTGGCTCTAATATCCCATAACATTATAGATCCATCTCTAGCTCCCGTTGCAAACACAGCTGAAATAAGTTGGTATCGATGAATATTTCTGGGAATATATTTTTTATACGATCATAAAACACAATTACCTTTATCTTGATAACGAAATACAGCAGTCTTAAGACTCCTTGTATGACCACAAAAATAGTCAACCTGTTTTATTTCAGAATCAGAAAAATCCCATAATCTGGCGGTATGATCTCCAGATGCTGTCACTAGTTTTAATTCTCCAGGCATCCAGGCAACATCAAATATTGCATTGCAGTGCGCCTGGAAATAAAATTAAATATTTCTGTCTCTACGTAATTAATATAATATTTTATATTCAGCATTTGCACTCATTTCGCTATTACATCCGTACTAATAGTGTAATAATATCACCTGAATTTTTCCCAACAGTCGATCGCTCCCCGCATTATCAGCAGTATTTTGAATCGCGATTTCTCCGTCCTCGTTCGCTAAAGCAAGTATTTCCTCATAGCCTTCTGTAGTGCAAAATCGACAAGCGAAAACCGGCGATTCCAGATGATAATCGAGGTCGTTCGTATATCTAATACCACGGTAGACATCATTTTGATAGCACTTTAAACGATACAGAGCGATATCGTAGTCACGTATCGATGCTGAAATGTGATTTAACGTGTAAAAATTTCTGGCAGAACGTAGAGGTATTTTAATTGACAATTCGATTAACAATGACGCTACGTGGGTTATATATAACCTATCAACGGATGTATTGATTTCATTCAATTTTCTTGGGGTTTCTAATATATTACAATGCGTTTACCTGATCCATTTTCACGTTCCACAATGGAGCGCACTAAAGTCATCCTGATACTGCATTAAATCAATGTTTTGTTGTTACACGTTCGAGATTTGTTCGTACACGCGAGTTCGTACGCGGGAAAAATCTGTCAGTTTTCCCGCACATGCGCACCCAGGTAATCGTACAGTACAAAAAGGGAGAACTCGATGGTCGGGACGAGTCGGATCGGGTTCTCGAAAATTTTGAGAACACGACATATGACACTTTTGAAAAGAATTCGGCTTTTTTACATGAAAATTTACAATAAATAATTATACTTATTACACATTCGTGCGGTATTTCTATTCCATATACTCCAAATTGTATAATTTTATAATAATAAACTAAATAAGTAAAAAGTATATGTAATAGAATCCTGAAGTCCTTCAATCCTTTCCTCCTGATCTTTCAGCACTGATATATATATACTATATACTATATATCAGTGTCTTTCAGTGGATTTTAAATATTTAGTAAGGGACTGATCTACTCCTACCTTATCCCGACCTCTATGTCGATAAGCACGTCAACTCAGTTACGAAAGCGGGTAAGGTGGTAGTTCTAGTATCGCATCTCGTTTCTGTTGTAACAGATCCAAACCGGTCGTGATAATAACAGTGTAACGGGATTGAACGTGATACATGCAACAAGGGGTACAATTCAATTGACGAAGTTACTTTTAAATTGCAGTTCGCTATATACACGTGACAATGCATCGATTGTAGTCCGGCAAATTTTGTCGTTTGTTGCGAAAATAAAGCGTATTCTAGCGGTACCGTAAAATAGTTGCTTATAAATACATATACCGCTTGCAACAGGCAACGTAATAGTTGCGTTACCGCTAACGTTGCGAATATTAGGAAGTCCTGTTTCTGTAAAGCCTTGTGCTTAGATAACGTTCACGCTGCAGTTAAACTGTCAGTCGTATCATATGGTAATTCCAAATGATTTCTTGTTAAAATATGATAAATATTTTCTTCTATTAGAAACCTGTTGAAGCATTCCGTTGTAATAACAATTAACTTATTTACGATTGTATCGTTAACACTGGCAACGACAGGTTGCCCGGTATTTTAATAAGTTGTAACACACGGCCTCAAAATTCAGCCTCAATACTCGACATATCTTATTTTCGTTGTAACAAGTTTATTGCTCTTTGCGAATGCATACGAAATGGCTTGGTCTGGGAGATTTCATGCAAGAAATAATAAAGAGCTTATACAGCATCTTAAACGTGAGTAATGTAAACAGAATTGTTGCACATATTGGTGTAAGCAAGAATTTCAATATACATGTTTCGATTTTTACATTAGAATCAAGAGTAATTAAATCTGACAGAGTTTACGAAGCAATGTGTGCTGTAGACAGAGGAAACTATACTCATACCAGTTATGCGTACATTGATTCTCCACAAGGAATTGGTTATGGTGCAACTATAAGTGCTCCCCATATGGTATAATCATACACAATTTAAAAAATTTTACTGTCAATAGAAATCTATATTTAAATGTACATCTCTCGCGTTTACCTGTTGCATATCACAAATATGATAAAATGGATTAAAACACCTTAGCATGCATACGCTTTGGAGGTACTAGAAGATAAATTAAAAAGCGGTGCCAGAGCATTGGATGTTGGATCTGGTTCTGGATATCTGAGCGCATGCATGGCAATGATGTTACAGCCAAATGGATTAGTTGTAGGTATCGAACATATTCCTGAACTTAAAGCATTTGCTGAAGAAAACATTATGAAGGATCAACCAGAACTTCTAGGAAGCGGTCGTCTTGAATTAGTTGGTAATTACAATTCAAATGATTCGTGAATTAGACACATTCTCTTCTTGGTATATTAAATACTATGCAATGTTCTAGTTGGTGATGGAAGATTGGGATACCCTGAGAAAGCACCATACGATGCTATTCATGTAGGGGCAGCAGCCAAAGAAATGCCACAGGCTGTGAGAAAACTTTTTAAAAATAGAAAATTAATACTATTTATATTTGCTAAATATATGGTATATTATCTTTGCAGCTGATAGACCAGCTAGCTCCAGGAGGACGGCTAGTATTACCAATGGGCCCAGAAAACTCAGATCAAACGTTAATACAAGTCGATAAGACAATGGATGGAAAGATTAAGAAAAGGTCTCTTACTAGTGTTGTGTTTGTACCACTCACTAGTAAAAACAAGCAATATCCTTCATGAGATTCATGCTTGCTCCAATAAGCGAGCATTGTTTCTTCGGATAATACCGCAAACAAGTACCCGATGTTAACACAATTTGAAGTACGTTAATGCGGGAACATAGCATGTCTGCACAACTGACAAATCATTATACAATTTGAGAAATTTGTTTTCTTTTTTCTTGCATTCAAGTTGGACAACTGTACAAACAAATATATATATCGTGTAAAAAAAGTAACGCATCTCTAGTCGTAAAATATTGTATTGTACTACAGTTTATGAAATCTTCTCAATTATATTGTACTTCCGAGTTCTTAGAAATAAAAAGATTCTTAAACTGTATCACCGCCAATCTCATATCTGATCAGTTAATTCTTTATAGTATTTCAGATCTGTGATACAATTTAACATACAATCTTTATTTTATGCTAAAAACATTTTATACGTCCACAGAATGTTAAAATATAAATTACATAATTCATAAATAGAATATGTAGAAAATAATTTAATGTGATGTCTCAAACGTCACATTTCCGAAGTCCATCGCAAGATATCAAATAAGATCATTACTTATCAGTTAAATATTATTCAGACTCCTTGCGTTCTGTGGTCCTATTTTTATCTCCAACTGTATAACCGGCAGTGAGATCAACGCTTGCATAGTATCTGTTTTCCTTTCATAATACAGATTAAAGTGTTTTAACCATAACTAGACCCAGAGCAGCACCAGATGTTAATCCCAGTCCAAGGAAAGCACCCATCATAGCAGATGCAATCTCCTTTTCTTGAGATTCCACAACTCTGTAAAAAAAAAAGTATTACGCTCGAAATCCGTGTCAAATCGTACGAACATAAAATACCTCCGTTTAAAGCACCGATACTTACAGAGGAGTTAGAACAAATGTCAAATTGCACAGATAGCCGTTGGTAACGGCAAATACGATAGTTAATAAAATATAACAAAGATCGTTCTTAATATAAACAGGAAGATGATGTCTGGGTTGCGCATTACATAACATCAGAGCGGGCACGAAGATTGCCCTCGTCAAACTTAAAAACATGACATACCATGGTTTATTTTTTGGCTAGAAAAATAATGCGATATTAATTATTGAATCATAAAAGATATAGAATTGTAGTATGCATATTCTACAAACCCATTGAAAAATTCCGGCCAATATTCTGCCAACATAGTCCCCCATGCTAAATATGAGGTAAGTAACCACAGGCACAAAGTAGATATCTGCAAGATACATTGAAAAATATTAATCATCGAGATTCTTCAATGGAATTTCCTATCAAACTATTCTCATTATCTCACCATTCCATGCGTGACCTCTTCCTTTATACTGACTTTCCACTAATACAGTGACTGCTGGATATACAGAAAGAGATATGAAGAATACCAAAAATAAACTAACACCGTATAGCCAAATCCTTTTGATAATATGGGTATAAGAAATTGTAGTGCCTTGAGGAAAAGCTACTTCTCCGGTGACAGTGTATTCTCTTTCTATAGCTCCAGATGATTTTTCCAACATATGATGTTTAAAAAATGCCTACACAAAGGCAATTTATCAAGTGTCAGTCATTATCATAAGCTACTTATCATCTGTCATAAAACAGCTGTATCACAAGCGACTTTACATTCATTAGATTGATAATACTCACTGCTTTTTCTAAAATGATGTATGCAATCAAAGATAAAAATAAAATAATATCTCCTATTATAAAATAAACTAAGCCTGAGAGAACTGGACTAGCACCGATCCACAGTGAACATATCTCTGTTATGGCTGTAAAAATTCCTCCTAGAGCTTGGCCACTTTGCATAGCAGTTATATACTTCGGGGAGAAACGACCAGCAATTCCCATTAAGCTTCCTCCGAATATTGCACTCGCAGCTGCAATGCAAAACTTTATTGTTGTGCGGCTACTATATTTTTTAGTACTTTAAATGTTAAGTACATACCATTTACAAATGCCACCGTGGTCAAAGTAATTGCCAAAAATCTGTCCTGCCCTGAAAAGATATGCATTCTTTATTTTACCAAAATAATACAAAAATTTCTCGAATTCGGATAAACTTCTTGCCATTTTTACAACTTACATTCATCCGTGTTTATCTTAACAAACACCGTTGTCATAATGAAGAGCAGCAATATTGTGCATTGAGATCCCACCATTCGTGTCGTTAGAGTAACTCTGTAATTACAAATATCTTGCTAATCGAATTACTATGTAACTCCAAGAAGAATTATTTTGTAGTTTTGATGAGAACCTTATACTTTTACTTACCTTTTACTAATAAATGCATTTATAATTAAGAAAAATGTGTTTGGAAATGCGCTCGCCATATTTAAGTATGATGTGAAACTGGCTTGCAAATCAGTTCTTTTTTCTAGATTCTCTACATGAGTGTAGTTCGAGTGATTTGTTGAATTATCCGATATTTCTCTAAATTTGTACATCCAATACTACAAAACACATTGATTAGAATATATATACATACATCATTATTGAAATCGAATAAAATAAGATATTACTCACATCATCGGCGGTAATAAAAAAACTCCACGGTATCAATGTGTTTATTCCAAGTAAATAAAAGACTATATAAGCAAGATTATACCTGAAGAGACAAACAGCGAATGAGACAACACGAATTATCGTTTTATTCAAAGTAAACAATCTGTTACCTATCGCGAGGTTCGTGTTGTTTTAAAAATGGTTTCTCATCTGGGACAGAAATAGTTGGGTCGTCAACTTCTGTTTCCAAATCATCTTCGAACTCACTGTCAGACGCTCCTCCCAATAAGGGCCGTCTGTTGATGGAATACGACATGGTGATACTGAAAAACGAGAATGGTCATTGCCATAAAAATTTTTCAACATTTTTCTACTTTTCAGCATTCTTTCGGATCGATTACCATAGGTTAAAGTGACCGGTTCCATATTTTTTATTTTATAATTATTAAAATAATAAAAATTATTTCACAAGAGATAATTGCACAGATATCTTTAGTACATCACGTATTACTAATTGGACGTATCATGATCACTCACCAAATTATACAAAGAAATCCCCACAGTCGTTGATTGATAATTTTCCTTGTACTCTGAGGCAATAAATCTTTACATTTTGACAGCAACTAAATAGATTTGAATGTTATCACGTGTCACTTGTATACTGAATTCCGTGTAAAGCATGTCCTACGAACGACAACTACGAAAGTAGTGATGACAGTATTGTTCCAAACCTTTTGTTAATCCAGAGTCTCATGAGACTCTGCATTATGTATTAATCATCTCGTTGGCCATCTGTGACTAAACGCAGATAGAAAAATACAATACCACGTCAGTAGTATTACATTAATCCCGATCGAATCCTTTCTCCATTCCGTTTTCACGCATACAGACGCGGAAACAGCTGGCGTCCTACACAATCGAATACGAGGCGCTAGTGTGTGACATGTTGATGCAAAGCGATGCATCAACTTAGATCAGAGAGTTTAGACTTATACTCTCTGCTTGGATTGAAATTGTATACTCAAAATTGCAATTCGCGATTGTCACGAGAATAAATACATCACGGATATTTTTTCAAGTGTGATCTTTGTTGACTCATATTCACGATAAACGATATCAAAGAAGAGTTTATATTGACGACGTTATCAGAGATTATAAACAAAATAAAACGTCGACTAAGGACATATTAGTTTCTCCTATAAGTTGTGTTGCTTTTTATTTCATTGATTTTTACACGAGCGTCAATATATTTTGTGTAAAATTTCTTTTTTTTTTTAATTTCAAAAAAAATCGACTTATGCATGCGCCACGGGATACGACCTCGAAGATATGTGCATATTAATTTGTTATTGTGTATTCTCGCGAGCAATCGCATCCACGATCTATCAACAACAGTACGAAATTAACTAACGAAGCGCATTGTTTCGCGCATTTATTTTTAACATACTTAAATGTACAAGGTGTTAATGTACAAAGATATGGAACAATCGGAATAAATTGTTTTCAGGAAAAACGAGTTCTGAAGGTCAGTTCATGGTCAACTGCATCTACTGGCTTTTGTTCAATAAATTTTTATTTATTCAATCATCTGAGAGCATCGTGCGAACAAAAAAAGATATTTTCAGCGTCGATCTTCATTCGGTTTTACTATGAATTTTAGGACACCTTGTACGTGCACGTACACTATATATAAATACATGTAATAGACCCTGCCATTGATTAGACAAAAAGAAAGAGGTTCAAGTCCAATGTTACATCGAATTTGCGTCTAGACATGGAGGGCACACGGTCGTTGCAAGGAGGTTCCGCGTTGAATACATTACGAAGATTATATGTCTGAAGCATCGTGTTCCACGGCTGTTGAGTTACGGAGTTGTTATTCGTATGATACAGTAGGATGTTTTGGTAAGCTGCGCCAGTGATAAATGTGATGTTTATCGGGATTTAACTGGTAAACTTGCGCGCGGTACAGACGTGTGATGACATTACGGTGAGCCGCAAGAATGTTTTGTGCGCTGGGAAGATGGTGAGTTGATCGATTACGTCTAATTACAACACAAAAAATAACAACCCCGTTTGTTTGACAGCTTATGCAAAAAGGACGCTGTGAGAGCACTGAGCACGGGCGAAGTGTCGACAGCACTTCGACCCTTTTATTTTACAGTACATCCGGACCTTTTCGGTCAATATCCAACGCAAAGAGTAAGTATGCTCAGCTGTTAAATAATACTCCTATATTTATTTATGTATCGTGCACGGTTACGAACGTCATCGGCAACGCAGTTCAGTCCGATTATACACCAAGAGTATTTTTAGAACAAAGAAAATCCAATGATTATTGCACCAAGAGCTGTGTTGCAACTAGATATATGTCTGCTAGCATTGATCTTGATCCCTATGCATCGTAGCCAAAGAAATTTTACCCATAGAATGTTACTTTCGATTTTCCAGACAGTGAATGAAAATTCCTTAAAGCAGCTAAGCTCGATCATAGAATGTTTGCAGCAACACAGACCTATAAGGCCTACCACGTTACCATTTTATTTACGCTCCAAAGACGAGAAAGAAGTGAAGGCTGGTAAATTCACTCTAGTGCAGATACAATTAAAACAAAGAGATCTGAGGCAGACCATCCTTTCGATTTTGAAAACGTGCGACCTACCGACCACGTTTGTAGACAAAATCGAGGAGATCCCTATGCATCGTAGCCAAAGAAATTTTACCCATAGAATGTTACTTTCGATTTTCCAGACAGTGAATGAAAATTCCTTAAAGCAGCTAAGCTCGATCATAGAATGTTTGCAGCAACACAGACCTATAAGGCCTACCACGTTACCATTTTATTTACGCTCCAAAGACGAGAAAGAAGTGAAGGCTGGTAAATTCACTCTAGTGCAGATACAATTAAAACAAAGAGATCTGAGGCAGACCATCCTTTCGATTTTGAAAACGTGCGACCTACCGACCACGTTTGTAGACAAAATCGAGGAGGAAAAGCCGACGAGCATAGATGCGAAATACAAATCAAGGTTCTGGCAAAGAAAAGGATACGCGGGTGAAAACATAGATTTTTCTGAATTAGAAGACGATCCTATCTACGCGTCTATTTTGATGAAAAGAAAGATTAATATAGAGCCGGACACTCTTAAGTAAGACGAACATTGAATGTGTTTTTTTTTCTCATTTGCCTGGTCGCAACTTTGTTACAGGGATTTTAATTGAATATTGTTGATTAGGGCATATTTAGATAAACATATTAACGAAGTACATGTGAAGTTGGAAGCATGTAGGCCAATGAGAGAGGAAGTACAAAAGCTAGAAAAGATATTATGCTCAGAATTAGGTTTAAAAAATATTACATGGGATTGTGGATGGAATATAGCTCATTATAGAGGCTGTTTGTTAGCCTTCAAGGCGTTAGCCGAGCATCATCCTCTACCGATGGAAGTATTAAAAAATAGGTCGCTAGTATTCGCCAATGACACGGGAATTAGTCTAGAGGGAAGCGTTATGTTAAATTCCGGCGAAGTCAGACACAATTGGCTCGATGTAAGGATCCGTAGCTGACCTAAACAAAAAAAAATTTCGTTATGCAATCGTCTTCTGCTTATTAAAAAGAGTCTTTTTTTATAGCTAATCAAAAATGTTCAAAAGCACGATGTTGTACTGTTGAGATTACCAGCTTTCGAGAAGGCAGTTTCACAAGTACTTCTTGACATAAAAGTTGGTCGACGGTGCGTAATACAAAATATTTATTGAGTGACGGTAAGGCTCAGGGTGCTCTATATGTGCAGGAAATTCATGCCCAAGGTAATGGTTAGCCAGTATGAGCAACAACTTCGTCAGCTAACAACAACCCTCTCTGACTATCGCGGGAGAAGGACCTATCCAAAGGTGTGGCCGACCAGTTTGTCATCTTACGAAATAGTCATTGAAGCGTTAGTATTATCTGCAATACTTAACATTTTCTATGTAATATATTAACTTTTGGTTCTTACGTAAGTATCAGGTAAACTTAATTACGTTGCTTGTGAGTATGCTGTAGCGCGAAATACAACGAAAATCTGAACACTGAAAGAAACTTTGTTTTGCAGAGAAGCTGGTCCTTTAATGCTTTCTCCTACTGGACAATTTATAGTACCATCCTCATGTCCAAGTTTTCTGTTAGTCAATTTTATTACAGAAAATTTAGAAGAAGCTACTAAAAGATTACATCACTATAACAAGTAGGTTTACTTTATCAGATGGCCTTATAGCGTTATTTTTCTTGTTAGAAATAAATATATATGGTTTTTCTTTTTTTCAGTATAAAATACGTAGAACGCGCGCTGCATGATACAGCTGTGAGAGAATTAGGCTTAATCGATCTTAATAAGGATGATAGTATTACTCCAGATCTGATGATACAATGCTGTGAACGTTTATTATTGCACAAAGGTGTGTTAGCTCCTCTATTAGAAGGCGTGATGCTTTGGGTAACGCACTATTACTCGGTTATGAGCGATGGTGTCTTATGTATACCCTGGGACTGGAAACTTTGACTTCTAATTGAAAACGCTCGCGAGTGTTTTCTTGTAAAACTTTCAACTTTGTACTAATTATTAGAATAACTGCATCGAACGATTGTACAAAGTAAAGTTAATGCGTATTGTACAGATGATGAAGTAACGATATAGAATGATGCATGATATTTTTCTGACAAATTTGAATGGACCGAGAATAAGGAAGAAAACAAAATAATTAATAGTTCAAGGCAAATAATTAGTTCTTGATAGGTTGATTTGAATTCTACTTTATACAGAGTATTTGCATGTTACGAATATTATATGACTATTAATGATACATTATACGTCAATTTTTAATATAAACGATTGATATGGAAGAATAGAAATATTTTCTAAAACGAATTCATTAAATACGAGAATAGTACTTGGTTCTGAAATTTCTTTTCTTGCTCCTACTATGATTCCCTCTTCACCTAACTAATTGAATTGAAATCTCGCGTGGGCTGTACAAAACTATTTAAAAACAACTGTTGACACATTATGTCTTATTAAAGTCAACTTTTTAATCGTATCGAAATAAACCGTACATTTATGATATTCATCATTATATACATACAAGTGTCGAATATTTTCAGGACTATAACCTTTCGTTCCCGTCATTCAATTAGAAAGTCTTCTGATATTTATTCACTTTCGGAACCACTTTCACCACTGCCGCTGCCCGACCCGCTGCTGCTACCGCTGCCCGATCTTGATCTAGACCTTGATCGTGATCTTGACTTTGATCTCGATTTTGTGCTAGACGGAGATCCAGATCGAGATTTAGCCGGAGTCCTAGATCGAGATCTGGAGACCGATTTTGACCGGGATCTCGATTTAGAAGAGTTCCTTGACTGTGGACTGCCAGATCTTGATCTTGATCTTGATTTCGATTTCGATTTACTGCGAGACCTGGAGGGAGATCGTGATTCGGAGCGTGAACGAGAAGCAGATCTAGATTTCGATGGGGATCGAGATCGAGACTTCGATCTGGAGGCTGACTTCGAACGGGATCTAGATTTCCTGCTGGATACTCGAGAAGAAGCTCTGGACGATGCTCTGGATCCAGCTTCGTTTTCAGATCCTGTTCAAATGATAATTGTATTGTGTTAATCGTTCCTGAAAACTGTGAGCAATTCATTCAAACCTTAGTATGTACTACCGACCTTTTTCATCTGCTTTCTCAGTTTCCTGCTGAGTTTCCTCTTCTTCCTCCTCCTCTTCCTCTTCTTCTTCCTCCTCATCTTCTTCTCCAGGTGGTTCCAATTGTTTCTCCCTGTACCTTTGCATTTTAAACTCGTTTGCGTTGAGTGGCCGGTGTCTCACAATTAGTCTCGTATTATTCGGCTGTTGTCCAGCCTTCTGACGACGTTTACTAAGCCGCACACGCGTCTCCAGCTCGTTGTAATATACTCCGTCTTGTCTCATAACAAGGAAGTAATTCTCCTCGTATCCTTTGGAAGCTTTACTCTTAACGTTCCAATTATATTCCCTAGCCATTTTATATTCATATTCTTCGTCGTCGGCGTAATCGATTCCAGCCACGAAATCACGTCTACGTTTGTCCATTGTTTCATCGAGCGGCAAAAAGTATGCAACAAATTGTTCACCGCTTTCATCCATTACACCCCTGAAAAAATATCGATGTTGTAACGTCTATGAGCGTCTATAAGTAACGTGTGCAATATACAGTTGCGCAGAATTACGGAGGTATATGTTACAGTGCAATCCGATTAGCGCAACCGTGACGTTATTGATAACTTACCGGATCATAGCTTGGGACATTTCTTCGATCTGAGCGGGCACCGAACGTCCTGCTGGAGCAGGATCCGAATCGAATATGACTTGGGCACAAGGATATTTCCATAACTGAAAGTAGCAAAGAATCGTGTTAATAAAACACAACATTTAACAATATCGTTGTCCAAGTAATATAGGAATACCTTAAAGTCTGGAAATACTGGCAAAATTTCAACGGGCACCACATTGGGTTTACTATAGTGTTTCTCGATTGGTTTCTTGTTATCTTCGAAGGTCTTTTCGATAGCTTTTATCTGGCTCTCGCGATCCATGTATAATGTTTCTTCCTAAACGTGAAAATAAATAATTAGCGTACCGGTGTATATATAATCATAATGTGAAATAAATAACAGCTAAAACAATGTGAACCTACTTTAAAGTTCTTCTTAATACTGTAACCAACTTTAGCCTCAACTTTGTCCACGGTTTGTGGTTGAAACCTTGTTTGTTCTGTAGAAATATACTCCGTACGTCTGAGCCATGAAACGCTTCTGGCATGGTGTCTAGATCTCTTGGAATCTTGCGGAGTGAGAACATCTTCCTCCAAGAGTTTTTCATCGGCTGGATCCAACTGAGCGTTAACATCTCCGGCGTAAGTGTCTTTGTTTATCAGATCAATCTCCACACCTAGATCATGCTCTGTCAATACCTCGTATTTATAATTACGTTCTAGGGAGGTTGGATTATATTGTATAAACCTGAAAAATATCATTTCGTTAAAAGCTGTTCAAAAAATTACACAGATACGCATTAATATATTTAAGACCAACCTGGTGGACTCGAAAGGATATGTAATAAATTTTGGATCGAACGGTATGTCGGGCAGCGTGTTACAATATTTCACTCGGCAGATTAATTCGGATCTAAAACCAAAATAATTAAATAGGAAGTGTCCGAACGCACTGTACCAGTCATTTTAGGTTATAACATGGAACAACAATTTACCTTTTCTCTGCCGGTCTAGCGGTCCGTTTATCTCTGTCAGTTGTACTGCCATTTGTTTGAATTGTAGGAGCCATGTCACGTTAATGAATGAAACACAATATTTTGAACATCACAGCAAATTATCTGTCGACACCGTAACTTGCCAAGCTAAACTACATGCACTTTGTGTATGAAAGTTTTGGCACCGTCTAGTTGGCGTTACTATATACGTATCAGTGATGCCAGAATCGTGGAACGTGGGACGTTCCCCTAAACCGCTGATTTCTCCCTCAAAGTATTTTCATGATTTTTGGAATTACTGGGTACGTCTTATTACTTGTGAACAGCATTTTGAAAGAGTTACATGACCCTCGGGGTAGATAGAAACTCGCGAGTACCTGCCTAAAGGTTTTGTACCCCGAGCACTCATAGAGGGTCATGGTAGTTTATGATACGGTAATCACTATTTCTTTTCACTTGGCAGAAACAAATACAACAATATGTTTTCTAGACCCCAATAAAACACTGCATTTATTACTGAATAAAGAAAAAAAATGTTACGTAGAGTAGTATTTTTTTCAGGATTTTGCATTGTCAATAAATGGGGAAAATGGGTCAAAAACATTATATTGCTGTTTTAGATTTGTACATTATTTTTCCCAATACAAAAACGTTTATTATTACATAGTACACCTATGAAAAGGTGAAGAGGCATGGGAATTTATAATTTTCAAGTCCAACTCGATTTCGACTTCGGTACCCGAGTCTCACGAATTTTCGGGGCCCGACCCGAACCCAAAACTTACCCCTAGGGGCCTCAATTCGGCTCTTGATGGCTCGGGTCTGGTTGGGCCCCGAGAATTTCTAATACTCGGATTGCCGGAAACTTCCGGAACCTGAAAATCTATGATATTCGAGTACCAGAACATTATAAATTTTTCGGATTTCCGATCCGACTTCGTCCTCGGGTACCCGAATGTCAGGAATTTTCGGGGCCCGACCGGAACTTGAAATTTTCGGGTACCCTTGTGGGCGAGGCGTTAATATATTCTACGCGTTGTTTTCGCAGAAATGATCGTAGTTAAAAGGTTTCGCGTGTTGTACGGTTTTAGTACGCAGGCGTTCATTCAACCAGGGTATTGATTTGAATGCGCAATGCCAAATAGTTGGTCTCATTCGGGAATGCGGACGTCGGTTCCCGTGTCTCGTCGCGTCGCCCAGTAACCAGGCTATCCGTCGGAAAACTGTGTTTACCGTAGAGAAAAGGCTGTACAAAGGGAAAAGAATCGGTAAAAATGGTTGGACCGAACATTTCCTTGTGACTAACCGTTCCGGAAGGCGGGTCAAACTCTACGCAGAGCGCATCCTTCAGGACACCATCCGAGCACGAACGTGCAAATACGGAACTCGCGACGCTTTGCAAGGTAAACCGCGACGGGACAGATTTCTCTAAGTAATACAATAATCGCAAATAATCAGAACATCATTGGAAACCGGTTTATATCGGTGAACACGAGAATAACATTTTTGGCGGGTTCGAAAAAATAAATGCCGATCAAATGAATCGTATGCGTATCATTCTGTATATTTGATACTAAATCTTGTTGACGTTTCTCGGCGATCGAGCTTCTATTAGTATACCTAAAATAGATGTGAATGTCAATTGTTGACGTTATAAGTGAATTATTTGGATGGATTTAGGTGTATCCTGTGAGCCCTGTAACAGGGCCCGGTGCAGCGAGATCCGTATGGGAGCTAAGTCCCGATCCCGACATGGTCGGGCATCTACCAAACACTCCAATTTCTAGCAGCGCTCATCAAAGCCATGGATCGTCGAAGGGCACCGATCTACAGCCAAGAAACGGCCCCGACGACAACATTTATGCCGAGGAACATGCGTCAGGTCAGACACCATCCGGCGAAACTAGAAAGATCTTTGAACTTCTCAGATCTGGGTGAGACGATTTTCTTTGAAAAACACGGTCGTTCTTACTCTTCTGATGTCGATTATTATAAATAAGAAAAATCGATGATTACAGCAAGATTGGAGCAGTTGACGAATTAGTAGACAAAAATGGATTGTGTGTATTAAGTGCAAGAGATGAATGGGGCTACACTCCTGCCCACTGGGCTGCATTGGATGGAAACATTGAAGTTAGTTTTCATATTCTGATTAAATAAAAAGAGAAAGGTACAAACTGTGTTGCCTATCTTTAAGGTCTCTGATTTGTGCGATAGGTGATGAGGTATTTAATAGAAAGAAATGGACCAGTTGATCTTTCCTGCCTCGGAACACAAGGACCTAGACCAATACACTGGGCTTGCAGAAAAGGTCATGTTGCCATAGTCCAATTACTGTTAAAGGTATACAGAACTTAACAAAATGAATGTCTATAGATTTATAATATGCAACTTAAACTCAAACGAGCATTGTTTTCGCTTTGTAGGCAGGAGTTGCTGTAAACGCAGCAGATTTCAAAGGTCTAACACCCTTGATGACTGCTTGTATGTTTGGAAGATTTGCGACAACCGCATTTCTGTTGGGGTCTGGCGCGCTGGGACATTTAACAGACATAAACGGTGATACTGCTATGCATTGGGCAGCTTACACGGGCCATTCGGAATTAATCAGATTACTTATATACAGTGGAGAAGATCTACAAAAGCCAGATTACTTTGGGTCCACTCCGTTGCATTTAGCGTGCCTTTCCGGCAATATTAGTTGCGTTGAGATATTATGTGAAAAAAGTAAAATGGAATTAGAGCCTCGCGACAAGAACGGGAAGACACCGTTGCAGCTAGCAAAGAGTCACAGGCATTCGGAAATTGTTCGAATACTTCAGGCTGAACAGAAACGACGGGTTAGATGGATTCCTCCTATCAACGAACTTTGGTACAAATCATTTTTGTCGCTTGCCATCGGCTCATTAATTTATTGATCGTTCATTTTCCTCACAGGGCACTACTATTTGGCGGAGCTGGTAACAGTAAAGGTCCTATACTGCTCTTTATGATATCCGTTTTACTATGGGGATATCCGATGTATCTATTAAAATGTATTCCACTGACGTGGAACCTTTTACGCGGCAGTCATTATTGCTTTATTTATTGGAACGTTGTTATGTGGATCTCCTGGATTGTAGCGAACAGAAGGGATCCCGGCTACGTACCTCAAAACAGCGAGACTTACTATAGGGCCATTAAACAAGTACAGATTTGGAATTTGATGAATGATTCATTGAAAAATATTGCATACACAGTTTTCTACGAAACGATATCCTTTTGCAGATTCCGTATTTTGATAAATGGAAAAAGAGAAACGTGTTGCTGTCCCGATTGTGTCACAGTTGCAGATGTTTCAGACCATTGAGAGCGAAGCATTGCAGAATCTGCAATAGATGCGTCACGTATTTTGACCATCATTGCCCCTTTATATATAATTGTGTTGGTTTAAGAAATCGGTAATTTTCGGAGTACCCCTTATCGAATCTGCACGTAAATTGATTTTTCATTAAACGATGATTCATTGTTCCAGAATGTGGTTTTTTCTGTTTGTTATGTGCGTAGCGATCAATTGTTCGTTTTCGATTTACTTCGCTTGTTACTGTATGGCGATGGAAGGAATTCAATTGCTATATGTATTAGGTGTGATAGAAGCTTTGGTGTTCTGTGGACTCGGATGGATATTGACGTGCACTTCGGTAAATATAAAATATAGATAAGTTATTCCAATGATATCGATTAAGATGAATGATCTATGTCTCATTTACGCAGGTGTTGCACGCATGTATGAATTTAACTACAAACGAAATGTTTAATTACAAACGGTATTCGTATTTGAGAGACAAGAAGGGCAGATACTTGAATCCATTTAGTAGGGGCCCAGTACTCAATTTTATCGAATTCTTCTTTTGCTCACCGAATCATCAAACAAACGACCCCCAAAGTTATCATATACTCTCAGAAGATATCATGTGAGATATTTCAAATTGTGATCACAATTTTACAGCGCCTTTGCACGCTTAGAAAATGAGAAATATTCTTAATTATACAATCCATACTATTTTTTGGACTAATTACAACGTATGTACCTGCACACGATCTACATCGTTATTGCTTCTAATATTATCACTTTTTATCTATAATATTATTCATGAAACATGTTTCAATAAATAATTTATTAACTTACATTTTTTAATTTATTACACCTCTAATACGTATATAATAATCTTTATAAAACATCTATAAAATGATCAAACTATTAAACGTGACTTTAAATAATGTCCCATTACAATTCATTATTAATTACAGTGAAATCATTAAAAGTGTTGGTAAAGAAGCAGTGTTAGCTTTTATATCAAATTCATATGTACAAATAATTTTAAAAGATTTTTATAGAATCTGTTTGTATGTAAAATGTAAAATATATCTTTGGCAAAATGCACTGCGTTCCTTTGTATAATTCAGCTACAATACTAACACGGTTCGATTTAATACGAAAACCGTGTGTACGGTACAGTCACAATATCAGTAAAAAATGCTAAAGTTCATTAGCTGTATAAAAATTGCGTTTGTAGTCCTAATTATGGCAGATATTCAAGCCTGAACTCGCAGAGACTCGCATCGAATTGTTAAAATACCATTTAAAAACGAAAAGAAGTTTTCACTTCAATTCGTAACAAAAATCGTAATTTGGTGGTGGATCTGGAATAGCAGGTGGATCTTGAGGAATATCGATTCCTTCCGCATCCAGAAGTCTCAATTTAATATCCATGGATAATAATGTTTCCAAATCGTTCTCCGCCTCTTTACTGGTCATTTTCTTGCCTGAAAGAAATTGTTACTTTTTTAATTCTGCAAGAAACGGCGAATAAAAATGATGCAAATGATGTTTATTAGTAACGAGTTATCACATACTCAATAAAGCATTAATGCCATCAGTCCAGTAATCGAAAACTTGTTCATCTGGAGCAACGAAATCCAAGCTGGTAACATCCACGGAGTCCAAGATCAAGGAAAAGGCTAGCTGGTGCGTGTTTTTCCGTCGTTGTACGTCTTTCATGTGAGGACAGTCTTTCCCAGTGAGCAAACTACGGACTTCAACAACAGCTAATTTCGTGGGAAGCTCGTCGATCGTCGGCACCGATTTTTCATCGCAGTCCCCGTAATGAAATACTTTATGATTGGGCGACAATCGGACGTACCAAAATTTATCTTTGATTCTTTGTCCTCTGGCGCCGTACTTCATAAATCTGGTGCCTTCTACCAAAAAGCCTAAGCGCTGTTGTTCAATCAGCTCCAGAATCTCCGGTGTAATTTGTTCCCTGAGCTCGACTATCGGTCTTGCGTGACTCTCGCCCTCCTCCCTGTTAGTTCTTTCTTGTTGCCAAAGATTAGTGATCGTTGAATAGGTCAATTGTTGCAGCTTGTTCTTGAATTTATCCAATCCTGTGGGTTTACTCTGAAGCGCTCGAGTGATCTGTTCTCTTACAACCGAAAATACTTTAACAAAGTCTTCGGTGGTGGCTCTCATCTCCTTCCAAGTTTTGTTCAAAAGAACTATACACACGCAGTAGAACTCCTCGAACGGATGATCGTGAGTGAAGAACATAGGATGGTACGATTGACCCTGTTCACTGGGTGCTTCTCCGATGCGTAACACCTGGCAGAGCAGCTTAACGAGCTCCACGCTTGTTCTGCCGAATGGACATTCGTGTTCATCAGCTCTACAAGAATTCTCGAGAACAACTTTCGTATAGCCTTCGGTGTGATTACGCGCAAAATAAATCATGCAATCCAGAGCAAGCATTCCAGGAGGAGTTTCAGTAAAATCCAGAGCAGGATTGATATCGTATTTGAAGCCTAATTTCTTATAATCTTTGGCATATAAACCCTGCTTGCGAGCTGTTACGTCTCCGCCGAGCACTCCTTCAGTGTCGAAAGCGATTTTTCGAAGTTCTTTGATTTTATCATGCGCATCTTGATCTTGGGGATCCATTTTTGTCATCATTCGTTGTTCCCATAGACTTAACATTAACGTTTGCAATACGTACAGCTGATGTGCCATTTCAGCACCAACCTGAATAATTCATTAACTCTGGTATTAATTAATTCTCTAGTAACTGACTCTAAGAATGTTATAAAAAGAATTGATACATCTGTATGTGATACCTGGGAGGTGGATTCGGCAATAATGTTTGTTAAAAAAATATTTCTAACATGCTTCGACTGGAGAACCAGTGCAACTGATTTGCGTTTGGATAAATCAGCCTTTAAGAACAAAGCGTTTATTAAGGCTATTGCATTCTGTTGAATCTGTGGACTCATGCTTTGCAAATGATTTACTAGGTTTTGGAATGTTACTTCCTTCTCAACTTGAGCATACTTTCCAGAAGAATTGAGTACTATGTTTTCAAGGATGCTAAGAGAGGCTTCAACGATACTGATGTCTTGAGTTATAGCCTGGTTGTTTACGTAACTTGCCACTTTATTGATAAAAGGTGTCTCCAGTATGTCCCATGAAACAATTCCATGATCCATGAGTTCAACAAATGACTGGAGCGAATAGGCGAGCGTGCTACCTTTATATTTCTCTCCTTCTACCTATTAAAGGGATAGAAAATAGGAGAGTGTACAATATAATGAAAATTCAGAGGAAGTAACTGTTTGCTACAACAATGATTACCTGTGATATGATCAAAGCTAGTCCTTGCTTGTTAATAAATTCTAGGGCAAATGTCATGTCTGTGCTAAGTGTGCTTAACTTTTGCAAAGCAACATTTTTTTCTTCCGAAGTTCCATTATTAAGCTTTGCCAAAATATCGCTGGCTGTTTTTGAAGGGGAGAACTCCAATTTCAAAATACTACCGTTCTTTACCTCATTACGATTTTTCTCCGTGATATAATTTTGATTGTTACTTTCAGTAAATTGTAACGAGTATGTCTCAGGATCTGATAGACCCCACCCATTGCATAATTCCTAGTAAAAAGTTCAATTAATCGGCGGTGCAACTTTGTGTTCAGATAACCATTGGACCATTATTTTTCAATCAATAATCATCAAGAGAAACAGAAAGAAAACCTTGTAACAATTCGATTTCTACAAAGCAGCGATCAGAAAGTTTTTTCTGCGTACCTGAATGATTCCGGTCAGTGGATGCTTTTGATTAAATTCAATAAGTTGTGCGACCTGATCCGTCATCTTCACAGCAATTTTCACAATGTTCGAATCCTTCTGGACCGGCATTTTTGTTGTCTGTGTGTACATGAAAGTCCCAAAAACGATTTTAATTACCGAAATCAGATCGGATGATACGATGGGCGCCGGTCCAGTTTATTTAAAAAAAACGATACACATTTGACGTATCCCTTGTCATAACAACATGACGGCCATCATGCTGCTTGTGTATTAAATCCCAGACCCAGAATGTTCAATGGCCTCGCCCCTCCACAAATCGGATAAATGGAAACGTCACGTAACGACGCGTCGTGCGCAGGTCTGCAGTCGGCGCGCGAATTCAAATGCGTTCAAATTGGAATAGAAGTACACAAATATATTCGTATATGATATGATACGCATGTTATACATTCATTTTTCACAGTGAATTCGTAACAATATTTACGAAATTATGCAGGTACCCAAAGTATTTAATTTACCAATGCTAAATTAGTCGCGCATGCGCGGAAGATCGTAGCTCTTTGGCGGCCATTACAAATTGGAAAGATATCGTTACAAGCGCGCGTACAAATATCGATAGCTATCGATAGTGTAAATAGGCTATCGATAGGTCGCGATAGTGACGATCATCGATAGGTCTCGATAGGGACGATCATCGATAATTATCGATAGTACAATCGACTGTTCTCCACCGCTACACATCGCAGATCACCTGCAAGCTCGCTTTAAATAGCATTTCATCATCTACAGGACGTAACTGAATTATATTCTACTGTGTCACCAGTGGTGGTTTACCCAGTGTAAAAGTGTCGGTTTAGAGGATCCCACGGGACCACTGATTCGGGAATGTAAGGATTTTCATGGAACGTACGAAGTAAGTTAAATTTACGCGTACGAAATACGACATCTCTCGACATTCGACGGTGTTTCTCGCTATCCTAAACGTTCGAATCATACTGCACGCTGTAAAAACATTGACCCTGACTTATACGTTGCATTAGTGGGTGTGCTGTACACAGTGTGCATAGTATGCGCTGCACTGCGCTGCATACCGATGTTGTTGCGACGTGACGTATATTACGCGAGCTGCTACGTAAACATAATGATAAAAAGTAATCAAAAAACAACGTTGAAAAAAAAAACAATACAAAATGACTAATTCATTAAGCAATTATGCCCAACTATGTAAACTAGCCGTGAACTTAATGCGCCGTTGAATATCTTTAGATGGCACCGAAAAAATAAGGAAAACAAAAAGAAGCGGCAAGTTTCCGAGGAAGAGGATGATGAAGATTATCGAAGGAGGAGGGATCGAAATAATCAGGTAACGTAATTGAATTTACATTCTGTACACTGCGTAAGTCAGTTACTATGTACACTAATATTACTTTACATGAATATTTGTTACTGTTATAGGCTGTAAAACGTTCTAGGGTCAAAAGTAAATTACGCACTCAGCAGACTTTAGAACGGGTGAACCAGTTGAAGACGGAGAACGAGTTGCTCGAAGAAAAAATTAAGATGCTTACCAAAGAACTTGGATTCTTGAAAGATCTGTTCCTTGCGCATGCCGGTAGGTCTACATGCATCTACATATTTTAATTTCAATTATGTATAACGGATATAATACATGAAGCATTTATTGCTTCAGGATCCAGCCAGCATTCTATAAACTTTCAAGATATAGATTTGAATGCTCTTCTGGCTGATGATTCAAAATCCGAAGAACAGGGGAAGGATGGATCCGAACTATAGGCTACAGTAAATTCCACGTAGAGAAGCAACGTGGTACAGATCAAATTTGAGATGAAGATGTGCTTTGGTTCGTCTAATTTCATCATTGAAGTAGTTATCTTGGAAAGATATCTATTTCTAATTGATTCATAAGAATTTTGAGGTGTATGGAGATCTTACATGCACCTGGTCGTGCTAAAAGATTTACCAACATTTAAATTTGGGGTACCGAGCGTAAAAGTGTACAAAATTGAAAATGCGAATGATTATTAAGATACAATTGCGAGGAGACAGAATCACAATGACAGTGGACTATAAAACAAATGTAAATTTTGTACATATACTGCTTGGAAACTGGAGCAGAATGGTGGACAAGGAGCATGAAAGACTATGACCGGACAGTGAAGACATTTTAATCAACAATAAATATAGTTTGGGTAAATGCTGCCACCACTTGCTAGAATTGTTTACAACAGCTTTGCTCGAATCATTCCAATTTAGTTTTTCACCTGTTATACGTTTTTACATTATAATGACTCTGCACTGATACGTTAGGACAGGAAGTAGGGAACACGTACAAACTTTTCTAGAAAAATGCAAAAACAGCAGAAAATATCAGTTACCAGATTAGATATTTTTTAAGCTATCAACAGAATTTGTAAATCAAATAAATCGAATGAAATTAATTATTAATTCGATCGAAAGTAACACTCTTTCCCCTAGAAACACGTCGGTCACTATCTAGACACTAGATCGTGTGTTGACCTCGGTGACATGATACACAGAGAAATGTCATATTTTTCGCCTGCACGTTACTTTTGACGTTTACGTTCGAATGAACGATAGTTTAGCAGTGTTCTCGAAATACAGAATCGAATATGGGAAAAACAACGAAGGTGGTTGTATGTGGGATGAAAGGCGTGGGAAAAACAGCGTTGTTGGAGCAGCTCATTTACGGGAGCATAAACGCCAAAACAGTAAGCGTTTAGAGGTTATGTTCGTTTCAAATGTTTCGGAAGGAAACGCTTCCGTGTATTATTGACATATAACAATATAACTTAACGTGTACATTTATCTTTCAATTGTATAAAAGATTAATATTCGATGCGACAGGAAATACATCCTACTATCGAGGACATTTATGTCGCGAACATAGAAACGGATCGCGGCACCAAAGAAAAAGTGCGGTTTTACGACACAGCTGGACTGGAATCTCTGCAAAACAACGCGAATAATCAACAGCTGCCACGACAATATCTTGGTTTCGCCGATGGCTATGTTCTGGTTTACGACACGGCCAAGCCAGAATCCTTGGATGTGCTGTTCCCGTTGAAGAAGGACATTGACCGGAACAAGGACAAGAAAGAGATAACGGTGATCGTTGTTGGTAACAGGACCAAGGAGGAAGAATCCCACAGTTTGGAGAATACCGCCAGCAAAGCAGCCAACTGGTGCACCAGAGAGAAACTGAAACACTACGAACTGAATGTCATGGACAGAACCAGTTTGTTCGAAGCGTTCGTTCATCTATCCTCTCGATTGAATCCTCCCGCAAATAAGAGCACTTTCCCACAATTGAGCATGGGTAGAAAGAACATCAAAGTCGATGCGCCGTAATCTTATTTATTTGTTGTCCGGTAATTGGAGTACCGGTTCCTTTTGTTCAGTACTTAATATTTAGCAGTAACGAAACGCACGAGTGTGAGTCGTTCTCATCGTTTCTCTCTCTCTCCCTCTCACTCTCCCTTACCGAGATCTCGTGCGTCTTCTCGTTTCTCCTTTTTGTACTTAAATATTGTCCGTTGGACAGAGACGAAATCGATGAGAAGAAGCGACTACTGGTACAAATACAAGCAGCGGCGACGCGTTGTTTATCACCATTCTATGGGTTTTGTTAATTGCCGCA
Organism: Lasioglossum leucozonium; assembly: GCA_028454225.1. NCBI lineage: Eukaryota > Metazoa > Arthropoda > Insecta > Hymenoptera > Halictidae > Lasioglossum > Lasioglossum leucozonium. The sequence continues at coordinate 4,843,927 of CM052214.1, forward strand.
AGCAAATGTTGGTTCCGAACGCGTGGTCCCATACCTTGCTACTGATACCGAAACCTGAAGGAGTAACCCTTTCATTAGCATTCGAGGACGATTAGAGCGGTGTACGAAGGTAAACGAATCATTACCTAACTCGTGATGCGAGAAGTGATGATAATTGTGATTCCTTTTCAAGGTGTAGAAATAGGAACCGCTCTTAGGCGCGCCATGATGTAAATAATAATGAATTAAGTCGTAGCAAAGGTACCCTGCGAACGAAATTAACTTATTAGAACACAGTAATTTACATTAGAGGCAAACACGTCTGCGAGAAGTACCTGTTGTAGTACCGGCGGCGAGAAAATAAACCACTGTCGAAGGAAAGGATGCTTGGTAAATGTTCCATAATAGTTTAGCTATAAGCAGACCGATCCCTGGCGGGAATACTAGCCTCCTGTTGTCGAACGGAGCCTTACAGAAAGAAATAAAAGTGCAATGTTCTTTTTTTCCATTTTCTTTCTACAGAATGAATGATTACGCAAAAATTATTTTCCAGAGTACTTACCTTGTGGTGGACACCGTGAAGTATGAAGTGCAGGGAAATAAGTAGTCTTGACGTGGCCGGCGGCTTGAAATGAAACAGTTTCCGGTGAAGCACGTACTCTAGTATAGTCCATATCAGGATACCGAATCCGTACCAGGCTGATGCTTCGGCTAGAGCGTGTCCTGAAAGTTCGAACGCTGGTTTACCTTACAAGGAGCATACCGGGCACACCTAAGCATTATAGACATACCGATTTCGATGAAATTATGGGAGAGTTCGTTCTCGGAAAAATATTTCCAAAAAAGTACATTTATCGTTCTCAACTTCGAGGCCGTGAAACATTTTTCCAAGAGCCACTCCCTCTATAGTTCACTGTTAACGATTCCGACGCGACGCGTTATTGACATTGTACCAAGTGCACTGAAACGCCTCGAGGAGTTACGCGGAAGTGTGAAATCTTCGAGCAGATAATAATTGTGTAACATCGGTCGAGAGCACGAAGAGAATGTTTACACTCGCGTTACGTGGTAGATTAGATATTCGCGGGCGGGATGAACGAGCCAGGAACAATGGAAAGAGATAACGATTCGATAATTACCAGTGTAATGGCGGGCCATGCTCGTGAGGCCGCAGCAAAGAAAGTAGATGCACACCGGGACCCATACGATCGGGACTAGATACCAGGGCGTGATCGACAGGATCTCCAACAGGCCTGACTTGAACATTCGAATCTCCCGGTTCACCGGCAGGTTCACCCATTCCCAGTATCGATCACCCAACTCTCCCACCTGGCCAAGAATAGGCGCGTCCCAATCGATGAGATCCTATCAAATCATCAGGTGGTCGCATGTGAATCGCGAAGGATCCTTTCTCGTTTGAAGAATCGAAGGTACTTTTTCTTTCCACGAAGAGAAAGGACGTCGAGGTGCCAACCTCTCGTTACTTTACCTCGCTGATTTTACTTTGTTATGTAATAAAGACGACATTCTAATTGTTATCGTCATCATCGTCGTCGTCGTCATCGTTATTTCACAGGGGCGATTTCGTCGCGATAACGTGACGGTTAACGGAGAGGCGTCGCGTAACAAGGAACCACGCGGTGATCGATCGTGCTAGAAATTCGAAATAAGTATCAGCACGATTCGCAATCTGACGAAGATCATCGGATATGTTGGAGATAACCGGTTTCCCAGAAACTTTATGGTCCGTTTCGCTCAAACCGAAAGCGCGCGATTCACGATGAACACGCGAATTCGCGGTGTTTGCGCAGAGCTCGCGCCTGAATCCCCGGACTCGCCGTAGTGGAACAATGAGTAATTAAGGGAATACTTTTGAGGAGCACCGATCGGTTCAAGGTCCAACAATACCGATAACGCGGGACCTTCCGTGCCAAGGCCGGCTGTACGACAGTACAAACTTTGCAATTCTTATGGCCGGATGTTTATTTAAATGAGTACTTTATTATTTTTTACCTTCTCTTTTTTTTAGAATAATCGCAGTCGCGAGAAGTATCGCCGCTATCACGCTGTCGTTTATCAATCCACGGACACTAATAGTCGCACCGTATGCGTTATCTCTGCATAGTCTGTCATGATTTCCGGGCAATCCGAAAGCCGAAGTGCCTAACATTGTCGATGTCACAGATTATTACGATTGCGATAGACAATGGAACCAACGTGTCGTACACCCGGGGACACGTTCACGTTTGAGCCGCGGCAGAAGCGATAAAAGCTGCGTCAGAATATCTTCGGTGTATTTACAGCGAAACACAAGCTAATAATACATTGTATAGTTTCGTTATTAGTTTATTTATATCAGCCGGCGCTAAGATTACGAATCGATGATAAAGCGCCGCGATAATATTAGCGAAGAAACGCGACATTTCGTTCACGACGTTCGTATCGCCTGGTTGTCTGGTAGCGTCATTCTGTCCGTCGCCTCGATGTAAACACTTTCGTTAGAGGACGACGGAATACACACATCATCGTAGATCTAACACGCATCAAAAACAGAATAACTTTACGACCTACGTCGGTCTCTTCGGTTCTCCTCGTTGGGTTCCGTTTGAAGATACGTTATTCTATTTTTAGCGGGTGCTGTATCTCTCGTCGATTCTCTCTGAATTTGGCTTTGATCGTCTATCGTAGCTCCAACGTAAACGCGCCGAAGGGTTGAACGGGGGTTGAAACGACCCTCGAAACGTCGAGATGGAGGAACGGAACCAAGTCTCACTCACTTCGTATTCCTGGTACTTCTTCTTCGCGTCGACGGTGAACTCCTCGAACATGTGGTAAGCGGCTTTCGAGTGCGGGTTCTCCGCGAAAGCTTTGTCCAGGCTCCGATTTTCAAAGTGGCCGAGCACTCGTTTCCCGCCAGGGTGATGCCTGAGGAACTTGCCGATGTTATAGGACTGGTCACGGTAGCTCACCAAGAATTCGTACTCGCCGGTTTTTTTCCGATCGGTCCGAGGGCCGATCATCACCGTTCATCACTGGCTTGCCCATTGTACCGGTTATCGCGGTGATCGAACGCTGTTCGGAATCGCGTCCGGTTCGGTGTAGCGACAAAAAGCGAATTGTTCGGAACGCGTCGGAGACACCTTTCAAACGACACTTTATCGTAGCCCACTTTTTGATAAGATTCCGCGTCTGTGCGACGACGAGGCGAGTAGGTACTATGCGAATTGTCCGATGATGAGTATCGCTTTTCAAAACTGTTATCAATGCCGATAAGTTTCTGTCTATACAGCAACACCATCGTCGTATTGATTTTCGACATCACCGTTTCCTCCCTCGCCCCTCTCCCCCCCGGTTTTTATTAGGGAACCCGAAGTCCGAAAGTCAAATTGCTCGTTCTTGTTATCCTCGATGTTCTCGGAAACCGTTTTGTTGGAAATGCACGATCGATTCGAATGTCGCGGGCTTTTGCCTGCTTGCGTGTCGAGCGGCTCCGTTAGAATTCGGCATAATCCGGCTCCCGCGCGAAAAGAAACGCCTCATTGAGAGCAACAAGAGCTTAGCAAGCCGTTGCGAAGAAATCTATACATATTCCTTTTTTATAAGCCGAAGAGTTATAATTCAAGGAGATTGTAAATCTTGAGTTTACTCTCTCTCTCTCACACACACACATATACACACACACCTCCACGATATTAATGACTAGACTGTGGACTTTTATGCAAAATTAAAAATACGTCGGTCTATTTACGACTGACCTGAACTATTCTCATCTACGCAGCCTGTTCATCATTATTTTCGCTGTAGATAAATAATTTTTTTTAAATTAGGGAGGCAGCTCGGAGCAGAAAATGTTTATAGAAATGGGTAAAGAATAGTCCTTCGAATATTCTTTAACAAAAATTTCAAGACATGTTTTATCTTTTTTACGAGAAGCTTAGTTAAACTTATAAAAATGTTCAATTTCGCGTTTTAATAAACGGATCACTTTAAATCAATATGAAACAAGACGTACAGAGAAAATTTCTTCAGAATCTTGTCCTCGACAACATATGTCAAGGTCAGAGTCAAGGTCAGCCGAGGTGCCTTCCCTAAACGCGTAATATTCACCGTCTTCGCCATTTCGGCCAATAGTAATTTCCGAATCGTTGTAAAAATTTTCCAAAAAAAAAACTTTTCAAAAGCTGTCCGAATTTCTCGGTACTCGCGTCAACGCGCATACATATAACGGGGATAACAGGATCGATAGATCGTAGAAATCATTACGCGTCCCTCCGGTACTTGGCAATAAAGAAGCTTTTATTGAAACTTTTTTTTCTTTTTCTCTGGATAATCGTGTATGCAATACACCGCTATGTATACGATCTATGTGTTAAAAGTCTACGAACGCGGCAGCGGTCGTGCTTCGTTCCTTCTCCGGCGAAAGACCCACGGATGCGTGATGGCAGGAGGACACGGTTCCGAGCGTAGTCCGAGCACTCGCGCTGCCAAAAATATAGCGTTTCTTCGAGCGTAATCGTCGTCCTCGTCGTCGTCGTCAGGACGGGACGTGCATCTTCTCGGTGTTTCTCTGTGAACGGCGGCTGTCGCCGTGGAATTATCGAGGCCAAACTTGCTGGACATCTCGTCGAACGAGCGTGCGCCGTTCTCGACGGAAATTCGCTACCTGGTTTCTCTCTCTCTCTCTCTCTCACTCTCTCTCTTTCTTGTCTCGTCGTTTGTTCGAACCAGATGTTCGAGATCGAATTCCGAGCGCTTTGCGGCCCACCGACGCTCTCGCGTAATAACACCTTTTATCGGTTCCGGAAAGTCAGCTGCGATAAGACGGCTGCAAATTCAGCGAATAGCATTTGAGTGGATTTTTCAGTTTGTCTGGCAGCTTCGGTGATAGGATTGGATATTGTTATTTGACCGCGAATGACTTTCAAGAGACAATTTGTTGCATTGTACGAGCGTGTTCGTTCGTAGCGAATAGAGCGAAAAAAACAAACCGGTCAAGGGTTAACCCATTTGCATCATTAGCGTAATCTACTCGCGTATAATTTTGTACTTAACATAATGCATAACGAATACGTATACACACAATAGTACTGAAATGAGATATATAAATTGCTTTACTTTAAATTGTTCTTTCTAGGTGTAATCAATGACGAAGTGGACGATCGAAGAGGATTCTTCTTCGTTCTTCTTCCGTATGATGCGAACGGGCCGAACGACCGGAGGTAAGGCGAGCAGCGAGAGCGTCGTTTGTGAAGGAGAACGCACAAGTAAAACGCAGTTCGGTAACTCTTAATTTTAGTAGCATCTTTTTACAGTGGTATGTATAGGGTATAAACAACAAAGTTTCGTTACAGGTATCGGAACAGAAGAGCGCAACGGCTTCTCGATAGGACTGCAAAACGTCGACCCGTCAGTTTTATCTCCGGTTCGCCGAACGGAAGAAACCGCGTCTCCGCGAAGGATTTCGTTTCGTTCTCCGTTTTCGTGTTTTTATTTTATTTTTTTTTTTTTTAAGTACGGCGATCGTCGAAAATTCTGCGATCTCGAAACGCGATCGCCGATCGACGGAACATTTTCGCGGTCTACCATCGCCTGGTATTTTTTTTTTGTTTTTTCAAGTGATCGGGTTTTTCATTTTTCTCGTTTATATTTTTGGTTTTCTTTTTTTTTTCGTCTAGCGAGTCGGAAGTACTCTCGGTGGACGAGGTACGGCGTACAGTGTGGCGGTTTCGGGGGATCGGGGCAGGGGTGCTAAATGGAATTTTACGTGGCGTTTTACTCGGCCGTAACATTTTCGCATGTACCATAACAATATCGACAACGAATGTACACATGTGTGTGCGGCGGCTACACCTAGAAACAATTGCCGTTCGAATCTAGAAGCTCGGCGTAATCAAACTATATGCACTTAGAACGTCTCCGCGAACAGGTTCGGTTTGGTTTGCTTTTTGTATACGGTTCCTGCTCCTAAAAAGCAACATGCAAAGGCTAGAAAGTAATTGCTGGAGGTTCGTTCGACGTTCGCGCCGTCGCGTCGATCGAAAAATGTTTCACAGCTTCTTGCTCGACCGTGTGTTTCGGAGGAAATAAACGAACGACAGTGAAGAGAAGAGGAAGCGAAAGGAAGAAGGGCCACGTAGGATACACATATATTGAAGTGTAGAAGCGACTCAATCGAAGAGGACTCAAGTAGAATTGGGGATCAGCGGTGAAATATTTTTGAGCGAGGACGGCGCGAATTCGCGACCGCACACTGTACCGCCTATCCACCGACTATCACTACGAATACGTAGTCGCAACATCTGAGATACCGTCTATCGTACGCTATGCCCTACTCGTACAACGCTATTAGACGAGCAGGCGAGTTCGCCCCTAGCTTAGGTTGTCGCCTCTGACGTCTCTGTTACCCCTGAGGTTTGGAAGCAATTAGGAACGTTGGGCACCGTCGCGTCGTCGTTGTCGTCGTCGTCGTCGTCGTCGTCTACGAGTCGATCTTTCGACGGTGGGATCAGGCTTGGGAACGCTGCAGCGAACTCGTTCTCACCAATGGAAAATCGTCTCCCTCTCTCTCTCGACTCTCGGACTCTTTCGCCGCGGCTTTCCCAGCCCTACACGCTTTTGCGTCCTGCGCATTTTCGAGCCACTGTATCGGGACAACGCGGAAGACCGTGCGAAAGGTGTCGTTCTCATCGGCGCGCAGATGGCACTTTTCACGAAGAAGGAACCACGGAGACAGCCTCTGTCCGCGGCTCTCGACGTTTCAATTTCAACGAGGAAGTTCATTCTCGTTCGAACAAACTCGAATTTCATCGCTTGCCGTAGATGCGCGGCCGATACAACTCGAACAGAATTTATAAATCATTCGCGACAACTTAACGGGCAAACGGAAAATTAATTTCACGGGGAACGGCCCGATCCTGATTGGAATTCATGTAGAACGGACAATTATTAGCCAGGACGTTTTTTTTTTATCGTAATCATCGGGTCCGAGCGAATGAACGAATCACGGATCACGTTCAGGCCGGTTGGAAACGTGTCGCGTCTCGCTTACAGTTGAGCAAACGAATCGACGAAGCGCAGCTGTGTTAGCACGCTCCCCCCTGTTCTGTAAGGGCTAAGTCGTGGACCCGAAGGACAGTGCATAATGTGGACTTATACAGATGCGAGGGGTTGGAGCGAGAGACGGAAGGGGAGTCGACCTTCAAAACGTCTTTCAGCGGTTAAAATTCAGCCATCTTAGTGCAGCCATTCGACATGTCACGGTAAATTTTACTGGTAGGCTTAACTTTAACCGCTGAAGGCAGTTTCGAAGGTCGACTCCCCTTCCGTCTTTCGCTTCAACTCCGCAGAGCCAGGCACCGGTCCTTCAGGTCCATGGGCTAAGTTCAAGTTGAGCTGCTAGATCGTCTTCGCATTGTCCGGTTGACAGATGTACGCTGGTCGATCACCGCTCGGTACAAAGTCGCGCGCCTTCTTTTTTGTCGTCTCTTTTGCTTGTCCAGTCATAAGTTGCAACGCAACACGGAGGAAATCGTTTATGGTAAAGATTGATCGAAAGAGTGTCATAGTAGCGATTTTCAGATTCTTCAAGTTATTATAGACAGGGAAAAACTTTCTACACGAGTTCTTGCAATCGATGCGTGAAATTTTGAGCGTTTGCACAGAGATCCGCGTATCTACGACTGCGCGATCAAAAGGAACGACAAGATTGGAGAAGCGTGTATGGCGGAGTGAATCGAGCAGTAAAAAGAAGAGATAGCAATGTCGAGAACGAGCATCGCACCGGCCGATTTTGAAAAACTGGACAATGCGAGAACGTTCCCACGACCGATCCGAGTACTACACGGTGCGATCGCGTATCTTCTGTTTGGCGTTCAACGCTTTATCTACCGGAAATAACTGAAGAATTTCTTGGGAATCGAAGATAAAGAATTGTGGAGTTTCTAGCGAATTTTTCGCGAGTTACAACGACGGCTCGTTTGATTTCATGCCGATAAGCTATCTGGAGTGATGTCGTTCAAACGTTTCTTTTCGAATGTGTACACAAAGGAAACGATTAAGCTCCTCCTCGACTTAATACTTAATAATAGAGATGGCTGGCCGTCGGTCCGGGTTTTGTCGACGCTCGCTTTTATCGTGACTGTTTAGAGAACTCAACTGAAATTTGTACTTGTCGCAAGCTTCGCAGCTTGTTCAGCGCGTTAGATAGTCCATTGGAAAAGCACTGTATGCATGTGTGGAACGTTTAACCTTGCGAATACACTAATCGCGCGAGTAACTTGCGAAATTCCCCAGCGAGAGGAACTTCCAGAAGAGCGGCACGCTTGTTCGCAAATATTCTACAATAAATATACAATATATTCAACTTTGCCGGTCGCTATCTCTCAGCTATTTCTCGACCTCGCGAGAGAAACTCGCAAGTTACTAACAAGCGTGTTCGCGCACATTTTACCGAGGTGGAAGAAACGCGATCGCTCGGCGAGTTTCGTTCGTGTTTTCGTGTGGACCCGTGGCACTCGAACGGGTGAAGGCCGATTTATACTAGCCGCACGGACACGGAACGGTTCTAGTATTGGTAGACTGCGGATTTTATGCATTTACTAGAACGGCGAGTAGCTGCGACTGGACACGGCGTAAAGATTGAAAGAATTGTTAAAGAATTATTAATGAAAGAAAACTCCTGTATCTACTGTAACAAATGCAGTCAGCTTTTACATGAAGAACCGCAGTCTATATTAGTAATACCTTAACATAATCTGAACACACCTACTAATGAATTAAAGAGCGTTTGTCCGACCTGTGTCTCCCCGCGGATAGTATGAATCGAGCTTGTATCGACCTAAAACGCGTTCTGCATGCCGCGCCGTACTCTGCTTTACTCTGCTTCTCCTCTATAATAGTTTCGTTCACGCTTGATTAAGTACTCTTCGTTTGTACTCGGCCCGTTTTCGTCGGCGTTTTGATTCGCACGGCTCTCTACGAAGCCCGTGCACGCGCGCGCCCGTGTGTCTGTGTGCCACGGGTTTTTTTTTCGACGGAAGATGAAGTATTGCTTTCGAAACAGAGCGCCGATCCTGCATCGGCTGCTGTTTGCCGGTCGTATTTATACTCGCGCGCGCGCGATTGCCAGACACGCCATCATCCATCGCGCTTTCGTCATCGATTTTTTTGATCATTCGATTTCCGCCGGTCGCTGGTGGCCACCGCGCGAGAGAAGACTGCGGACCCATCGACTCGGTTCGCCCGCTCAGAAGTCCATCACCTCCATCTTGAACGGTTTACCCTGCAGCTTGTTCGACACGATCTTCGTGATCGGCGGCGCGCTGTTGTTGTCGTCGTCGCTGTTGATGTCCTCATCCTCCTCCGGGAAGTCCTCGAGCCTGTCGTGATACTCGTCCAACTGGAAGAACAGATTCACGTAACGATTAATCACCGGCGAATCGTTCATCTACGATTTTTCTATTTTCTGTTTTCTTTTTTTTTCGGTTTCGTTTCAGGCCGATCGATTCCGCGGAAAGAACAGAACTCACAGCTAAACAAAGTCTAAGGGCGTGGTGATCGTTTTCGAAACGAGGCCGAGCTAGCGTTTGCCGGTGAGAGAACAATATGGATAGCGCGGTGCCGGTGAGAACTTGAAGCTGGAAGCTTTGTAATTCGAACTCTTTCTCCTCTGTTTAATCTCCCTCTCTATTTCACTCTATATATATCTCTATCACTTCTCCTTTAATCTTGCAGGCGATGAACAGATCAGCTGCGACAGAGACTGCGGCTCCACTGGACGAGATTTTCGATCGCCGCGACGCTCTACCGGTCATCTTGTTCCAAGAATAGAACAGCGTTATTATGGACAATTATTAGTTACCGGATAATTAAGCCTCACGCTCTAATCTGCTTAATTTTTGGCAGCGATCAATTCATGTTCAATGTAATGTTTTATGCTCATCAGTAGACAGCGGATGTTTATGGATTTATGAGTACAGGCATGAGTAGGTGTAGGTGAAACAGTAAAAATATTCAGAGAATGTAAAAATATTGTTATATTAAAAAAAATTAATCTCTATTTTGCACCAGTTTGTTGCAATTCGGTTGGAAAATTTTTATTTTGCATCCGCTGTCTAATCGGTGCTGATCACCCGGTCGGCCAAATGGGGATATCTTTTCAAGTGAAAGAGCAGAAAATGCCTTTGTTTTAAAATTGTATAAAAGGGGGATGACTGACGTTAACGAACTCATTATATTAAATGGTATCGATAATATCAAGTGGAAATGGTGCTGCAGTTCCACAGTGCCTATACGCGAGCCGCCACAGAGCGCAATCATTTTCAAAATAAAAATTTGATATTCAATGGGTTATTTAGCGGGTCTTTTTTAAAGAAAGTAGAGTCGTCCAGTAGCAGAAAATTGCGATCCAGTGGAATCACAGGCTCGCGAACGTTGCGACGTTCCCTCGGAACGCTGAAGCTCTATGAAGACGGAGCCGCTGCCGTGCACGAATACGAACAGCTCCGTGACCGTGCGAACGACATAGTGCGAAGCGCGCTCGCGCAGAAACACTCACACAAAGAAGCTACAGGCATTCCGTAATACGTAGTAGTTTCTACGGACTCACGTGTGTAGGGTAGCTACGGAAGAAGCGATTTAATCGACGTTACCGCACACCGAACGGACGGTTACCTATAACTGCCGGTACGTCCAACGTGAGTCACTTTTGTGCTCGTCCGATCCGAATCGACGCACCCCGAGGCACCGTGCACTCGGAGACACATTCGCGGGACCCTTCCGATCCCATAATCGACGCGACAACAAAATATTCCGTAGAAAGAAGTGGAACTGAATTTTTCCAAACTTTTCTATCTTCGTTTCGTAGATCAAGGGCTCTCGGAGTGCGCCAATCGGATCGAGTCGTTCTCCATGATCGCTACAATGTCTAAGTCAGCTGATGAGCGTGCTTTGTGTATCCTTCGATAGCGGTTGCCGAAGAATCGGCTCGGCAATCACGGTAGAACCGGAAAGACCGCGATCCCCTTACGGTTCTGCCGTCATCGCGAACCGTGTGTGATGACAGACAAGGTACAACGTGAACAGCGACACGACACGATTCTTCTACACAGACGAACCAACCAGCATACTTTTTACTCGTAGGATCCCATCGGTGGAGGCGCAGAAGCCGCGGAACATCGGGGTAGAAAGCAAATCGATGCGCCGGTGCGTGTACGGAAACGTGTAATAATAATGAAACCTCGCGGCCAGGTGTACCAAAGCGAATTCACCGCGGACTTTATATGAAAATGTCTAATAACGCAGTCCAGTCACGAATCCGACGATTTAAATGTCTCGTGGGAACCTCCACCGTCCGAGGGTTGAAACGCAACGACAAAGTGAGGCAGTGAATTATACTTATTCGTGATAAGGTCTTTTGGTTCGCTGTCTCGCTGTATCGCTGGAATCGTGTACGGACAAGAGCACAGCGGTTTCAGCTTAGAGACGCGTTCGCGCCGAGGTATCTCGAAGAAATATGTTTCTCGAGAAAGCTGTTGGAAAAACACTTTCGGAAAATTGTTGCGAGGCTTAATAGTCGCCGGAGTCATCACTCCGCTCGGCATTGATTGTTCGGTAGCCGCGTCATTAAGCGGAAACCGCTGTGTACCGAAGCGACGAGGGGAGCTGGCGATCGATGTTGGTGAAACGAGAGCGGAGCGAAGCGAGTTTCGTTTTGGCTCGACTCACATCGACGTCGCCCATCATTTCCTTGGTGGAGACCGTGGTGTCGATGCGTCGTATACTGCCCTGATGAATGTCCACGTCGAGCTTGACGCATTGGAACCGCCTCAGTAGAAAGACGATCGGTATTGGCGCGACGCCCGCGAATATAATCACCATCGCTATGGCCAGCACCCAGCTGGGATAATTGGTGAGCACGGTCTGTCCCTGAAGCGTTACGAACAGACAAGAAAGTAAAGAAAAGGAAGAAAAGAATCGTTCGAACCGACTCTATACGAATCCATTTCAGGAGGACTTGTAATTTATTCTCACCAGGTTGGGGTCCCACGCGGAGTACTGAGGCTTCTTGATGATCATCGACGCTATACTCGACACCAGGATGCACACCATGATTATGGGAGCGAGGAACCGCCAGGTCACTTGCCAGTACGGGCCTGGTCTATACCCTGTCATCTCTTCGATGTCCTTGGTGAACCTGAACCGGAGCATTCAGTTAGCAATTTCGAGAACACGGCGTTGCGTTAAGGTTGGCGCGATGTCCGATTTTAGACTGAAAATGTCAAGCATTGCCATTGTACCATGTACATGCCATCTGAATGATCATTGGCTTCAGAGGTCAAGTTGCGTTTTGTTAAACGTACTGCTAAAAATCTGTGAGAAATATGTTCACTGTTAAAAATCGGACATTTCGTTCGCGGCAACCTCCAACAGCGTTCAACCTCTACAAATAAATTGGTACTTTTCATGGCCGTAGATGAAGACCACCGAGATCATTTCCATGAGCGCGACCATCACCAGGCCTATGGTGCCTGCGAAGCTGTCGAACATCTTCAGCCAGTACTCTCCGGCGCCGGTGCAGAAGATCAGCCCGACGAAGAAGCAGACGGTGCAGACCACCCCTGCGACACAGGATCGTTCAAGATGAAAATTCCACTTGCAAGGGACGGTACCGAAGTGACTAATATTTTTGCAAGAATCACGCCTTTCCAAATATTATATTAACACATTGCCGACTACGATACCGGCGATTTTAGGCAATCAGTGAATCATGCTTATCATCAAAACGAGATATCTCGTGTCTGGTCGTCAATGTGTTAAGATCTGACGATATGTCACGTCGGGATCGTCCGTTGTCAGTATGAACGATTAATTTCTATCGGAGGACCTCGGTACCTGTCATGTACTGCTTCTTAATTCGTTTGAACAGGTCGATGTCGAAGATAACGCACAGCATACCCTCCAGTATACCGATCTGAGAGCCCAGACCGAGGGCGAGCAGCATCATGAAGAAGATGCAGGACCAAAACGGCGCGCCGGGCAGCTCGACGATCGCCTGCGTGAACACTATGAACGCCAGTCCGGTACCTTCGGCGGCCTGCGACGAGAAACATATAAATATCAGTTTTTCCAGGCCTGGGCGACGCGCAAAGTGGTCCAGGAGCCCGGTTTTATAATGATATAACATTAAACGTTGAAACAAGTACAAGAAAACCGGGCTCCTGGACCACTGTGCGACGGGGGCCGAGTACGCTCACCTTGTCCAGCTCTTCGCTCATGCTGCACTTGCCCAGCGTGAAGTTCAGCGCGGACACGTCCAGCTTGACCATGACGTCCTCGTACTCGTCCATGGTGATGTTCGGGTGTGTTATATACCCGTTCTCGAACAGCAAGTCCTTGTTGCTGCGGGAGAAAAGCGCTCGTTAAGCGGTGGATCTTCGCGAGGCCGCGCCTTTATCTACGCGTGCCGATTACCAGACTGCGGATCTTTATGCACAGTATTTTTGCGTTCGTGTGTAACGCGTAGTAACGAACATTGACGACCGGACGGGCAAACGCACAACAGATCAGCAAATTTCGGTGTCGCATAATGATTCGTAGTCGGCCGATAACTATAGGACGAGTCGTTACTCATACCCTAGGAGGCACTTGTCGACGTTGCTCATCGCCTTGAAGCCAAGAATGGCGAAAATGACGACGCTCGCGTAAATCGCGGTGAAGGCGTTACAAGTGCTGACCAGGATCACGTCCCGGACGCAGTGGTTGTCCGGCGTGTTGTACGAACCGAACGCGATCAACGAGCCGAACGCTAGTCCGAAACTGTAAAAAACCTGCGTCGCTGCGTCGAGCCAGACCGTCGGCTCTAACAGTTTCTCGATCTACGATTCGAACAAAAGCGAATTAGCGATTAGAGGAAGCGACCGGACAAACGGGAATAATTAGAGGAAGGTTGGTTACCTTTGGCGTGTACATATGGGCCAATCCAGCGCCGGCACCTTTTAACGTTATTCCACGAATAAAAAAGATAGTAAGCACCAAATACGGGAACATGGATGTAAAATATACCACCTTTAAATCAAGCAAAGAAATAAGTCGTTGACACAGTATCTGACTAAGGCCACGTTTACGTGGAGAAGTTTGTTCGGCGGCCGTGCTCGCTCAGGAAGCGCGAAATAATGGGATTTTTGCGACAATTTGGCAGCGGTCCGCTTCGATCGATAGATCTTTATCTGTTGCAACTGTTGATCGTTCGGTGCCTCGATAAACGCTAGTCAACAGTGACTCAACACACGTCGTTGCCAGCGGCATTTACTTCGGCAACAGTCTTCTTAGTTACAATTGTTTAGCAAATCCTATTGTAAAATATTAACAAAGATATTGTCACAAACTAGTTATAAACTCTCTCCGAACATGCACAAAATCAATTTGATTATTTTTATGTATGTGTCGTATGTATTATATTTCCATATACTGACAAAAATCGAATTTTTCAGAATTTCTGAAACGGCACGACCGCTGGGCTGGAGGGGAGAAGAGGCACGACGGGCGGTTCGAGAAATCAAACGCGCGAGGAAAAGAAAGAAGCGAACGGATCGCCCCGCGTCCCTTTACCTTTCCCGAGGATTGTATTCCCTTCATCACGATGAAGAAGACGACGATCCAGCTCAACAGGAGGCAAAGCACGATCCACCACTTGAGGCTTTGACCGTCCTCGATCGAGGGCGCCGCGTCCAGCGTCGTTCTGTACCAGAAGTAAGCGGTCTCGGAGCTTTTCGCGCACTCCTCGACCGGCTTCCCGTCGATTTCCGGACATTTCGCCCAGGGCAGCGGCTCCTGCGCGATCAGATTAGAGATCCGGTTAGAGTCTCGCCAACACTCAGGTCTCGCGAATCCAAGCTGATGGTTTTGCAGATCGTAGTTCACTTTTTTTGAAAACCGAATTCATCCTTCTCGCAGAGCGTATTCAGCTTCTCCCTAACTAAACTCATCCTTTCGCTGACCGAAGATTTTCGATATTTTTTTTTTTTGTTAAAATAGCTTCAGAAAAACCTGAGTTGCAAGAAGGGTGAATATGACCTGTGAATTGGATCTGCAAAAGAATCCATTTGGAGCGCGAAAACCTGTACAGACTCGCCTTTCACGAGGATCATTCCACTAAAGATCGTCAGACTACGAATTTCATGCAATTCTCCCAAAAAAAACCGTGACAAAACATTTCCGATTCGTCCACTTATGTTTCCTGAAATCGACTCGGACCGTGTATATTTTTGCATAAAGATCGCAGTCTACAGATCCTTCTCCGTCGTTCGAAGCTGTTCGAGCAGATGATTCTATTCGAGGCATCCGTGATTACCGCTCGAAGGGATGTACATTATTATACGCATGCTGTGACAATCTCTGTTTTTCTCTACCGTGATGGTTGCCGCATGCAATCGTACACACTGTGATAACGCAGCGCAACAATAACGAAACTGTGGATCTTTATACTGCGCCGGGCACCGACTACTTCTTCTTAAAACAATATTTAATTAGACCGACGCTGCGTGACGGTGCTTGTTTTGCCGCGCCGCTCGCATAAACATCCGCAGTCCGATAATAATCGTAGAGTAACTTACGCCGAATTTAATCGTGACGGCCTAATCGAGCGGGCAGCGTGAAACATAAATTGTATAATAGTTATTGGAGCCGGTCGTAAAACTGTCAGGAAGGTTTCTATCAAACAAGCGTATACGCGTATACCGCCGGCGACCGTGATCTATGGATCGGGATCGGATGGTTGCCGGCGGAACAGCGGAATAGGCCTGGTTTGACATTACAGTTATCGGTAGATTGCGGATTTAATGCGTTGATAATAAAAATTAGAGACGACACGAACGTTGAAAGAATTTAAGAATACGCGTGAAATTCTTTCCGTCGTGTCAATTTAATTGAAAAAATATATTGGGTTGTTCGGAAAGCCGTTTCGTTTCCTCGAGGGAAAATGAAAGCCAATTTTTTACTATTTCGAATAAGTTTTATAACACTTTGTGCTATGATCTTTTGCGATTTTTCAGGCAACTTAAAGATTTTTAATAGCTTTTTATTAGCAAAAAATTGAGTTATATGAAATTACTTCAACGAAATTACTTTCCGAATGCATCCTGCATCTTGCAACCGATTCTTACGCCGCATAAAAATCCGCGGTCTATTTAGTCATAGGAGGTAGTTATAATTCGACCGTGTCCCGCGTTGTACAGAGCGGAATGCGCCGCGTTGGCCACGGACACGCACCTCGAGCGAATTGAACAGGTAGAAGAAGCACCAAGTGATGATCACGTTGTAGTACAGTGCGACGAAGAAGGTGACGATGCAGGAGGCGATGCCGATGCCGCCCAGCCACGGGTGTATCGTGTTCCAAACGCCGAGGGCGCCTTGGCGCATCCGTTGACCGAGGCCCAGCTCGATCAGAAAGAGGGGCACACCCTCCAGGATTAGCATCACGAAAAAGGGGATGAGAAAGGCACCTGGAACGAACAAAGTACCGCGCGGGGTACCCCATTTAAAAAAAACTCGGCCTCTCCTCGGTTCACGTCCGTACAATTTATTTATCAAAAGCGATTCGTTGGATTCATTCATTGGAAAATAATATGGGGGTCCGGAGGCTCCTCTTGTTCCTCGGACCCCTTATTACCGAATGAATACGCGCGGCCATCGTTCTCTTTTAATCTCTCTCTCTCTCCCCTCCTCCCGAATTCTATCTCTTTTTCTTTCTCCGAAACTTTTCGAATCGCTTAGAGAGAATGTTTCTCCCTCCGCGCTCCCCCCGCCGTTTTTTTTCGTGGCAATCTAGTTCGCGACCGCCGCAGCCCGAGTGTCTGGTTCGGTATTGATCGTGTGACGCGTGCACGTACACGGACGTACCCTCGTATCTCGTATATCTCGTGCCGTGCCGTGCCTGCTCTACGTACTTACATACGTTCATAGCGTACCCTTCCGATCTTGCTCGCGGTCCACGCTCGCGTCTTTCCTTCTTCCTCCTCCCGTCGAGGAGCATCGTTTCGCAAGCATCGTCCCTGATATCGATCAATCGCGACGCACGGCCGTGTCGCAATTTTCCTAAACGACGCGTGCCACGATGCACCGAGGGAGAGAGAGGGAGAGAGAGTATTGTTTTCTGCTCCGGCGAAACCGAGGAAATTGCTTCGCGCAGCCTTTCCACCGAGGCCTCGAGATCCTGTGTCCAAACGACTCCTTTTGAGCTTGCCAAGCATTCGTCCCGAACGGTCGCGTCGTTTCCAAACCTCTCGATATGCTGGCTATACGTCATTTTCTTGGCCCTAATCCTGCCAAATCGATCAACTCCAGAAAGTGAAAGACACGAGGACATTGATGCGACGCCAAGTTTTGTCGTTCGGCATTAATTAACACTTTCCCCGCCGGGAACTAGCGTAATTAACGACTTAGTCATTTTAATATTTAACACGAAACCCACCGAGCACCTGCCAGTACCATTTTCCAGTACCAAAAATTTAGAAGAGGAAAGAAAATTTATATTTCTTGTACTAAAATGTTTTAGTTTACAATAACGACAAGGCTCGAATTTAGATTTTGTGCATTTTTCAATGTGCTTGGACAAAGTTTATCCAATCAATTTCCATGTAATTCATATTTTTTATAATTGTCAAATGAAAAATATTAAAGGGGCCATTTGACCCCTCATGATAGGTTTAGTGTTAAAGTCTAGTACAAAGCTTGTCGTGTAGACGCTTCGCGAAGAGTGTCTTCAAGAAAATACAATTTTCAACAAATTCATCTGGTTTGGACCAGTTGCACGAAAAAATTCGAGTCCCCCCTCGAGTTTAGCCAGCGGAGGAATTTGTTTTAAATGTGTGAGAAAAGTTGAGAATCGATCGACTGCCTCGGCTGCACAATGTAAGAAACCTCGAGAGGTGGTTAATCGCTTTGGCCTGTGAATAGGTTGTTTGATACAAATCAGTGGCTATAAAGATATCAAATACGACTCTGTAACCATGGAAATGATTGCTATAGTTGCGGTCTCGATCAAAGTTGCGGATCACTGTAAAATGTGTATCACTGGATTGCGGATTTTTATGCGTTTACAAGAAAAATTTGGAAATGTCATACGACCCGAAGCAATATTATTATCGTCAATCTATTGGGTTGGTCGGAAAGTAATTTCGTTTCCTCGAGGGAAAATGAGAGCCAAAAGTTTTACAATTTTTTATCTTTTGCGATTTTTCAGGCAACTTAAAGATCCCATGCTCGTAGAATTTCTGTTTTTTATTAGCAAAAAATTCAGTTGTACAACTTTACTTGAACGAAATCACTTTGCCAACGACCTAATTAATTAACATTATTCGAGAGCGAAAGAGTTCTCCACTTGGTTTCTATTTCTCGCGATTGATGACGTTTTATTTTCCATAAATATCCGCAGTCCAATCACCGATGGCGTGCGGCGAGCGTGCGAGGATGAGCGATTATGATCGTCGATGCTATCGAAACGGTTAAGTGTTAGAAACGCAAATTGAATTGTTCCGATAGAAGCGACTGAAGTATTTTACTGTGTTTCAGGGAAAGACAGCGACGCGAGGCACCAGGACAAGAGGAGGGACTCTTCGAACTTTAAAGTATTCAGGCCTTCTGAACGTCGAGTGGTAGATTCCTGTACGGATACGGAAAGGTCGAGGCTAACTATGACGCCGCCTATGGCAATTAGAGTAGAAGAGTCCGAGTTTCATCCACGAATGCGATTCCTCGTCGCCCGGAATCGATTACCGAACAGGCGCCGAACTTATCGTTATGTTTAGTCTTTATTACGGCGATAACCGGTGCGACATCTTTATACAACGTCGCAGTAAGGGCGAGGGGGTGCAGGGCTGCAACATTGCTGACGCCCGGCGTAAATTGATGCGACGGAAATTCCCCTGGCTGTTCCGTTTAATAATTTCGACGCCGCGCTGCGTCTTCCTGAACCGGGTTTAAAAAAACCAATTATTTTTTCCGCGCGCCCATAGTTAACTCGCGAGCACAGGGAATAGTAAAATTTGTGGAAAAACTAGACCACTTTTGAATTTTTAATTGCTGCGTCGACGAACAATTAACACGTAGGAATTTTCTCGTAGGCGATCTCGAGGTTGCATCGATATTTATGGGGAAGGAAAAATTTGCAAGCGCAAGTTGTTGCTTTCCCATTTCTTGCGCGACGTTCGACCGCGAACAGTCGCGAGGTCGTATAATAATTAATGGGAAGACCGTTTGTATAAATGTGAACGACTGTGAACGCGTCACCGATCGTTTCACCCTTGTTTTCTGCGGCGAGCGATCGCGCGATAGTTTTCAGTAGATAATCGCGAGCGTGATATCGATGGGAAGAGGCACGGTTCGCGAACGCCGCGCCGGAGACCGTCATCAACGCGTTACGGATGCTAAACGGTTACGTATCTGTTCTCTCTGTTCCGCTGCCGCGACAGAAAATGGTAAAAATCGATCGATGCGCGTCGGACGTCGGCGTCGCGTCGCGTCGGTTCTGAATGTGTCGGCCTCGACGTCCGTGCCCGTGTATCCGTGTCCGTGTCCGTGTCCGCGTCGTGCTGTGTCGCGTGGCACAGGGGAAAATTCCATTGAAAGTTGAGGAGACCCCGGCTGATTGATTTCGACGCGGGGGCACACCGCTATTGATTCGCGAACCGGGAACCCGAGATATCCCCGCGACGGAGGCAACACGCCGAACACGTTGCCCGCGATATCGAGCGGGACCGGAATAGATTCCGACTTTTCAGCCCGAATTTTTGCTACCCACGCCGCTCGAAAGAACCGGTAACACTTCATGCGATCGATAAGAACCAGCCTTCCCCCCCCCTATCATCTTGCACGGAACACCCGCCGTCTAATCGTGATCTTAAACGATCAGCTTCTGTAACGAGCGTTCCTCGTATTGTCTGTTTTCTCTTCTCTCCAGTGGCGGCTCGTGGCTAAAATTAATGGGAGGGGGGGGCTGCTGCCCCGGAAAATTTTTAGCCTTTGTGTTAAAATTGTGTAAAAGGGGGATGGTGGCCACTGACATTAAGCTTAAGGATTATATGCAGGGAATGAAAATGATAAAGCGTTTACAGACGAATGTCTCCGAGAATATTGATTATACGCAAAAATATTTCAGATGAAAGTTTTTCGGTAACGAGGGGGACACCATGTGGTGGGACTTTTATTTTTCCCCGTGGACACTCCAAGGTGAGATGAAGGTCAACTTTGTTTTTCTAAATGGAATATGTTTTTTTTTTTTTATCCAACATCGAATAGTGCGTTTTAAGATGAGCTCGACGACCTGTGACTCAAGGCCATTCAAGGTCAAGCTTGCAGCGAAATGCAGATGCACGTGTTATTACTTTTGCGTGAAAGTTCGAAGGCTCGAACTAAAGTACAAACAAAACGATCACATCTTTCATGCATTTCCCTGCAAGTTTGACCTTGATTGACCTTGCGTCATTGAACTCATCTTAAAACGCACTATTTAATGATGGATAAAAAAAAATATCATTCCATTTAGAAAAAGAAGGTTAACCTTCACCTCACCTTGGAGTGTCCACCGGGAAAAATAAGTCCCCCTCGCTACTGAACAACTTTCATCTGAAGTATTCGTCTGTAAACGCTTTATAATTTTCACTCCGTATATTGTACAATTGTAAAGAAAGAATTGGAGAAAGAAAAGACTCATTATTATTTAATATCAAGTGGAAATAGGGGGTGCTGCAGGTCCACAATGCCTCTCCGACGAACATTTCGAAATTAATTATAAGTACACTCGGTCAAATTATTAGACGATCAAGCCGTCGTGTGCTCGAGGGGTCAACGCTACTCCATTATGCATGTAATTAATACTAAGTGTATCCTCGGACAATCGAATCCGCGTCCGTTTCGGACCAGTTTCTCAACGTGTCGCAAGCACGCAGCCGGCCCCGGGGTGAACGCCGGGAGTCCCGGGGAAAATCGGGTCTCTGTGGACGATCGAGTCGCGTGTGGTCATTTCGTCTAGGAATTATGTATCTCGCGGCCCAATTGCGCGGATCGCTGTGCGATCGCTGCGTTTGATTGCCTTGAGGTCAAGCGCATAGCTCGCGTCCGACACTGACCATGTGCAATACATATCTCTTATTACACGACGGCGACGCCAGAGAAGCGATGGTTCGGCGAGTGATACAGACCGATGATAACGCGTCCGTCTCGGAGAAAACGTTTTCGAACGGCGCGTCTATTCCGAAGGGTCTTGTAAAAATTTTTTAGCCGGTGCGAATGTTGTTCGCGTTAGGAGAGAGGAGAACGAGCGCGGACTCGACGAAGATGAAACGCGGGTACCCGGTCAGCTCCAGTATGTATCGATAGGGGGTCATTTCAGCGAATCACCGACGCGATCAGCCGGCCAGAAACGAACGGAGTCGCGGGTTCTGCGCAGTTCTGGCCACCGGCGCGGTGCGGCGGTCTCTCTTTCTCTTTGTAAAAAGAGAGAAAAACGATGGAAACTTCCGCGGCGAAAATTCGTGGGAGCGTGCTCGGATTTAGCAGTCAGCGTAAACCTCGTCTGTGACGTAACGTATGACGGTCGTCGTTTCATTCGTACTGTGATTCGCCTCCTCTCTCTTTCTCTCTCTCTCTCTCTCTCCCTTATTTGATCCACCACCCACCCCGAGAGCAGCTAGCTGCGCTCTACACGGTGTCCTCGTTTTTTCAACCCGGTCTTCCACCATTCAGTAATATCGAGCCCCACTTGCGATCGCGTGGGAGTGATAAGGGATCTTCGGATAAAGAGACTACGAGGACTCGGGGACAGTGGATCTTCTAGCATTTAGCAAGAGCGAGTCTCTCACCGCGATATTCCCCGCGTCTACAAACCGTCCGGGAACTTCTCTGTCCACGACAGCCACGATTGTTCTGCGTCGATAGTTAAACCTTCGTGACTAGACTGCGGATATTCGCTTGTTTGCTAAATAATTTTAGTAAGTTGGATGTAACGTAGTCGTATTTTTAGAATCGTCTGATATTTTCACCGTTTCGCTCGTTTATATTTGTCATACAATTAAATCCGCAGTCTATCGATAACAAAGAGCCGGGAATTCGATTACAGTTTGAAACATGTATAGCTCACGGACTACAGGGAGTTAGCAGTGTTCCCTGCGAACTCTATAGGATCGCTGGTTCTGTCCGGAGCGAAACGAAAGCGTCGACGCGCTATCTCGCCGGCTATAAGCACACGTATCGAATGCAAGCGGATCACTCGTGTTTTACCTTGCCAGCATAACAACGGTACCTGCCCGCGACGTATCTGTCTGAATGTAATCGAGTTACCGCGATCGTCGTGTGGTATAGGTCGCGGCGAAGATGGCAGCCGCGGCTGGGTTCAAGGCCGAATTTTATAGGATTTTATCGTTTGCCCGGGTTTCCTTGGATTTCCTCCGGATGGGCGAAGGGGAACGCGCGGGGAGGGCGGCTCGAACAGGCGGAAGTGTCCCCTTTTAGCCGGCTGAGATGACTCGGTCGCCATGGAATTTCGGAGATGTTACGCGAAGAGATATATATTTTTAAGCGGCGCTCACGGCCAACGAAAATAGCGTCCGATATTTTACATGGACGACGACGACGATCGCAGTTTCCTCTTAGGGAACATTCGAAACTTCGCTGGTTAATCCAAGGCTTCTATGCTTGCAGGACCACCGCGGCTGTAATAAGCGTCACTGGCCGGAGACGTTCACGTTGGACAACCACCGGATCTTCCCGAATCCGCTATGGCTTCTATCAGCCGATAGTCTACGTTTTCTTTTAATCCCCCGCAACTCCTAAGGCCGGCGGAGTCCAATTCCTCGCAGCGCAAATAATAGCAACGACACCGGGTGCACATCTTGCCCGTCAGAAGCCGGACCATTTTTAGAACTGATAATTAGGTATAGCATATTTTCGAAGGCAGTTTCTAATAACGCAGCTGCTTGTTTAGCCGGTTAATTATATCGACGTCTTCGGAGAATGTGTGTCCAAACTGCGTCGCACAAATTCACCGACGACGAGATACTCGTCGTAAACAGCTAACTGGTTAAGCAGTTCACCTCAGTAATCAAATGACCATTTCGATACTCTGGGTCAACACAGACCCCGACTCCGCCGTCGGAGGGTTGGAAAAGCTACAGCAGGGGATTGTTATCTGCTTTAACGTTTGTTAAACTAGTACGTCCGCTTTGAAAAAATTCGTCGATACTCTAAAATCGATTTCTATTACCATTAGTATTAATATAATTATAATTAGACCGTAGATCTTTATGCATTTATAGCAAAATTGAGCAGACGAAATTCAAAATTGTTGAAAGATCAAAAAAATTGAATATATGATTTCTCCTCCATTAAAATCATTAAGGGAAGAAATAATATTCGTATAATAATAGAATAATATTCAATTTAGTTTCTGTTTCTTACAATCGATGCAGACAATATTTATTTTGCACAAAGATCCGCACTCCGATTATAACGAACGTATCGCCGTACGTCCTAATTATGTATTAAGCCGAACATTCTGCGAACGTGGCGTTTCTTCGTATTTAAAACATTGTGTAAGCATTCTGTAAGCATCCTATATGTTCGGCGAATACCACGGAACGTGGGGAGGAAGAGGGGGGAGAACGAGCATTCGTACGTTTGATCGAAACGGACCGCAAGAGGTGGTCTCGTGTTACGAATTTTTTCGAAGCGAATCGTCGCAACGCGCGCCCATTATAGTCGAAGCGTTGAGAAACGAATAGCAAATCGTAAGGTAAGGGTGTAGCGTTGGTAGGGTGTCGCGGATTGTTTACCTCCTCCGTTCTGTTGGCACAGGTAGGGGAACCTCCAAATGTTTCCAAGGCCCACGCTGTAGCCGATGATGCTGAGGAAGAATTGCATCTTCCCGCTCCACGCGGCCCTGTTGTCCTCCTTGGTCTCCTGGCTTCCGGCGGCATTTTGCGTGCCGGAGACGACGATCGTCACGTTCTGGCCAGGCTGACGGTTCTCGTTCAACGGAGCCAGCTCGTGCCCGTTCCTCGCAGTCTCGTTCTTGACTACCATTCTTCGCGCGGTGTTTCCCGGTTCGCGCGAGACCCCTTCAACTTCCGTTCTCTCTACCTAATTAGATCCTCTGTACAACCTTCTCCCGTTCCTCGGGTGATCGGAGCGCGCAATCTCTCCTGGATTCGGATTTCGATTCGGACTCGACGAGTGGAATGAATTTGATCGGCCGCGACAACAGCGAACAACAACAGCTACAGCAGCAACAACAACAAGAAACGAAGACGGATGCGACGATTCGATGAAGAGACGACGGCAGTTCAACGAAAGGCGGCCCGACGGAAGCGTTATAGATCGCGGTCGGATAGATAAAATACCTTAGGGTAACGCGGAAGGCATGTGTGGTGCGAGAGGAGTAACGCGTTATAATGCGTGTTCGTATCTGTATGGGTGCGCGTGTCCTGTGTACGTGTCGATTCGGTGTCTCCCACGCGGGTCTTACGATCACGTTTTATGCGAACCGAGCGAACGGTAACGGGAGACGACGACGCGCGTCGCTAATCGGCGGCGGCGGCGGCGGCGGCTATTCTGCCACCCTGCTCACGCTCCCGTCGCCAAATGTTCCGATTGTTCTCGCCCGTAGAGTCTCGATCGATCGCGCGTTCCAACGGTAAAAATTCGCGCGCGCCGAAAAAAACGACCGGACTGACACGCGACAAATACGACGACGCGAAACGACGTAGAGACCGATGTTCGCCCGCCCGATTACGAAGGTCCTTCTCAAACGGTGACGTAAGCAGAGAGATCGGTCTAGTTTTAGCAGCGAATCGATCGGTATCGATCGTTCCTCGCCGCGTGGTTCGTCAACGGGGCGAGGGGGGGCGCGAGGATGGCGCGAGACGTCTCCGAAGGGAGACAGGGCGCGGAGGACCGATCGCAGGAAGATGGGTGCGAGGGGAGCGTCCGTGCGAGCATCGGTCGGTTCCTCGTGGAACGATTCGTCGGGGAGGGCCACGATGCACAAGAGTATTGGGATCACTCGGCGAGGACTTTGCAGGAAGCTCACGTTTCACGTCACCGCGCGGCAGGAGCGTCGTTTCTGGAGCATCCCTTCGCTGAACTCCGTTCGACCCTCTGTCGAATCGTCGCGACGCTGTTCCTCTCTCTCTCTATCTATCTTTTCTCCTCTTGCGTCTCGCGTAGATGCTGACGGTCCTCCGGGACTCGTCGGACATAAGCCTCGTGGCGTACGGTGTTCCGCGGGCAGCGAGAATGATTCAGCGATTAGTAGCAACGGACTGGTCGTAGCGGCATCGTTCCTCGTCTCCCTTGTCGATTCTCTGTCGCGTATACGTATCGGACGGAATTATTTCGATCCGAGGGTCCGCTGATCGCTAGAACGTGGACAGGAGGCGCGTGGACGGCGAAGGGACCGATCGAGCCTCGGAGCCATGTAGCCTCGGCTCCCGTAGCCTCCCTCCTCTACGACGAACGGCTATATTTTTTTTTATCCGCGCTCTCTAGCTTCCTCGGCAACGTCGTGTCGCGTTAGTTCTCGTTCGTTTAATCCGCGACAATTATCGTCGGCAGCGTATCGAGTTTAGATATCCGCGAATCCTTCGCTCGGCGTGATACGCTGTTCCACTGGCTTGAAGAGAGCCTCGGCTACGCGCCCCGTGCATGCGAACGTCGATATCCAACTGAACCCAACCACCGTTGCGCGGCGGTGTGTGCGCGCGCGCGTCTTTTTACTCGACCCTCTCGTCTCTCTTGTCTCTCTGCTACACGATTCGACGAGCGACCCGACGCGACGCGACACGACGCGAAGCTGTGCGATTCGAAGCGAGCGGAGACGGGCGACTCTACTCGACTCGAGACGGCCCCGCACACGCCTGCAGGAGTCGGCCAACCGTCGAATCCGGACCCTGGAACTCGCGACGCGCGCCCGACAAAGCTCTCCGCCGCTTGCAATCCCCGATTGTCCGGCGCAGTTACCAGCATATGGCGAGCGTTCGCTTTGCAACGACCGTCCCTCCCCGGCGGGCCCCAGCGGGCCCCTGCCGCGCTCGAATTTTCACCGATAGGATTCATCGGTCCGGAGGCCCTGGAAAATCGCCGATCGACACCCGCTGTTCGCGAACATCCCCCTCTAGCGGTACAGAGAATCGTCCTCTGCCCTTCTCGTACCTCTTCCGACCTCGAAGAGCCAGATTGCTCGGTCCCGCGCTGCTCGATCTCGCGTGTCCCTCTCTAACGGAGGTTCCTCTTCCTCTCTTCCACCCTGTACGCGCCGATGACGACCGTATCCTGCGGAGAGCACGCGCGCGACCGTCTCTCCTGCGCATCGATCTACCCGCCGACCAATCCGCGCCATTCGCGTCCCTGACGCGATTGCCGCACGATCTCTCGCGCGGCCGCATCCTCCCTCTCGCAGCTGTTCTCACCCTCTCCGTCGCGAATTCTGCTTGTTATCGCTGTCGTACGATCAAACGGATCTTCGAGGTCGGTCGGACTCGTAGACCTCGAATGAGGTCGAAGTAAAACTTGGGCTACGAAACTTTGTTACGCAAACTGTAGGGAATAATTGTGTATTTCTCTTTTATTTTTTTTACAAAAGGATCGCTCGATCGCGATCTTCCTCTCGATCGCTTTTGCATCGATTAACGCGCCAACTGATTCGTCAACAGTTGCCACAATTGTGAAATTGTACCTCGATCAGAACCGCCCCAGCGCTGTGGAACACCTGTTTACGAGCGTTATCCGCAGCCCACTAATTAGAAGCTGTGCATGCCGGGATAGTAACCAGGAAGCCTGTTCCCACAGGCTATAAATAAGGCAGGACGCTCGTTTCCATAACTCGCTGGGCCATGAACCAGCAGCAACAGCTCGGAAATAGCGTCGGTATCGGTCGCACCCTGACCCGTTTGGCTCGATCTCGTCTTAATTCATTCTCATCCAGTTTATCGTGCGGTGCTCGCCTCGATGGTTTTAAGGGTCGTACACTTTATCCGCGAGTAGCGTCGTCGAGGACCCGGCGACAGGTCTCCGAGAGAGCGTGGTCGTTCTTCCTTGTTACGCGACGTGTCCGCTCCATGAGAACCATCATCGTGTGTCGGTATAACGATGTCAAGGGCGAATCGTGTCGAATCGCGACGAATCATGTCGAATCAATGCGAAGAAATCAACCTGTTTAATAAATACTCGCCGGTCGAATGTCTCCGTGCACGTAGCTATCGCGACACGGCCGATCCGGAACGCGCGTTCCTACGCAATTACCGCACGAATTAGCCTTGGTTGTCGCGGTTCATTTTACCCACGTTTGTTGCCTATTTACCGACCGATAAAGGCCGATTGCCGTTTCACTTCGGCCGTTCTCTCTCTGTCTCTGCCACATAAACAATTGTATTCTGTTTGTACGTTTCATTAGCTGCAGTCATAATTGGCTGAGCAGGCGAAAGAGTGGAGACGTTACTCTTCAACCTGGAAATTCTGAGTGGAAAAACGAGACGTAGAAAAATATCAGAAATTTTATATTGAATAGTCTGCATAAATATTTACTGCATCATAGTTGCATTCGTAATTGACTGAGCAGGCGAAAGTGGAAACGTTACTTTTAGAAATTCTAGAAATTTTGAAATTCTGAATGGAAAAATGAAACTTAGAAAACTTTCAGAAATTCCATATTGAATACCCTGCATAAATATAAATATTTACTGCATCATAGTTGCATTCGTAATTGACTGAGCAGGCGAGAGTGGAAACGTTACTTTTAGAAATTCTAGAAATTTGGAAATTCTGAGTGGAAAAACGAAACGTAAAGAAACTTCAGAAATTCCATATTGAATACCCTGCATAAATATAAATATTTACTGCATCATAGTTGCATTCGTAATTGACTGAGCAGGCGAGAGTGAAAATACTACTTTTAGAAATTCTAGAAATCTGGGAATTCCGAGTGGAAAAGCGAAACGTAGAAAAATTTAAGAAATTCCATATCGAATGCCCTGCACAAATATCCGCAGACTCGCGGAGCTTCAGATTTTCCGAATTTGTAATCGTTCGACGGCCAGGCATATCCGCTGTCCACCGTTCTACGTGAGGAACTCGGTCATGGAACGATTGATAAATAAATTATCGAATAAAATGATGCGGCGCGCGGGTCGGACACAAGCGAAGCGTGCTGCTCTCGCGCAGCCCTCTCGCCGAGCGTCTAACGTCACATCCTCATTCGCGAACTTTATTAATAACGAGACATTGTTTACAATTGGGCAATTAATTTCGTTGCCGTTCGTTCGTTCGTTCGCGTGCGCGGCTCCCCGAAGAAGACGCGCGGCGTTTTGCGGAAGGGTGGCGTGATCATTTGATCGTTGAGCACGATCGTTCCCGTATGGGGAATCGCTGTTTTTTTTCGCGAACGTTTTCTCTTCTCCCGTTGTTTCCGCGAGAACCGTCGTGCCCGTTCTTCCGTTTGCACGATTGCATAAGCGACGAGTGTGGTCGTGCGCGCTAACAAAAATTCGACTTCGCGAGGAAGTCCACGGCCTAATCCACCTTATCGCGGAGTCGCGTGCGATCGGAACGGCCGCTTCCGTGACCGAAGGTTTTACCCGCTCTCGTACAGGTCGTTCCACGAAAGGCAAGGTACAGTGGTCGAAATTTCCATAAAAAATCTTCCTGTTTTTGATCGTTATCGACCGAGTTTTTCATTTGTTACTATGCGCAATTATCTCTTCGATTGATTTCTTGATTGTAACTTCTGATCGTTGCGTATAGTAATATTTGATATTTTATTTAGAATTCCAGCGAAATTACCATAATTTCAGCCGATGTATTCCTTTATCTTTAACAGTGCGAGCACTGTGTCAGTATAGAAATATGCTCACTGACTAAATTTACTTTTATTTTTATAAATAGCATATATTTTCAGGTTTATTATTATTTTTTTAATAATATTACTTATTAAATAAGTATAGAACTATGGAAATTTCGACCACTGTACATACTCCGCAAGAACGGGCTACCCGGAAACATTGGAGTTTCGTGTACTCTCCATGCCTCGCAACGAGTCCTCTGGCAGGAATGCGGCTGCGAGCCGTTAGAATGGCTTTTTCCACACGAACGCATGGTTCCAGCCGAATTATTCGTGGAAGTGTGCGACGTCGAAACCCTACCCTTTGCCTCTGTGCCGTCCCGCGAGACTTCTTGCGAGCACGAGCAGTACTCGCCCGACTCGACGATTTTTTTAGCATGTTTTAGAAATACATACACGTCCAGCGAGGGCGTACGCGAGCGGCAGTGCAATGAACAGCATCGGTCGAATGGATCAACTCGATCTAATGGATCCCGGCAGATCCTCTGCGGCCGCTAAGAATAGGATTCGCGCGAGCGGTATCATTTTTACGATCGATTCGAGCGTTACAAGAGACAGACGCTCCGCCGCGCCGCACAGCTACTACGGTCTTACGTAAACATCAAATAATATTAGCGTGGAGGCCAGGGAAGGTGAGATTAGAGGGTCGGAAATCGGCAAGATTGAACAACGGCGTTTCTGCACGTGCGTGTATTACAGGTGTGCGCGGACATCCGCTCGAAATTACAGAGAAAAACCGTCGGAGTCGTTCGCGATTCTTCTTTGAACCCGATTAGGCGATCTTTGGACAGCCTACGGGGCGAGACACTCGAGAAAGCGGTCGACACGATTCTCTGCGCACGGAGTTTTTTCGATTTCCTTGTCGCCAAGCGCGACGCACACGCGGCTGGAAAACTCTTCCGTACGAGCCTTGATTTTTGCGATACAGGAGAATGAATCCGATTTTTTCGACCTGTTGCTCGAGCGTCCCTCGGAACGCGACGCACAGTGGGCCGAAATTACACAGGCTGAACAACAATCATGTTATCGATAGATAGCGGATCTTTACGCGAGATAAAAATTTTCTACATGAATTACGACAAACTCGAGTGAACTAAAAATGTGTTTAGCAGGTAGAAAATATTGCAACAGTGTTTTTAAGTTCTTCGAATGTTCTTTTACCGTCGCAAATTGCACCTACTCATTTTTGTCATAAATGCGTAAAATCCGCTGTCTGGTTATGAATCGCCAGGCAGCGAACCAGCATATATTTAGTTTGCGATAGTAGAAACGCCACAAGTCGATATTGGCCGGAAAACGTTCGAGGGACTTGAACTTGATTTATTATTTATTTAAAAAACGAGATCGGACCTAAGTCTGTGTTATTTTCAGTTTATCTCGGCCGTGTGTTAGCTTACGAAATGATCTAGTTTCGACCTATTTCATGACATGAACATTTTCCAATTAATTCCACCTGTTTCGTAGAAACCGGGCCCCCTGTGTGCGACGGGACACGGTAATACGCGCACGCCGTTTACGTAATGCCTACGCTATTATGCTTGGATGTCGAGCAAATAGAGACGTTCCTCCTAACAATAATGATATACATGTATACGTATATATACAGGGTGTTGATTTTAACTGGATCACCTAAATTAAAAGTAAGAAAAAAATAACTAAATAGGATGTACATGATTTTAAGGCGTGCAACACATGGTAATAAAAAAAATCGTTTCAAGTTCATTTTAAGTTTTTTTTTCAAAAATACTGCCGCAAATTTCAGTAACTAATAAAATTAGGCGATGTTACCCTTCGCGTTTTATTACTTTCGTATTCTGAAACTGATATTTTCGCCTTCGAGGTCACTTCAAGAGTGTGTGCAGGTCGTTGAACTCATCTTGACGCCGATCACCGCAATGCATTATGAAAAATACATGTTAATATGCAAAGAAAAACACGGTGACCTTGGAAAAACCGTTAAAATAACCTTCGAAGGATTTTTTTTATTACCGTCTGATGCACGCCTTAAAACCATGTGCATCCTATTTAGTTATATTTTCTTAGTTGCAATAATAGCGGAAATAATTTCGATGTTCGAGTTAAAATTAACACCCTGTATATATATGCATATATAAATCGCGTTTATACAGTCGTTCGAGGGATGCGCCGCGTCAAACCGGAGAATCCGCCTCAGTCGAAGAACACGAACCGTGCCGTCAGCGAAATTACTGTCACGGCCTGTCACGATTTCGTTCACGTTCCGTTCATTCGATGACGCAGTAATCGGCATCTGGAACAACGATTTCGTTAATGTTTTTCTTTTTTTCACCGACTACATACCATTTTTCTCTGTACAGGTACTTGCCTGGTGTCGACTGGACGATCCAGTCCACGTAGGCGCCGACTCTGGCGTTCACGCTGCCCTGCAAGGCGCAACCAACCCCATAATTGATCACTCCCACGAGCACCACGTTATGGCTGGTCGGGTTCTCCCATAGGATAGGACCGCCGCTGTCCACCTGCGCAAAACATCCGCTAGAACATCCGTGGCACATACGATCCCCGGGAGAAAGTGTTTCACCGCGTTTGAGAAATTAATTCCTCCGGATAATCCAGCCGAACGAGTTGTGATTTTTCGCAACGTTAGAAGAATTGTTAGCGCCGGCCGTGGGACTTGTTCAACTTTTTATCAACTATTTATCAACGTTTTATCTGTAACATTACCGCGCAGGAATCTTTGCCCTTCTCGAAAGTACAGAGCTGTTCGACGGACACTTGCGGGTAATTCTTCTTGCACTGTAGGTTCGTCAACACGCTCATCTGAACTTGCTGGAGCGTCGTCGACACCGCCCCGCCGAATTCCGTCGCTCCCCAACCTGTTCATAGAAAATCGTACCGTTCAGGACTACAAGTAGACCGCGCGATTTATGCGTCCATGGCAAAAATGTTTATTTAAATGGAATATGTTTTTAATACATCAATCGATGCAGCTGAACATTCGTTAGAAAAAAAGTACTAACCTATGTATGTCGAAGCGTTATTAGGTCCGGAGATATTTCAATTAAAATAATTCTAAAACACCATTACTGTCCTACTAAGACGTTAGCGTTTATTTGCAGAAATGGTGCGCTGTAATTATCCCTTAAGAATTTAAATAATTTCAATTGAAATATCTCCTGAACTACCAACTTTTGGACACACAGCTGCGTCGATTGACGTATTAAAAAAATACCTCGTTCCATTACAAAAAAAAAACCTTTATATGACCTTTACGCGTCCACTCGCGAAAAAATCAATAACATCAGAATATTCCCGAGTCCATTCGGACCTCCGCTGAAATATTTTTTGCTACGAGTAACAACAGCGAGAGAATCAAAATGTCAAAATCGGGCGGGACACCCTGTATACACTCATAAGAAAATACAGCCTCTCAGCCAACATCTAAGATATCCTGACGAAGAGAAAGTCGTTTAAACGATCGACGACGATTCACGCCGAGCTTGTTGAACCGCGAAGCGATACTGAAAATCTGCGCACCAGTCTCTTCACGCGGACAATTTAAATTTCGCATAAAGTATCCGCGGTCCAACCGTAAGGCCGCGATCACAGTAGACCCGACTTCGTCCGACGTCCGACATTTCAAATGTGTGGCCCGTCTGTGAGACCCTTCTGGTTTCCGATATCGGGCCACTAGCACCAACACATGCCTGGAAACGCTCGTGCGTGTGCGCCGAAGTCGGACGTCGGACGAAGTCGGGTCCACTGTGATCTTAGCCTAAGTCAGCCAGCTAGAACGATCAGAACGAAGACGATAACGGACCTAGCGCCGTGACGCGGTCGCCCCCGAAGGTGTCCGGCGAGTGTTGGAACGGCAGGCAGGCCGGGCCGACCTTGTCGTTGTATTGAATCTTCCCTTTCAACTTCAGGATGCTTATGTCGTTCATCTGGGTCTGCGGGCTGTAATTGGGATGAGTGATGTTCGACTCGACACCGTAGATCATGGTAGCGTCGGTATCGTTGCCTGCCGGACAGAATCGTTTTTACAGCGACCGAAGGACACCGTGGCTTTCGGGGCGGGTTAGTTCGAGTTAGCCGCTCACCTGTGGAGTAGTCGTGTTCACCGACCAGTACGCCGATCTCCGAGAGGTTCCTCTGGAAAAGACAGTGGCCCGCGGTTATCACGTATGTGTTGTAGATGATGGTGCAACCGCAGAACAGCTCTTTGACCGAGAGATCCACTAAGGCGCACATCATCGGGTACTCGTTCACGCCTGTCTCGGTGCCGCCCACGATCCTGCTCTAGAACATCGGAAGCTGTTCGGTCAGAGGTCCTGCTACACGCGTGGACCACTCGTAGAGCATTCCGAACCGCCCCTCGTGCTTCGAAATGCTCTACTCGAGGCTCGGTTTTTCCTCCTGTGACCCTCCGCCGTCTGGACAAAGCCTCTCTTCGGCAACTCGAGGTCGCGGGCCATTAGAGACAAGGAGTGGTCCGGTGGTCCACCCAATAGTGATAATTAACGATTTCAATGTATCATTTTTATAAGTATTATCAAACCGCCGATTGTCAAATCCTCGAACGATGTATTGGGTTGCGAGCGATAGAATACATCGTTCGAGGATTTGACAATCAGCGGTTTGATAATACTTATAAAAAATGATACATTGAAATCGTTAATTATCACTATTGGGTGGACCACCGGACGTGACAGAGGCCATAGCTACGATGTTCGAGCAGTTCAACGGCAGAGGGTCCAACTGACAAGATCCGTGGGTGGGACCGTACAGGATTCTTCCAACCGCATTGGCAATCCTCGTTGCCTTTGGGTTCCACCGCCGTCGCCGAACAGAGGAACCTTCCACCCTGCGAAAAGAAAGTCGACTGGAACTGCACCGACATCGTCTGCCCGCCGGAATTGATGCTGAAAGACCCTTTGCCGCAGTACCTGTGCTGCTCGGACGAACTGAGCTTGACTACCAGCTGGTCCCCGAGGCAGCTCACGCTCTGGAGGTGAAAGAGCGATCGGTAAATGATTCTCCACGCGCACACGAGCTACCCGTAAAGACGATGTTTCTTACCCATGGCATTTCCAGGCTACAGTTCAACTGGATGCTGTACTCGCTTCGCATCGTCCACAGGCACGACTTCTGGCCTGCGTAATTGTACGGGTATTCGGCGTTGTAGAGGTAGTAGGTGTCGGAGGGAGCTAGGTTTGCGGAGTAGAGGCAATCCTTGTCCTGAGCGTTGCTGGCTCCCAGAAGCAACGTCAGCCAGCAGAGAACAGCCAGCGGAGCTGCGACAACTGGAAACGATCTCGCGTGACTATTCGACGAACAGCAGAGTCTTGGGCGAGCAGCCGTTGTCGAGAAGTCAACGATCTCTCGGCGCGACAACGGACGAAAATTTTCGTGCAGGTTTATCGCGTACACATGGCCAGATGCAAAGTGTACAAGGATCGAATGAACTTCGTTGTTCCCAGCTTTCCCAAGTTGTTAGGTCGTTCGCGAAGTCATTTCGTTTCCTCGAGGGAAAACGAAAGCTCATTTTTTACTATTTAGAATAAGTTTCATGACATTATGATCTTTTGCGGTTTCTCAGGCAACTTAAAGATTTTTATTAGTTTTTTATTAGCGAAAAATTAAGTTATATGACTTTACTCGAACGAAATCACTTTCCGAACGACCTACTATTAGGGTCGTTTGGAATGTCTTTTCGTTTCCTTAAGGGAAAACGAAAGCCTATTTTTTACTATTTAGAATAAGTTTTATGACATTATAATCTTTTTTATTAGCAAAAAATTAAGTTATATGACTTTACTCGAACGAAATCACTTTCCGAACGACCTGCTATTAGGGTCGTTTGGAATATCTTTTCGTTTCCTTAAGGGAGAACGAAAGCCTATTTTTTACTATTTAGAATAAGTTTTATAACATTATGATATTTTGCGATTTAAGGACTTAAAGATCCCGTGCTCGTGGAATTTCGGTTTGTTGATTATCAAAAATCAAGTTGTCCGACTTTACTCGAATGAGATTACTTTCCGAACGACCTAATATTGTAGAAGGAGAGAAACGTTGTCCGGAGGAGCTCTCGAGGACTCGTACAATCAGGATCCGAGAACGTTCGATAACGGACGAATGGCGATCGAGTGGCAAACACTCGAGAACCCGTTGGTACCTTTCATGGCGGCGAGGGTGTCTTGCGAAGAATCGTGTCCCGTGAATCGAGTAACTTTTGGTGGACTCGCGCGAACCGATCTGCTTGCGCCCCATCGGGTTCCGGCGTTTTTATCTGTTTCGCGAAGACGGACTATCTAATGATGCACGGTCGCTATCACTATGTACTCTTATCAGGAGGTAATTGTAGCCTCGGGAACAATGGCAAACACGAGGCGACAACGATCTGACAGCGCGGCTTTCCATAATGTCGCCAAGGCGTTTGCGAATCGAAACGAGGCGAGCGAATCGGGCCGAAGCGACGCGATGATCGATGCGATGCCGCGCGAACGACCGGATAGGATCGATCAACGCGATACCGGCGTTGCCTTCGACTGGGAATCAGTCCAGACCCAGGTTTACAGTCACGGTTAAACGATCCGCATCGTTAGCGTACATAACCGCGCTATTTTCCTGCTCGCTGTATCGCCAGACCGCATGCACATTCGCCATTTTTCCTGATAACGGATCCCCGGTGGCTGCCCCATGTAAACAGCGTGGACAGGATTACCCTTGATCCTGGAAAATCATGCGCGCTGATAGCCGAGACTTAACGCCGTCGCGGACATGCAATCAATTTCGCTGAACGACGCTTTAAACGTTGCGCAATCGGTACTCGGCCAGCCTTCCAATTATCGGCTAAAGTAACGATTAAAAGATGAAGATAACGGCGAATCGACATCGTCGGAAATGTGTAATAATTTTCTTTGAACTTGTCGCGCCGGTAATAACAGATTTCAAACGCTACTACGTGTAATTGTCATGCTTCGCACGGGGAGCCCCTTCCATAGCGTTTCGAAGTTTTGTGCGTCGTAAAACTATTATTTAAATATTACTTAGTCTTGTAGACTAATTGCTTCTGCTGGCTACATTAGCATTTTTCCTCCTCATTTGTATAGTATCAATTAAACGGTCGTCAAATGACCAAGGCCGCTGTGAATTGTTGTCGGGTTAATGTAAACACCCATATCTCTAATCTGCTTCGCTTGCTTAAACGGTGACTTAGCAACTGAAAAACAATCAATTGAGACATCAGTGATCCATGTGTGTTCGACGAAATTACCGTCTCCTTTCAATTAGAATAAGAGCGCAGGTTCGTTCTTCCCAGATAGCACTGAGACGTCTCGCAGACGTCTTTTCAGCGACCGCCACGAGACATTCGGACGTCTTAACCTCTTGCCGTATTTTAACGAGTCAGACTCGTGATGAAGAGTTTAAGCAAAGTCTAACAAATACGAATGTTACGCCTTTCTTTTTCGATGAAAGAAAATTTGACTTCAATCCATGAAGCCGTACAAAAAATATATATTGTCTTTTCTCTTCTACGACATTTTACCACGTTTTTATTAGGTCGCTTTCGTGTCTGTCTTTCCTTCCGCAAAATCTTGTAATCGTATTTTAAACCACTTCCCGATGATCTGGAGACTTGAAATTTGAAACAGCTCAGAACTGGATGACAATGGAATATTTAAAAAAAATTTTTAATAATTATTTAAATAAAAAATAAATTTTTTAAAAATACCACGTTTTTAAAACGGACTAAAAAGTATAAAATAATTTAAATAAAAATATGTTTAATAATTTAAATAAAAATATGTTTAAAAAAATATGTTTAATAATTTAAATAAAAATATGTTTAAAAAAATATGTTTAATAATTTAAATAAAAATATGTTTAAAAAAATATGTTTAATAATTTAAATAAAAATATGTTTAATAATTTAAATAAAAATATGTTTAATAATTTAAATAAAAATATGTTTAAAAAAATATGTTTAAAAAACGGACTAAATTATTTTATACTTTTTAGTCCGTTTTAAAAACGTGGTATTTTTAAAAAATTTATTTTTTATTTAAATAATTATTAAAAATTTTTTGGGGATGAGGACGTTTCAATCGCTGTAACCGTAAAGAAAATGGTACGGCAAGAGGTTAAGGACGTCTCGGACGTCTCCTGAACATCTTCTGTGACTAAACGGTTCGTCTATAGACGTCTCTTTTTT
Source organism: Lasioglossum leucozonium (assembly GCA_028454225.1). Taxonomy (NCBI): domain Eukaryota; kingdom Metazoa; phylum Arthropoda; class Insecta; order Hymenoptera; family Halictidae; genus Lasioglossum; species Lasioglossum leucozonium. The sequence continues at coordinate 4,880,985 of CM052214.1, forward strand.
ACCTGAACAAAGACGTCTTCAGGACATCTAAAAGACATCTTAGAGACATCTAAAAGACGTCTTTGATCAGTTAAAAAAAAACAATAGACGTATGCGAACCTATTATCATAGGCAGGTTGACAGTCGAACACCTAATGCGCTGACCCAACCGAGCGGAAACATCGTAAGTACTTTCGGAAGTAAAGCGCTGACGCAATAGAAATACTAATTAAGTTGATATCATTTTTAACATATTCCTATGACATGTTCAAGGTTTATCAGTGCCTAATAGTCTTAGAGAGTAAATAAAACGTAACAATTTTAAGGTTAGTTTAGTTTTTCGCGCGAGAAAGGTCGAAGAAAGAAATCGGTTTTTATTTCTTTTTAATATCGATTTTTATCGGATTGTACAATCGCTCTGACCTAAAAGCTGTCTCTTTTGGGACGTAAGACGTTCAGACGTAAAACAGCCGTAAGAAAGACGTGCTTCAAGACGTCGCGGGGCTATCAGGGTCGAATATCGAATGCAGGTGACAACGTGAGTCGTGTTACATTTTTCTGTTACAATTGCAAAGTTTACGTTACCACAGGGCCCGCTCTAGCGGTTACGACGCCCCGGACAAAAAGACAAATTGTCGCCCCTTAAGAATTTATATATATATTCTTTAAATAAAGCTACATATTTTTTATTTTTAATAAAAATCAAATCATTTCATTTAAATTTTAATAAAAGCATATATTTAGAAAGAAACGTATAACATAACATTGATAATCAAGTAGTACAAAACAGTAGAAATTAATTAAGAAATATCTGCACCTAAAATGCCATTATTTTTAAAATAAAAAAAGTTAACATCAACTTCGCTAAAATCACAAAAAACTTATTTTTCTTACTTTCAGTTCTGCAAACTTTTTTATTATATTTGTTAAATTTATCTGATCAGCGATTTCATGCTCAATTGCTAAAATGGCCAAACCATTAAGACGATTTTGTGTAGTAGTCGTATCGTTAGCAATATTCTTAAAGCAATAGTGAGGTTTGGAGGAAAATTTAACTTTGTAATTAAGCTCAGTACATTTCTAAGGCTTTTTTTTTGCCCAAAAGGGCAGATACCGCTGAAATTTCCTCTGCTAATTCTACCCCATTATGTCAACAGAATCACCATCAGTTAAAATACATTCTAAATTCTTACAGTGTTTTAGCAGCATTTCTTTGGACATGGTATTTATGATACCATGTATATAGATATATATAATAATAGCAATTATATAGATGACACACGTAAATTGAATAGTTCAATATAAGAGACGTGATGTCGTACACTGCACGGACAAAAGACGCGTGGTAAATCAGAAGAAACAACAAACGCATAAAGTATGTGTGACACATTCTGGAACCGTCAAATCAATGTAAATACGCTGCGCACTGTAAATTTTTAGCGAACGAAAAAATCGATGTGTGAAATTTTCTATTAATTAGGTATTTAAAACATCAATATTTTTCTCACACTTGCAGCCAAAATGGCGCCCCGGGCAAGTGCCCGGGTTACCCTCCCTTAGAGCGGGCCCTGGTTACCATAATCTCCTGGCAAACATTATCCCGAGACCAGGTCGTTACGCAAACGTTCGTAACTAAAGCGTACACGTGGGATCCAGGAATTTCATCTCTTATCTTAAGCTTTCGCCTCTCGAAAGTAGGTCAGCACGCGAATCGGGGTATTTTTGGCGAGAACCGCCTGAATTCTTGTTTTCGCGCAACAAGCAACGTTTTGATAATTATGAAGCAAAATCGTTGTTGAATAATGGATGCGGGGTACATTCTCAGTTTACTCGGTGCGATTAGGCGTTCGAATAAAAATTAATTCTGGCGGGAAATATGGCGGCTCCGTCTACCGGCTATCTGCGGCACTATAGTCGCGCGAAGTTGTCATGGCAATGGCCGACATACAAACGGGAAAATTAATAAAAATACGTACGCGTGTAATGCAAATGCACGCGTGCACATTTACACGCACGTGCAAGCAAGTTCGCGATGGCTTCGTTGCCGATGGACAATCAACGTTTCTCCATTCTCGGATGCTTGGAGTCGTCTTGACCGATCGCTGACCCGAACCTCCGCCTTTGTTTTTCACATATAAGTAGTCGATCGTCGAGGGCAGCGAATGAGAACGGCGAAAGGTGAGCATTTCTGGCGAGAATAATCGATACAGCGCTTCATTATGTAATTGTTTAATAAGCCTGGCGAGCGTCTAATTTTCTTAACCTGTACCGGTTGGTATGGAACTTGTAGACTGGTCTCACGAGGATGTCGCTTACTAGGAGCTGCTCAGAAACCACTTGCGGACCGGTTTATCGTCGCAGACGCATTTCGAAAGCAAGACACAGCCTAGGAGCCCACGGTAATCATAAGGATCCATTGGATTACGCAATGGCCAATGGTAACCATCGCGAAGGTGATACATCGTTGAGAAGCAGAAGTAAAAAGTGTGGAAGAAGCAGAAGGAGCAAAGAGAACGATGAGGAGAAACGCATGGTCAACGAAGACGATGCAGATTCAGGTATTATTAATTATATTATATGTATGTCGAGTGACACGATCGGCTAATTGAAATATTTTACTAATCAGGCATCATCTCCACACGAGCGAGAGACAAACATCTCGCTAAAGACACCGCAAAGATTGCCAGCGACTATCACAAGTTAGAGAAACGCTATAAGAATGTCAAGGACGAATGTGAATTGTTAAACAAGCAGACGGAACGGAGAGAAGCAGAGTATCAAAAAATGCGGTCGCATTACGAGGCAATGGTGCAAATGATGCACGAGATGGAGATCGCCAAAGACGAATTGACCAAGAGGAATCAGAAGCTCGAAGCTGAGAAGGTTCGATGCGACGAGGATATATTACTGTTGAAAAGTATTGTTTGTCAGTTGAACGCCGAATTGGAAAGACATCAGGACAAACTGAGCGAGGAGAAGCTGAAAATCGGCGGTGGGGAATACGCGGAAAATAGGGGGAAACAGTACGGCGAAAGAATTTGGAGCGGCGTGAAGTTTCACGCGTTGGGCCCGCTGTTGAACGCATATCAGCAGAACTTGACGGAGAAGCGGGAGCTCGTGGGTATGTACGAGCAAGGAATGGCCACGTTCGGCAATAGATGCAAGGAGATACTAACGGAGAACGAGCTGATGCACCAGGAAGTGAAGGAATTGCGATCGGAGTGCGACAGGTACGCGAGAGAGATGAGGACGACGATAGAAAACACTGCCGCACTGAAGAAACAAAATGATTTGCTGTTAAAGGAGAACGCAGACGCGAGGAAAGAATCAAAAGAGATTCGTTCGTTGTACGAGTCGAAGATACATACGGTTCTGGAACGCAATGAAACGCTTAAGAAGGAGCATGCCGTTAGCACGTCAGAGTTGAGCAATCTCAGAGGAAAGTACGAAATCCTCAGCAAGGAATTCGAGAAGATAAAAAGCAGGGAGGAGCAGTCGATACCGAATAGCGTTCACGCGGCAGCGATCGACGAGTGTAAGATGCTGTTGGACGAGCTGAAGCATCGATACGAGACCGAGAAGCGGAGCTTATCGAATCAGATCAAACGAATGGAGGAGAATCGGCCGGAAAATGAAAAACAGCTGGTATTGGTCACAGCTGAGAGGAATCATTTAAAGAGTCTCGTAACGAGCCTGGAAACTGGTCTCAAGTAAGACATTCGTAATTCTCGAATAGGTATACCGCATGCGATCCACGTGGTAACGGGTAAATAGATTTGTTTCAGGCGCACGCAACGTAGAACCGAGTACCTGCGGAACCTTGCGTATTCGACTCGTGTTTCACGTGATTCCGTGAAGGAGCAATTAAGCAAGGCGACCGCTTATTGCGAGGAATTGTTCGCCGAGTACGAAAGAATTGCATCCGAGAGGGAGAAGTTGCTGGTTCTGCTGCGCGAAACGGAGAAGGAGAACGCGAACATCGACCGTCTTGGAAAGAGCATCACCGGCCGAGTAGTCGGTTTAAAAAATCAATTGGAGGCGAGTATAAAATATCTACTGCGTTGTTTTAATAGCTGGAACAGGATAAAAATAATAAAATTACGATCGTTTCAGAGCGTTCGCAGAGGCGCTAGACAACAAGTGGAATCTGTAGAGAAGCGGATACAGTTGCAGGAGGTACGAGTGGGGAAGATGAAGCAGGAGTATCGTCGTAAAACGCAGCAACTGAAAGAGATAATTAAGCAGAAAGACGAGACGATCGCGAGCCTGCGACAAACGCTGGTTAGCCGAAATAAGTCGTCGCGACGCGTGCCTCAGGCGGTGGACGACGAGGGGAAACCCGAAAGAATTCACGATCCACCTCGTACTTCTGGCTAATCAACGTCTCGCCGACCGCAACACGAGATCGCCCGCAATAGATTGGACTTTGTATCAGATCTCCGACGAGTCTCTTGATCGAGGAATAGGTGCGCTACTCGAAAACACCTCCGTCCACCACCTATTTACCGACCGTGTCAGTTGCTTTATATAGTGGTGACATCAAAGGAAGCAAGTGGCTGCGAAGGCTACCGTTCGCCACTGTATTCGCTGCGGATTGCGGCGGCGGTGTCTTCGGTAAATGCCTCCCGGCGAAAAAAAAATTGATGTCATCCGTTATAGGTATGATGTCAGGCCACGTTCCGTGCATTCATATGCAAAAGATGTGTTTTAGCATTAAGCCATTTATAGAGATCAATAATAGCTCTAAGGAACGATTACAATATATCGGGATTGCAGCAATTATCAGTCGATACGATTCACTGTCCAAGGGTCGCCCGTTACAACACCGATCCAATCATTCGATTCCTCCGTCCCTACCGTCTTGTTTGTTTATTCGTTAAAAAAACTCTTCTCTAATCTTAATTAAATTATAAAATTCTACAGGGTCTCTTATCGTGCCCTAAAAAAATTTCAGCATTTTCACTTAAAATTTAAGTTTATTTCTTAACATTGAAACAGTTTATATTACATTCCAGCCTTCAATTAAAAGACAAATGATTATGCTACCTTCGTACAGTCAAAATACTGCAGCTATTTAATTTTCATGGAGCAGGAGAGAATAATAATGAAATAAAACATTGTTTCTGTTAATATAATTTAGACAGTTTGGATAGCGTTATATGTTGACACGTTCTCTTTGTTCCATTTATTACAAACAGTATCGTACGCAAACCGACGAAACTATTAACAACAATAACGTTCGTCCGAACCGTGTTATTCGATTTATCACGAAGAAAATTCAGGAAGGGGGGGGGGGGGGGGGGGGTAAGATGAACGATAAACACAGCGTAAATATTCTTATTTATTTGGAGATATCTGCGATACGTATGTTATCTCGGAAGCGTGTCCGTTACGATGCTGTCAAATCTATTTTTACATTTACGACAAAAGCGGCTTTGTTTCCTCGATAATTCAGGTATAAGCAGCTCCGAAAGGAAAGCAATAAATGGTGGGGGCAAGTCGTACGGGGACAATATACCTAAATCGGAAAACGAGGAAAAACAGGGCCGACGGTTTGTGGGGCGGCGGTTGGCCGCGGCGGGGCGTTGCGAGTCGCGCCAGCTGCCGGACTCGTTGTCAGTCGTGTCGCGAAAGTTCGGGGACCGTCGACGCGCATCGGCCACGTTCGTAGGAAAGTAAAATGTCGTCTGCTAGGCGCGTCGTCGTCGGAACGAAACCGGGTCGTATTTCTAACGCGAGGTACGCGATGATAAGTGATAATGCGATGTCTCCGCGCGCGATCGCTCAGTGTTTCCCTGCGTAGGGTGCGTCGGGGTCCGCGCAAGGATATCCTGCGGATCGGGCTGCAACGTCGTCGTCGTAGCTGCCGTGGAAAATCCAACAGAAACAACACCGGGTGAACATCGATTTTTTTCATCGGGGTTTCGCATCGGAGCCGACACACAGATGATCGAACGGTAACGCGCGCGTCCACGGAGCCGCATTTATTCCCGTTCGCTCTGCACAACCGTGGATTCCAATGACCCGGTGCGCGAATCGATGATGCACACCGAGCGACCGCCTCTCGAGGAGGACGGGGGGGAAGCCCCTCTTTAGACCCACGTTCGTCTCGTGCACTCGCGACGGAAACCCCGCGACCGTGTTTCGAGCGAAGTTTCGCGCGGACCGGCAGCGTTCACGGTGAACAAAAAAAAAAGAACACAGTTCGCTTTTCAATATTCCTCGTCGAGACGACGACGGTGGTTATCTCGATTTCGTGCTGTGGTTTTGAGCGAGAACGTCTTCCGCAGATGTCGCTGACTCTTCCGCTGATCGCACATTGTCTGGCGTGCGTGTACGTGTATTTATGCGCGTGTGTCGGTTGGCATCACCGTGAGTCTAACCCCGAGAAGATCGCGCAAAGTCTCGAATTAATTTATGGTTTCTCTCGCAGTATACACAGCGAAATGTTCGGCCGGTCACGTTTCCAGAATTTCTTAGGTTAGGTTCTCCTGCAGTCCTCGGGGTGCGTAAAAAAAATAAAAGAAGGTTGCGCCGTGTATCCTTTGTTCCGGCGAGTAATCGAATCCCCGGTGCGTTTCTCTCGTTGTTTGGTTGTTCAACGGGCAGGGGACTCCGGCACCGTGGATATATTTTTTCTTCGTTTGTTTTTACGACACCGAAATAAGGGGTGTACGAGAACGAGAGAGAGAGAGGGGGGAAGTGTTCGACCGTATAATAAGTGTGCAGCGCACGTATAAACCGAGATCTTTTCAGCCGCGAATATAGAACGGACGTCCGTGTTTTTGCCTGGCAGTATTGTAAAAACAAACGAACGAGAGGCCCGTAAGAGACATCCGACTGGTTCCAAGTGTGTTTTCGCGTGCGTAAGAACTCGTTCTTTTTTTCTTCTTCTTAGAAACCCGGTTTGTATACATTGTATCGAGACAATAGAAAAAAAGATCCCCCCTCCCCCGAGCTCTATTCCAAAGGCTCGCTCAAGGCTCGCCGTGTACGTGTCGCGGCGCCGGTGTATCGCAAGCAGAGTTCCGTTCGAAAGTAGAACGATGATCTACGCAACGTGGAATTCACGTACGTTACGATTCTCGTCGACGTCGCCCCAGAATCGATTCCGCTTGATACGTTGCGTTACCGCATCCGTTTCCGGTCTTTTGTGTCCGATCTCGAGCCGACGGTCGAGCACACCGCACGTGCGTCGCGCCAGCATCGCGCAGAAATCGCCTAACCCGCAAACCTAATCGAGCATCGTCCTGGTAATTCTCCAAAGAAAATCGGATTTCCAAGTTTCCGCGCAACGCAACGCATCGGTCAACAATCGAATGAAAATATCGCTTTCTCCCCCATCGCGGTGCCGTGACTCAACGCGATTGCTAAAATATTAACGCAACATCGCCGGCCGTTCCCTTTTCTTACGTGCACGCGAGGTTCCCGCGTTCCGTTCGAAAAGAGACGTTAACCCCTGCGCGGCCGGTTCTCCTCGCCACCGAGTTAATCAGGCCCCGTTTCGTTCCATCTTCACCGAGAACGATGACATCTTCAGCGATGGCCACTGTCCACTAAATTCGACTATTTACTATTTAAATATGTGTGAAGAATTATCGGCGCAAGGTTCGACCATTTAAAACAAATAGCATATGTTACGTTCTTTAAAACGTTACGATTCGGATGTCTTACTGGATATCTTACTGGATGTCTTACGCTGGATAGCCTTACCGATGAGTCCTCCAGCGGGTCTAGGACGAAACACCACCTCCTGTTCCTTTGAAAAATTTTTAGCAAAACGTGGCCAAATAGACGTTGTACAGATTCACATCCGAATCGTAACGTTTTAAAGAACATAACATATGCTATTTGTTTTAAATGATCGAACCTTGCGCCGATAATTCTTCACACATATTTAATATTAAATTACGATCGATAAAAACTTAACATTATTTACTATTTATTTAGTATTTCATTTTTATCGACTATTTACTATTTATTTACTATTTATTTAATAGTGACATTTATCTTATACAGGGTGTTCCACCCGATTTTCTCGCTACTGTTACTTGTAGTAAAAAATGTTTCAGCGGAGGCCTGAATGGTATCGAGTGGAGAATATTCCGATGTTATTAGTTTTTTCATGAGTGAGCGCGTAAAGCCATATGAAGGTCAACTTTGTTTTTTTTTTTTAATGGAATGAAGAATTTTTTTAATACATCAATCGATGCAGACTTTCGTTATAAAAAAAATTACTGACCTATGTACGTCGAAAAGTTAGTAGTTCCAGGGGATATTTCAATTTAAATTATTTCCACTCTTGAGGCATAATTGGTAATGGTGTTTTAGAATTATTTTAATTCTACACGAGTATACATCGATTCCAACCAAACAGAATTTTATTTGGTTTTAAAGCAAAACACAATAATATTATTATATATTTATTAGACTCGATATTATAGGCCAGAGGGGATTAAGTCGACAAGCTTCGGAGACACGTAGAATTCGAAATAATAGTTTACAAATTGTGTTCAAGCGTGTAGGAATCCTCGGTGACGACAAACAAAACATAAAATTAATACGACGGAAAAGGCTTTCAGGTCATTCAGCTTGAAAGGCATTCAGCTTTAGAGTATAGTATACAAATAATTAGTATACAAATTTACGTATTTACCAGGAAAAGAAATTACGAAAACAAATTCGAAAGACTCAAAATAGTAATGCAATTTTTAAACGGCAACAACGCGAGAGTGAAGGGTTTTGTGACATGCGGGGCGTTCTTTCTTACAACCACAGAATTCGTCGTGCAATAAACACCGTCCCAGTAACTCGGAACTATTATACCTGCAATCAACATTTGAATGGGCGTCTGGAGGAAGGGTCTATACGAGGTTTTCTAAATTTTATGGCACCGCAAGCGTTAATCGCAGTAATAAAAACCAACTGAAAATGACGTAGACCGTTCTAGCGTTAGAGAAGACTGAAGTACTTTTTTAACGGTTTGTTTTATTAAATGTTAAAGCAGTCTTGCTTGAAAAAAAATGGTTCTTTTTTTAATCGCTATAGAATAAATTCCATTTTATATTATTTTTCTTCATTTTATGAAATCGATAAACCTCGTACAATACATAAATGTTCAGCAATCGATTAGATACCGACATACTGAATAATGTAAACAATATTTTTAATAATTATTTAGCAATTTTCAGCGCTCGAGTGTTAAGGGTTGAATTTGATTGATTAGCTCCTTGCCGTACTATTTTCTTTACGGTTACAGTGATTAAAACGTTTTCATCCCCAAAAATATCGTAAACGAGAAAAGAAAAAATATATTACATGGAAATATTGATTGCAAGCAAAAATCAAATTTCATTTCATCTAAATGAAAGGCGTAACATTCCTATTTGTTAGACTAACTCGTTAAAATACGGCAAGGGGTTAAATTTGTTTCACTGCGATTCCGCGTTTCTCATAAAGCGGTACGAATAAATCCCGTTGTAAGAGGGTTGACCGTATGAATTATCCACGCGTCCGCGGTGATTGGAATCGAGAAACGACCGTCGGCGGTAGCGATCGACGGCGCTATTTTACGATAAACAATATTGCGATACCATGACCTATCGGTGTCGCCGTGTAATCACGCGAGGCGATCCGTAAAGGTCCCTAACAAAGAGGCTAGCCGAGCTAATCGTTACCGTTCTATTCGCAGAATGTTTCCGGAAGAGGACAGCGGCATAGAGGACAGAGAGGGCGGCGGCAGAACTCGCCCTTGGTATTTCGACAAGTGAAAAACGCCGGTAGGAATCCGTGGATCGTGGGCAAAGGTCTCGTAAACGCAAGAACCGACGACGAAGAGAATTCGAGGTTGCCGGTGGCTGAGAGAGAGAGAGGTCATGCCTGACCCCAACCAACTTTTCAGCCGTGGCGAGTAGCGTGTGTCTAACCCAACCTAAGCGCGGCCGTTCTCAACGCGCAAGATAGGAACGAAGAAGAGGAAGAAGAAGAGGAGGAGGAGGAAGAAGAAGAAGAGGAGCGTAGCCACGGCATAGCAGAGCACCGTTGATCATCGTCGCGGAGGGATCGTTCCCGCAACCCAGTGGCCGGGGCCCGCTATTCTCTGCTAGGTGCTCCCCGAGTCCGTCGTTAATACCGTCGTGGAAGAAGGAGTCGGCAGCGTGCGCTTGCTTTCCCTGTCGCCTCCTTCCCACCGTCTCTTCCTTCCGTTCGTTCGTTCCGGCACTTCGAGCAGTTCGTGCGCTTGCACGCAGACAACGCACCGGTCTCTTGCGGCGTGTGTGTACTTGCGCCGTGCGCATCCTATAGTACACGGAGAGCAGCGTGCCGGCGCGCGGCGTTCGGCTCGGCTCGGCTCGGCTCGACGTCTCGTCCTCGGGAACAGTAAATAAACGCGAGCGCGGCACGTCGGATCGCGTTTCCACGTGCTATCCGTCCCGCTGAATTATTCCCCGGCGTCGGAACAGAGACAGAAAACAGGGACGCGTGTAGTTAGTTCGCCCTCGACTCGGGGATGGCGAGGATGACGTTCGCGACGACGCGTGCAAACGTGCTACGCTGTCAGTAACCGAGACACCACCCTTCTTCTTCGGTGCGCATATTGCCCAGCGCGAGGACGAGAGAGAGACACGATAACGATACCGATACGCAACGCGTTTGACGTCTGTGCGGATCTCTGTGACGACGCGCTGCTTTGTGAAATCGCGCTTCAGTGGTTGGTGAAAACGGTTCCAAATATGGTGTAGAGAAGACTTAGGGAGCTGCCAACCACCCTTTCAGATAATGGAGTTCGAGCTGGACGGAAGCCTGAAGGAATGGGTAAAGGACAAGCCTCTGAGTATCCTGCAGCTGGACCCTGCCGACAGAGCCGTCTTACGGATCGCCGGTAAGTAACATACGTCAATTTTTACTTCAACGTGTGTTTTCTATGGGGTTTCTTTCGATCACCTGCTCGAATTTTCCCTCGGAAGTAAACGCGATTTACCGCCATTTATACGAAGCTCGTTATTGCGATTTTCGTTTACGGAAATTCGTTCACGATTTAGGCACGAATATTTAATATTTTAATTTTTAATATTTTAATATCTTACCGTATAATTATAATTTCTTATATCAAATTTAATAATATACGTAATTAATCCTATTATCTAATCAGTATATTATATTAATTAATTCTATATAATTAATTCTATTATTTAATCAATGAATCATGCATTATATTAATTAATTATATATAATTCGAGACAGTAAAACCATTAGCAGAATTTGAGAATACCGTTATATTATTTTCAATCTAGCGAACATATCGAGACAAAACAAATTGCTATTTCAAGTCGTGTAAAAAATATCTATTTCGCACAAAAATCCGCATCTCCAGTGGTTCGTAAACGATCCTTTCGTCGCCGAAAAAATTCACAGCGAGACGTTCGAGTAATGTTCGAAACCGCGTGTAATTCCCGCGTTCGAATTCGAAATTTCTGAATCGCTACCATGGTTTCGCCATCTATGTACTCGCCATTACACTATAAGTGACATTCGCCGAGGACAAGTGTCGTCGTAGTCGCGCGCACGTACGTGCACTATTCGTGAACCCGTGTCTGCTGGCAATTTACAGGGTGTACGTAATCGACGAGAATGTGAGCGCGGATAATGAGTTGTAAATGAATGGTAATAGCGGCCGGCGACCATATATCCTTTACCCCCGTTCCGCGCGTCTCGGAAGTCATCGGTCGAGAACAGTCCTCGCGCCGCCCAATCGATAAGGTCACGCGTGATTCATGAAATTTTTCGACCCCCCGAATTCCCCTCGATAAAAATCGAGAGCGTATCGATCCTCGCGCGGAGGGGGGGGGGGCTGTTTACAGAGTCGCGGAGGGGAACCGACTCGGATCGAGGGGAAATGTGACACCTTCCCCGCCGTTTAGTCACGTGACATTGTGACACATGCACCGACAGAGGCGGAACGCGTCACGCGAACCAGCCAATGGGGGATTCGTAGAAGGGGAAGAGTGGGGAGAGGAGTCTGGGGTAGTGATGGGCATTATCGACTAAAAACTATCGAATAATTCGATAGTAGCTGTTACTATTTTTATTCGACTAGTTTTACCAAACTATCGAATGAATTTTGCAGTGGTGGGGGTTACTATTTTCAGTCAACTGTTTACAGCACCATCTTTATGTATTCATAGAGAGAAGAATAAACCAGTAACGGCAGTAACCAGTAACTAAACTATCGAATAAATTTAGCCGTGGTGGGGGTTACTAAACTATCGAATGAATTTTGTCGCGGTGGGGGTTACTAAACTATCGAATGAATCTGCTGTGGTGGTGGTTACTATTTCAGTCGATTGAATTATCGACTGATTTATGCAGTGGAGCACGAGTGGAGCTATCAATTCAATCATGAGATTTACTATATCTTTACTATCCTACCATTTATTTCTTTATTATTACCATTTATTTATTTATTATTTATATATATATATAATAGTTGTTAATGGGTAAAAAATGGAAATAATGAGATATAATTGTTAGAATCATTCATTGTTCAGTATGTCTAATAAGATATTTTCTCAATTAAATATATTTTCCAATAAATGAGAAAAATTATTTTTGTACAGTTAGAATTAGTATACCGTGGATGAGATGAGACCTATACTGACCTATACATAGGCATAGACTATAGCCCGCAATCTAGACGTAACTACTAAAACAAAATTTCGGTCGACTAAAAACTATCGACTAAATATTCGATAGTATGTAGTAACTAAATAGTAATTAGTCGATAGTTGAATTTAGTCGATAATGCCCATCACTAGTCTGGGGGTTCCGGGTATTTGTTAGAATTTAACGAGTCAGACTCGCGATGAAGATTTTAAACAAAGTCTAACAAATACGAATGTTACGCCTTTCTTTTTAGATGAAAGAAAATTTGATTTGTTTGTAATCAGCATTAACATCAATGTAGCAATACAAAAAATATATTTTTTCTTTCCTCTTCTATGATATTTTTCTAAGACGTTTTAATCACTATAACCGTAAAGAAAATGGCACGGCAAGGGGTTAAGAAAACCAACGCGGGGGGGCGTGAAGTTCGCCGCTGGTATCGAAACGCGCGCGAAAGATCGACGCCATCTTGGAAACCTGTGAGTGCGAACGCCTTTCTGCGAAGCTTAGAAATTTTGTAAGTACTGTTTTTCTTCTGTTTATTCTATTTACAGGACCCTGCTACTGTATATACGTAATTTATATATGTATATACCTCCGTCGCCGCGGTATTTATCGGTTTTATTTTTAATAAATATCGCAGACTCGAGCGTATATAAATCTTGGCAATCAACACAGATAAGATTAACCTTGTTGAGTCGAGTATTAGAAGAGGCGAGTTGTGCAACGATCTTGATTCGATACTGACGTCGAGGGAGCTTCGGGTAATAGGACAATTAATAGGGTAATTAGTCATTTACATTCATACGTATCTCGCCGTGAAACCCGGCGATCGCGCTAAAGTCACGCTCACGCGACGCCGGCCGTTGCGTCGATTGGCTAACGAGACGACCATAACCTTGCTAGTTGGATTATTTATTTATTACAGGATTGGCATATGCTTAATATAGTAACAATTAGCGAGGTCAATTAGATGATACAGTTGATTATTTAATCGGCAATTGGATTAAGTTTTTAATCGATGGGTTATCATTACAACAGGGTTATTATTATGAAAAAAATTAACAGATCGAATGAAAAATATTATTGTGTTAATTTCGACTTTTTAAGACAAATTTAGTCAAATTTAGAGCGTTTTGTTCTGGGCGCCATGATTTTATTTTAAGGAAAACATAGATTTTCACAAAATATGATATTTAGTTGCAGATTCACAGTAATAAAAAAGAAAACACTACGAGATATTTCGTAGCGTGGCAGCGAATGTGTTGAAGCTGAAACGATTGATCAATTTTGCATAAACGGCAGTCTGGGTATATTATTGCAAAAAGAAAATCAATTTTTACTCGGTTCCGGTTCGTTGCAATTCAGACTTCTAACAATTTCATTTCGCCTAAATATCCGGTGTTTATTGTTAATAGGATTCGGCGGATTCTCGTGGCAGAATTAACGAAGCGAAATCCGATACGGCGGAACGGAGATGCCGAAGAGATTTTCCTGCCCGACGCAGGAAAAACGTGTTTCTCTCGACAAAGATTTGCAATTGGTATGAACATTCGCAACGAAGAAATCGGGTTAGATAGGAAATGCATAAATGGATCTGACGATCTGATGTACTACGCGAATCGATGAGAGAAGAGGATTTTCGATCGTTCGCGGTTCGATCGCGACCTTGGTCGAGGGGTGCTGACCAGGAATAGACACTCGAAACCGAGCGCATATCGGATTGCACTCCGTGATCTCGTCTTACCGTGAGAATTTTTGTCGTACGCGTGCGAGGCTTGATCTTCGATTGCTGTACGAGTGAAACGTGCAGCTTTTAAAAGCGAGCGGCGCGGCGCGGCGGCGTTACGATTTCTCGTGGTCTGGACACGCGTCTGTTATGCAAAAGAGCCGTGCATGTGGGGCACGTCCGATTCCACGGAGTTACAGGCTCTGATTCGCGCTCACAAAAGGGGCGTACGCTCGGTTCCGCACCATTTTCGCTCGGCGCGGATCGTTAAAGTGGTCGTTGCTCGATCGACGTAACCGCGGTCTCTCGCAACGAGCTCGACTACGACGTCGATAGAAGATTCAACGTATCCCGGGCACGCGAGCATTAATTGCTCCTAATTATAGCGAGCTATCGGCTCTCCCGGTATCGCGAATGCTCCAGTAACCGACACCACCCGCCGATTTAAGTGTCCGATGGAACATCGTTCTTTCAAGGAACAGAGATACCTTATCGAACTCTATCGGCAATTAAGCGGGACGATTCGAACCGTCTTAACGAGGCGATTGTCTCCGCGAACTGTACTGCTGGCTGGACACTTGTCTATGCTCAAGTTCGGCATGCTAGACAACGGTCAGAAGACCGTGTAAAAAGACTGTACACGTTTTAGATGGCAGTATTGTTATTATTGTTCGCAGTTGGAAATATTTGACGGGGTTTTAAGATGCACATACTGGTGTTACCAGTTTATGGAGACTAACTTTTTTAAAAATGAAACCGTGTATTTGTTTATACACCAATCGACGCAGCTTTATATGCTCTGTAAATAGAATATTGCCTCAGGTATGTAGAAAAATGATTAGCTCGGTAGACATTTAATATCGTGTACAATACATGTACAAAGAATTGTTCGAAAAGACTGTGCACTGTCGCGAGATACGAACGTGTACGATCATCGTTAAACAATTTGTTGATCACATTAGTATACGTGCACCCAACACGATGGAATTTGTTTTACCGACTCGCACTGAATGACTAATGTGTATATTTAGGAAATCGCGCGATGCGTCAGGCGATTCCGCGTAACGATAGGAAGCGGAAGAGAAAAAGAAGGGAAAAAAGGAAACGTTGGATCTGAGAGGAGAGGAGGAGGATAGGAAGATGTTCTCGAGGCTGGGGCATCGAACCGTGACCCGAGCACCTGTTGCCGCCTCCACACTCCTAGATTAATGCGCGAGAGCCGACCTGCCCTGCCGCCTCCGCTCCCAACTCGAGCATTACCGTCGAGCCATAACCGGCGTAGGCATAGCGAACCGACGTAACCTCTCCGTTAAAGATCCTATGGACCGTGACCGCGGTCGAGAGAGGTTTTCAGCTCGGCCGTGCGAGTTCATCGACGCGGTGGCGACACGGTTGAATCGCCGTTTCGCTCGTTACTCGTTACTCGGCTGTCCGCCTCTCTGATCGAGACCGCCAAGGCGACGCGACCGTCGTCGTCTTCATTCATCGGGACAAGCTTAAACGCGTGCGCCGCCGCCGTGCACGCGCGTTCATACTCTCTCTCTCTCTTTCTCTCGCCGCCGCCTCCTCCAAGATCCCCAGCGTTCGCGGAAAACCATAAATTTAGCGCGAGTAAGTCGCGCGCGTCGCGAAACGATACTCTCCGCCGTCTGATCCTCCATTCCCGCTAGTCTCCTTCGCGATATATACTACTCGCGCGTTATTTAGCTTACCACGTAGCGCAGAATCATCTTCGCCCTCTCTTGTCTCGGCCTGTTGGCCGCATGGGCGATCGCTACCTATCGCGAGGTCATTATGTACGGCGATTTTAATGCTTACATTCCGCCCGTTACGCGTGAAATGCACGATTTTTCACGGGTAACGTTAAACAAACAGCGTTCTCGAAATATCGCCTATTGTTCGAGGTAAGCGTCGTCCTTCCACCGCGGATTTTATGGATTCGTGACGTAACCGAGCATTTTAAAACAGCGGACAGATTAGGCGAATTTTATTCTTGCAATTCGCACGAACGAATGTGTACATGGTCACAGACACAGGGTCATGGTTCACTTTATTTTTCAGTTATTTTAAGAAATCTGTGTGCTGTCTCTCTTTGACGCAACGATTTTTTCTTGATATTACATATCTTTCAATGAAATCGTTGCTTTCCATGGAAACGTATTTAAATCATTTTTTTATTTTTATTACCGAGTATCACAAGCCGTTTTTAGCCGAAAAGCTAAAAAATCTTTTTGTCGCTGAGCGTATAACGCCAGTTTAATAATAATATCTGCTCGACTTCAGGCTACGTCACGAAAACAGATATCGTCGAGTATCGACAATCATTGACAAATTGTTACTGCAAAGATGCGGAGTATGTGCTGTTTCACGCAACAGGTGTGCCAGCGAGGGCGACGTGTTTGCGACGGTGTCTCGTTTGAATATTAGCAGGATGGTTATCGCCGCGACAATCGTCGATGGCACGGCGATTATTCGGTTCCTCTGAACTTGAAATTCATTTCGAGTCACCCCGCGCCACGGCTGCCAATGTTGTTGACTCCTATTCTTAACGGGTTGCTATTTAAGATTTGCTACGCGCGCTCGAGAATAAATCGCTCTCGCGCGGTCATGGCGTGCGTCGCGAAGTTCAGTGTCAAGTATCGTTGCGACCTTTTAACACCGGACGGGGACGACACGGACGTCTGCCAGTCGTCGTCGGATCGAACTCCTCTCGGAGGTCGTCTTTTAGAAGAATCGTGGCGAGAGGGGAGGGTACCTTTTGTTCGTCGAATGGACGATCCGCTATTAGCTAATGCGTTTCCACGTGCTCGCGGCTTCGTCAGCCGCTCGCTAGATGTCCGGAGACACCTGAGGTAGTCCTCGGGTGCATTCGATGATTTACAGCGGACGCGGACAGGGCTCGGCAATTAGAGCCGATTCTTTTCTGTTTCGAGACAGCTTAGCGCGTCGTTGCTTTCACTCCGTTGTGAAACGTCGATAGACCGATTAAAGAGAAATGAGTAGATGTGAACAATCAGGGAAACTCGATGGTCGTCCATGTGTCTCACGAGTATGCATTTATCGCGAAAATAAGTAGGAGTGATTCAAAACAGTTACATTATTGAACATATCAATTTTTTAAAAATTCAAGTTATGCCTAATTCAAGTTATGCACTGTTCACTGAAATTATATTAAAAGAGGAAGCAGATTTGTATTTGGGTGTACAGTAGCTTGCAGACAATTTCTACATTTTACATAGAGATTGATTACACAGCACTCTCGAAGCAGAAAGAATTATCGGAAAATTATACTCGTAACCTGCCTAACCTTCTGGTTTAGATCTGTAGATCTGTAGCGTATCTCCGAAAATCGTCGAGATCGGAGGGGTGTAAGGTAGCCGTTTCAGGTTCAGCGAACGCTAAGCTTCGAGCATTTCGACTGCCCAGACTTAATCCCCGCCGGCTAATTAGGGTGTTTCGTAGCCCCGGTGTCGTGACTCACCTGTTCGCGAAACCGCCACCGAGTATCTCCGTCGCCGTCCGCGTAACTTCGTGGCGATCATGGCTGGGAGGACCGAGCGGAGCGATGGGTTTCTCGTCCGTGAAGTCAAAGTTCCGGCGTTCACGGTGACACTAAATATCTCGGGGGAATCGTCGTTTTAATATATATATTTCGTGCAGTAATCTTCGGTTCGATCGAGGTACAGTTAGGAATGCGTGAACTTGCCAACCGAGGGGAGGGGAGGGGAAACGAAAGAGAGGAGAACCCGGGAGGGAAAAAAAAATCGAAACACACACAGAAAAATGTTGCCGTGTTGGGGGATCCGGGTCAGCGAGACACGGCGAACGACGGACCACGAGAGCTCATCGAATATGTAATGGACATACGCTAAATAACGTTAGACAGTGGGAATCCAGCACCCCCGGCGCTCGACGCTATCGTCCGTCGAATATCAACGCTCTGGCAAATCCGTTCCTCTAGACCCGGACTCCGATCGCTGTGACACTATGATTAGCAGTCGTAAAGTTATAAACAATTAACACTAGGGTCCCAATATTTGTATTTTATGAATATCGAGATCGTGTTCACTTTATTTCTGTGGATGTACAGGGTGGCTCGCCGCTTTACACGCCTATTAATATTCGTAGCGGTTCCCATAGGGTTGAAGGGTATCGAGAAGGACACATTAATAGTTCTTTTTTTGTAGATGGACGCGTAGAGGACGTATGAAGGTCATTCACCCTTTTTTTTAATGGAAACATTTTTTTCATCGCGCCACTTGATGCATCTGTTATTACGGTTAGAATAAATCGCATATTAAGGTGAAATGCCCGGAGACTGGACAGCATTTTTTGCTACCCTTTTTTCAGAGTTTTAACATAAAATTCGGATTTTGTAAAGTAATTTAAATACGTGTAAGATAATTATTTAATCTCTTAATTATTGGTTTTACCATGAAAATTCAATTGTCCAGATTCAGACATCGCTTCTGGCTTGTCCACAACTTAGAGCATTTCATCTTACGCACCGTTTAACTGTGATCTATCAATAAACAATAGTATCGATTGCAGAGTCTGACAGAGTTACGTGACTCGCGCCGAAAACCTGCGAACACCTGTTCTCCTGCCGGATCGCTCTTCGAGAAGCTAGCGGGTTTCCGTCGGTCGGCATCGTAAACCACTCGCCGTCAAAATTCCTAAAAATGAGCCAGGGGACTCTAACGGTACCCACGTGTGCACCGCGGGTGTAGCTGGTATCTGGTCGGGAGCCGGTGTATCTAATGGGCCCACTTTTCCCACACGGGTACACGCGTGTTCGCTGAGAGAGCCAGTGTTCTCGGTGGTTTCGTTAGGTGTCCCGTGAGTTTCGAGTGGTCGTTAAGCGTCGAGTTAAGTGTGGACGCTGTTGACACGGCCGATTAGAGCCGTTTCTAAAGCCTGGGTTCTCTTCCCCCGGAGGTTTAACGCCGCTTTGGACCAAAACGGAGACAGTTTCTGACAAACACCGGCCTCTCGCCGTCGACGGTGCGTTGTCCCGATCTACTCAAAGATTCTTAGCTTCCTCTTGAGGCGGCAAGCCGCAGATAAGTCCCGCGACTTTATACGACGGGCAGCGTTATCGTTTATCCGGATAAGATAAACATTGGGCGGATCGGGTCTAGAGGCGGCGGCCGTTACACAGCCACATATTAAACGTGCACATCTGTTACGCGGTCGCCCCGTCGCGGGTCCCCGCTGGTTAGCATAAACAAGAGACGCCCGGATTATATATATATATATATACATATATATATATCGGCGACGTTAGGAACGATCGACGACGAAAAAATTAGGTGCATTTGGCCGAGCGCCAGGTCCTCAGGAATTCTCACGCCTCGCGGACCGACGACCGACGACCGTCTCTCCCGCCGTCTCACTCCTCACCTTCTTCTGCGCCTTCTTCTGCTTAGGGTCATCCTGCTAGAACAGCGCCGCTACTCCGCCGCGTACGTAACACCTTCCTCTATTTAGTCGACAAACTTAGAAAACATCATCCTGCATTACCTGACCGGACACGTGTGAAAACCGAAAAGACTCCGTGTTTCGACACTATTCAGTTTGAGCTCCTCGTTTGCTAAGTGCTGAAGGTCTGAAGGGTTTCTCAATTTGGGGAGTCTGAGTTCAGCGTTATTCCGTTTGTGCGGTTCGAGGTACTCTTTGTGGGGGTGGTTCACTGGATATTGTCGAAACTTTGGGTTTAATTAGTATATGATTTCTATATTTCTATAATTTTTCTATGATTGATATATTTCTATAATTTTTCTGTAATTTCTACAATTTTTCTATAATATTTCTGTAATTTCTACAATTTTTTTATAATTTCTATAATTTTTCTATAATATCTATATTTATATAATTTCTACAATTTTTCTATAATTTCTATATTTCTGTAATTTCTACAATTTTTCTATAATTTCTATATTTCTATAATTTCTATAATATCTATATTTATATAATTTCTATAATTTTTTTATAATACCTATATTTATATAATTTCTATAATTTTTCTGTAATTTCCATTGCTATATTTCTATCATTTTTCTATAATTTCTGTTTCTATATTTCTATAATCTTTCTATAATTTCTATATCTCTATAATTTTTCTGTAATGTCTATAATTTCTATATTTCTATAATTTCTGTATTTCTATAATTTCTGTATTTCTACAATTTCTGTATTTTTACATTTCTATATTTTCCATAATTTCTATGTTGCTATGATGTGTATAATTTCTCTATATTTCTATAATTTCTCAATGTTTCTATAATATCTATATTTCTACAATTTCTATAACTCTACAATTTCTATAATTTTTAGAAACGCACGCTTAGGACTCCCACATCTCGATATTTCCACGTCCCATCGACCGCGAGATCATAACCGGCGACAAAAGAACAACCTCGGCAGTCCGCCGACGGACTTAGCGTCGAAGCGTGAGCATACTTCTCCGATGACTCTACCCAGTTCAGAGTTCGCTTCTTAATTAATTTCGAGAAATCGCTCGAATTGGTGGGTTCACCGATTTCAAATTCCGAACGAGATAGGCGCCCCGTTCGTGTCGATAACGAAACGACGTACACGGAACAGTCGGATATATATACCGAGCGATTGTGGCAATATCGGACTGTATACATATAGCTCTGCGTTCCAGATACGAAACCGGGGAAGTTCGCGGCGATTCAATTATTTCAGGAGTCGTTTTATTCTACAATCGATTGTCCGTTTCTCGAACTTCCCTGCGATAACCGTGATCCAGATTCATGAATATTTCCTTGGTGTGCGAGCTTATCACGAGGCTGCCGAGTGTGCCTCGCTATTTTTTCCGCCTACAATCTCGTTCGCAAATGGGAGGGGATAGGTGAGAACACGGCCGAGCGTTAGATCTAGCTAATTGGTTATAGAACCTCGTTACCAGTGTACGTTCATGCAGACGTTACCATTCTGTGCTACTATCCGCTCTTGTAAATCTCTGGTGATTCGGTGGAAGCGTTTAACTTCGACGATTTATTTGCTAGCGAATAATGCTCGAGCAATATTATCATTACCCGGTTTTATGGGGCAGCGATTAACGCAGGAACTTCAATCTTCATTGCTCGAAAAAATTGCTTCGTTATTAAACGCTTGAGGTTCGCGATAATTCTTAATGATTGCTGCTCGGAAAGAACTACCATTCGTCATTTCCGTTACTCGTATGTATGTTTAAGTGTGTCGACTCGGATCCTGTAGAGTTGATTGTTAGACTGCGGATTTTTCTATTCATTTCTCCACGACAATTAGTTGTTGCGATTTCTAACATTTTATAATAAATTCCTAGTTCGTATGACTTGCAACTAAGGCGAAATATTTTTATTTTGCATAAATATTCGCGGTCTACTAATTATTCATTCTATTATTTATCAATTCCTTTTGGCTCGAATGTAGTAGGCCATTCGATTAGGGAACTGGGTAATTAAATGTCGATTTTGATATTCTCAGTCACAATAGAATCAGAGGATCATTACCAACCGACCATTATTTCACAATTTTGAAATGCCCATGGGGCATGGCTAAAAACAGTTTAAAATAAAATTATGATAAATTAATAATCTTTCTCAGCCACATTATCTACCGGTGATTATTTCACAATTTTGAAAAGCTCATGATTAAAGACTTCCTAATGGACATTTTGACGGCACACAGGAATTCTAATTTTGAACCAACAATTTTTTACCGATGACGTCATCGAAGTAAAAGACAATTTCGTACGTTAATTCTGCTATTCAACTAACATGATATAAAATATTTAGAGCTGTCACGATGTTCACTTGTTCTCAACAATCTTAACGCGGTGCTAAGGTGAAATGCCCTAAGCCTGGACAGCATTTTGTTTGTTACCCTTAATTTTACGAGTTTAGATAAACAAACATAATTTTCTAAGAAATTTAACATAAAATTCCGATTTTGTAAAGTAATTTAAAATTCAAAAATCATTGTTTAGATTGATATTTTAATTGCAGTAATAAGAATAATTCTAACCTATAGTTGGACATATTAAATCCTAGTACCTGGACAGAATGCTTTTTTCTAACAAAAGTTCAAACTATAAATATAAAAAATAGACTTAGCTAAACTTAGAATTTATTTTTAAATTTCGTTTCTTAAATAATATTAACACTTACTTAATACCTAAAATAATCATCTAATCTCTTAATTATTGGTTTCACTATAAAAACTCAATTGTCCAGGTTTAGGCATCGCTTTTGGCTTGTTCACACTTATTCCACCTAATTCTGAATGATTTCAGAACTACGTTTCAAGTTAGAGTACATTGGAGGGTGAATCGATTCGGTATGCTCGCGAAAAAATTCAAAAGTTCCCGCCGGTTTTTCGGCTGTGTAAGAGGGCGGGGTTTCAGAGTGAGGAGAGTCCGTTGCAGCGATGATCCAGCGGGTGGCGAAGCCTGTCCCGACGGTTCGCGACCTGCCCTACGAACCTGTTCGCAACGGCGGCGATTCTGCGGTCCTGATCGCTGTCAAAAAGATCCCCGGAGCTGCCTCTTGGGAGCGATTCGTGTCCCTACCGCACGTCGCGGTACGGAGCTGCGGTGTCCCTAGGTGTTGTGCTCTCTCTAGCCGCCGGTATCACGAGTCCCCTCCACGGGGGTCACACCGCGCACCGGTGTGCCGGTTTCTCACCCCTTCAGCCCCCTATCTGGCTATTATTCTCTCTGTCCGACCGTTGGAGAAAGTGAAGGATGAACGCGCGGAGCCGCAATGGCGGGGGCAGGCGGTGGCCCGGCGAGGTGAGGCGGCGTGGAGAGAAGGAGCGACCGTGGCAGAGTGGCGAGGAGAGGAGAGGAGAGAGCGAGAGGTTCTGGAACCTCTTTGGCTGTTTGGTAGAGGCAGCCTGGGTGGGCGGCAGTTGTCCAGGCCGGCGCAGTCTGTGTCGAGGCGACGTGCTCTACACGACGGAGCGGCAAATCGCGTCTTCTCCAACTCGCAAAGCCGCTCGCTCGCTCGCTCGCTCTTTCCCCCCTTTTCTTCTCTGTGCCTCCTCTCTCTATCATCTTCATCCTCCTGCGAGCCTCCTCCGTTTCTCCTTGCCGCGCGCGACGTCGCCATTCTCCTCTCTCAGCTTCGCATCCTTCTCCTCATCGAACATCGGTGTCTCTCTTCTGGTTCCCCCACTCTTCTGGGTCCACTCTCTCTCGCTCTCAGGACTGTTATCCTCTAACTCGTAGCTGCTCCTCTTTCCTCGGGCCCATTCATCCTTCTCGGGCCCACCTTTCCGTCTTTTTCCGCGGCACGGAATCTCGCTGTCCGTCTCTTTTAGACACTCTCTGTCCTCTCTCTCTTTCTCTCTCCTCTCGAGCGGAGCCGAGCCGAGCCGAGAGAGCTTGTACACCGCGCGCTACCTGGCCGTGTTACGGCAGGCACAGGGTTCCGGATACGCGAGTCGCGTCGACTTCGTCAACGTTGTGTCGTCGGTGCGCGCGGTGTGTGTCGCTCCGCCACACCGGGAATTCCAGTGCCACGTCTCGAGCACGATCGGTCGGTCGTTCGTTCGTTCGGGTTTGTCTCTTCTTGTGTATGTGCGCGCGTGTGTGTACGCGTTGTCCGTCTCTCTGTGTGTCCTGTCACAGTCAGTCATTTCGCTGGTTCGTTCTCCCTCTACCACTGTCCTCGGTGTTGTCGTCGCGTACGTTTCGTTACTCCTACTACTTGTTCGCTCTCCTTCTCCTCCGTCTTCGCTCTCCGCGTATCGCCTGCCCACCTACCTGCCTACCTGTCCCCGTATTTTTCGCCAACCGATCCCCAGGTTAATCGTGCGGCCGACTATATATCGAGTGACGGAAACCATCGCGCAAACACACAGGTGATAACGAGAGTACCTCGACGGAGCCAACGCGGCGCAATCGGTTCGCGAACAACGAAACTACGCGACGCGACGGGAGTAGTAGCCTCGGATTCCTCGCGGGTGTTTTTGTCGCGCGTCGACACGTGCTTAAAGCGCCGCTGCTCTCCACCTCTCGTCGTTTCCCTCTCTGGTGCGGGCTACGCGAGCTAAATTTTCGTGGTTTCTCCATCGTCGGATAAGTGTCTCGCAAGTGTACCGCCCCGAGAGCTGCACACAGATCGATCGAGACGCACCCTTTGTCCCGTGTAACAGCGCTGAAGAGATTCTCGCTGATCGACGAATTTTTCGGAGCGACACGGACAATCTACCAGCCGAACGTCCCACGAAAGGTGTGATCGGAATAATCAGCCTCTCCTCCCGGTAGGCGAAATTCCTTCGAACCCCTCTGGCCCGAAACACGAGGCGTTCGTGACTCACGCTTCCCCCCAGCCCCGTGTGCGTGCCATCGTTTCTTTCTTTATGCGCTCTTGTTTGTCTTTCTTTCTTCGTTTGAGGAATTACCAGGCTTACCGATCGTTTCGAATCGCTTCGGTATAGGAGGGGTGGTTTTATTATTTACGGTCTAAATCGTGAGAACGTTCGTTTTGTCGCATTGTCCGGCCGATGAATCAACGTCGCGCAATTGCCGTATTGTGCGACGCCAAGTTTCTAGTTTGTTGTGGTCACTCCTTGCACTGTGTATGGGTTTGTCTTCGAGTCCTCGAGGACGCCGTTGTTTGTTGAGAATAGTGTACAGTTAACGTTACCGTGACCGACGAAATATGTATTCAGTTGTTTTGTGTTACAGTTCGCGGAGGAACAGTTTCTTGAGAATTTTTTCTCTTGCAAATCGCGAAGTTGTAGACATTTTTTCTCTTACAGCGAAGTTGCAAGGATTTCTAGTAGAAATTTCTTTGTCTTAGAACTCCTGGAGTGGTAGACAGTTTTTTGTCTCTTACAATTCGTCAGGTTATAGGAATTATTTTCTCTTAGAATAGAATGTGAAGTTATAAGACCTTTTTCTCTCAACGTTCGTGAAGTTGTAGAAAATTTTTTCTAGAAAAGTTCGTGAGGTTATCGAAAATTTTTTCATTTAGAATTCCTGAATTTGTGGAAAATCTTTCGCTTACAATTCGTCGAATTATCGAAATTTTTTCTCTCTTAAAATTCCTGAATTTGTAGAAATTTTTTCCCATAATTTTGTGAAGTTAGACATTTTTTTTTGAGAAATTCTCCTTTAAATCTGAATAAATTCGATCCTGTTATTATTGCGAAGGAATACACAAGTTCCGTTAGGTAGTGTTAATTACGCTAATTATATAAGAAAAAGGGAATCGCTCTAAGAAGAGCGAGAGCGTCGTGTACCCATCGCTACACGTGTTCTCATCTTCGTCGAGCACGAACAAACCGCGTTACACACCGCTCTACCGTCTCTCTCGCTCTTCCTCTGGGATGACTCGTCCCTGCCATTAGCGCGTCGCGTTTGTTGGTAATCACGAAACGGCATCGGATCGAAACGGTGAGGCGTGTCACGGCGATTCACCAAATAAGAAATACGTGTAACGATTTCGTGTTCATTCAAGATTACGATCGCTTCGGAAACGCTCTCGCGTCCCGGTTCCCCCCGTACAGTCTAGCCACGATCAGTTAGGGGACGTTCAAAGTTCGGTTTGGTTCGTAGAATTCCCATTCGGAGCCGGCTGAGTTCGTGGGACCGTTTCGTACCCGTTTCGTCCCGTTTGACTCGTCTTCGAGCCGACGATTCGTGGGCTCCAGGAATTCGGTCTCGACCGGGATCGAGGCGAAACGGGTCGAAGCGGTCGAGATGCACGAGAGATCGAACGATGACGCGCGGTTCTCGATCCCCCGATCGACTTCTGCTCCGTTATCCCTCGCGAAAAGGAATTCGGCCGTGCAAAAAAAGAAAAAAAAGGTCAGAGAGGTTGTACAAAAATTGTAGGGCTTTCACAGAGGGCAGGGAGTTTGCAGAAAAATCATAGGACTTTCACAAAGGCCGTACAGCTTATGGAAGAATTGTAGGGCTCTCACAGATACGGCAAAGTTTACGGAAAAATCGTAGGGCTTTCGCGAAGGTCGTACAGATTATAAAAAGAATTGTAGGGCTTGCACGAAGATCGTACAGCTTATGAAAAATTGTAGGGCTCTCACAGATATCGTAGAGTTTACGGAAAAATCTTAGGGCTTTCGCGAAGGTTGTACAAGTTATAAAAAATAGTAGGGCTTTCACGGAAGTCGTACAGCTCATAAAAAATTGTAGGGCTCTTACACATATCGTAGAGTTTGTAGAAAATTCGTGGGGCTCTTACAGATATCATAGAGTTCACCATAAAATTAGTGGGGCTTTCATTCGTATAGGTTATAAAAAAAATTGTAGGGCTCTCGCAGATATTGTCGTACATGCTATAAAAAATTGTAGGGCTTCCACGAACATCGTACAGCTTATGAAAAATTGTAGAGCCCCCGCCGATATCGTAGAGTTTACAGAAAAATTGTAGGGCTCTTACATATATCAAAGAGTTCACAGCAAGATCATTTGAGGCGTGTGGATCTCGCGTGTCGTTGTGCGGCCTTCAGGGAAGATTCGTGGATCGTCCGGCAAACCGGGGCTGTAAAAAAAGAGTATAGATCTTCTTTGGAGAAAGATCGAGAAAGTGTCTGTAGAACCGTTCGACGTGGTGGGAGACTGCGAAATTCCTCGGATGCGACGCGTTGCATCTTGCCCGAGGAACAACCAACCGTTTGCTCAGCTGTGTGTACGTGCTCTCGTGTCGCGTCGTCGCGTCGGCTAGAAGGCGGTGTTCTCGCGGCGAGGTGAATAAGAAGAAAGTCGTTTTCATCGAATACGGGTATTGCGTAATAATTGCAGGCCGAAGCGACGCGACTCGACGCGACAGGACAAGACGCGACGCGGCCGCGGAGAGCTCTATGACAAACCGGCTCCGCGAGACACGGCGATCACGTACTTCTGAGAGCAGTACTCTCCGCGTCTCTCTCTCTCTCTTTCTCTCTCTCTCTGCTCAGAGCGTGTACCTGGAATTTCTTAATTTGGTCCGATCGACCTATTCTCTGGCCCGAATCGGTCGTAGCCTCTGCACTCTTCTCTCGGCGTCTCGAGCCGATTCGAAACAACCGTTTCGCCGGTTGGGTCCCGGCGAAATTTGGAAAATCGTTCTCGAAAGTGGAACGGCGCGTTGTTGTCCTCTTGCCAAATTCCCCGTCTACCGGGGGGCCGATTGATCCGAAAGGTCCCCTCCGACCGGAATGCAGATTAATCGCGGCCCGCGATATACTTATCGTTCGTCGCCATGAATCACCGATTTCAGTCGGATTCTCGAGGCTGTTTTCGCGCTGGAAAGTTTGATCGCCGGCCCGTGAACGACCAGCAAACGACACACCTTGTTTTCCCTCCACCCCCTCCGGAGATATCGGGTCAACAGATACGCGTGGGATCCGTAGCTCTTCGATTCTGGATGGTGTACTGGTATTAATTGGACTTGAAATATTTCTGTATTTTTCGGTTTACGCGCGCCTAGCAAGTCTCAGAACACTGTTTGCTAATCTATCGAATAGGAACAAATTAAAAATATTTTGAATAACAGCGGCGCCTTGGTTAAATCTTCAAATTAAAGTAGGATTACTTTTTTGATTATTCTACAGCTTATCAAAAAATAGTGGGGCTTTCACGGAAGCCGCACAGCTCGTAGAGAAATTGTAGGGCTCTCACAGATATCGTAGAGTTGACGATGAAAATTGTAGGGCTTCCACGAAGGTCGTGTAGCTTATGAAAAATTGTAGGGCTCTTACAGATATCGTAGAGTTTACAGAAAAATTGTGGGGCTCTCACACGTATCGTAGTGTTTGCGGAAAAATCGTAGGACTTTCGCGAAGGTCGTACAGTTTATGAAAAGAATTGTAGGGCTTCCACGAGGGTCGTATAACTTCCAATAAATTGGTAGTTCGCGTCGATTATCGAATTCCTACAGGACGTCTCGAATTTTCCCAGATCCTTCGACAGCGGTCCCAGCTTCCCGCGCAGCCTCGGCCCAATCTCGCTCTCCTTCTGCTCGCTCGGTTACTATACCGCGGCGTCCCCCACCTCTCGGTATCTCCGCGACCTCCGTCGCGTTCAAGCCGAAAGCCGTATTTGGTTGTCGAGTTAACAGACCCGCGAAAGTGCAAGTGAGCTTCGAGAGAGGCGCGGTGCAACAAACGGTTCGACGATATTCTCATGCCCCGTCGAATCCGAACGAGAATCGTTTTCGCGAAAGATTTCAAGATTACGTGGCCTCGCGTATCGTTACTGTCCTCGCTTGCTCGAGGCTTTCGAAATATAAGCCTTCTAAAATTGCGCAACAACCTAGAATTCCATTTCGAATTCAAATCGAGAGAAACCACGTGCCCCGCGGTACGTTCTCTCTCGTTACTCCAGAGAGACTCGAATTAAAAGCGCCGAGGGGTTAATTGGTCAGCTGGACACGGCGAGAAAAGAAGCGGGACAAATGTTTTCCTTAATTCACCAGTCCGCCGCGGCAGCCTCGGAAACCAGTTTGTGTTGCGTCGCGAGCGACGCTAGACCGAGACGACGCTGCCCTCGCACGCAGTTAGGCGAAAGTAAATATTTATAAATTACGGAAATTGAGGAGCAGCAACATTTCGCGACCCTGTGTAGGGGGGCCTCTGATGAAGCTCTTGATCCGACACTGAACTGCATCCACTGGTTAAAATTTCATTTCCAATTTCGAAAACAATTGAATAACGTGGTGGTCGCTCTTTATTGAATGTTGAAAAATCGTGAGAAATCGTCCAGGTCCACGTTTCGTGATCCTCTATAAGGGTGGCTCAAAATCTCCTGAGTGCTAGGGTCTTCTGAAGCTTTTAATTCGACACTGCACCGTGTCAACTGATAAAAATTTCATTCTTTACTCGATTAAAAATTGAATAACGTGGTAGTCGCTCTATATTGAATGGTGAAAAATCGTAAGAAATCGTCCAGGTCTACGTTTCGTGATCCTCTAGAAAGGTGGCTCAAAATCTCTTGAGTGCTAGGGTCCTCTGAAGCTCATAATTCGACACTGCACCGTGTCAACTGATAAAAATTTCATTCTTTACTCGATTAAAAATTGAATAACGTGGTAGTCGCTCTATATTGAATGTTGAAAAATCGTAAGAAATCGTCTAGGTCCACGTTTCGTGATCCTGTATAAGGTTGGCTCGAAATCTCTTGAGCGCTCGGCGCCTGCGAAGCTCATAATCCGACGCTGAACCGTGTCGATTTATAAAAATTTCATTGTTCGTTCGAATAAAAATCGAATAACGCGGTGGTCGGCTCTATCGCCGAAAACCTCGAGCGGATCCGCTCGGCTGGGACTGGCTAGCGCCGCGGGAAAGGTCGTCCGGGGATTTACGGGGCCCTCTCGCGAATTCCATCCGCGGAGGCCATCCTCAAGGACAAGGCATCCTCGTGAATCGGAGGCGGAGAGTCCGTTCTTTCGAGAGACGATCTCTCTCTCTCTCCTCTCCGCTCTCGCTGTATCAAGTTCGAGGCTGAGCGAGGACGCGGCTCGATGCTCTCTCCCACCTCTTTCTCGCTGCTAAAGGTCGCGCGATCCGTAATCGATATATTCCGCCCTCTAGAATTACTGTAGCACGAACGTACGTACGTACGCCGAAAGAGGAGTCAACCGGGACGGCTTTCTGACACACGTCGAAGGTCGCTATCGTACACGGAAAAGTCTCCGGATGATTTCCTGTCTTCTCGGAAATCCTGTTGACGGCAACACGATATTACACGCTGTCGGTTATACGATATCCGTGCTTATGGTTTGCGAGCACTGAAATTGGCACGGTCCGCGATATCGCCTCTCAATATGCGTTAGGGACGGCCTTCGTGCGGGAGGAAACATTCCCAGTTTCGTCGAACGGGCAATTCGGGAGGCAACCTGTTACATTCTGCGCGGATTCTCCTTCGACGATTGATGAGACGGAAATCTTACGAGGAGGAGAGTCTTCGGGTCACCTTCGGGTCGCATCACCCTTCAGAAGCTACTCCACGAAGCGACAATCGTGCGAAATACAAATTTTCTAGCTGAATTGCTACGAATTGTAGCGAAATAAAAAGTTATTTTACTTCTTCATATCATCGATAGATAATGATGCAGCAATATTCTTAAATTGCAAAAATGTCTTCGCTACTTTTAAAATACTACTACTTGTGATGAACGCGTTGAATCTGGCAGTCTAGTTCGACAAATTTTCTGCGCTTGGTGCAACATTATTGTTACACAGGAGTCGCTTATGAATTTACGTTTTTTTGCTAATCTTTCTACTGCTTTAAATTGTAACTATTCGGCATAAAATCCAGGAGTTGTTTATGAATTTACGTTTTTTTGCTAATCTTCCTACTGCTTCAAATTGCAACTATTCGGCATAAAATCCGCGGTCCAGTTCGGGTTCGATTGACCCCCGATAGCGCGGAGGGGGTTGAAGAGGGATCGAGGGGAGGAAGATTTCGTGGCGACGCGATCGACTACGTAACTGGGAAGGAGGAAGCGCGTGCACGAGGGATTGGGGGATCTCGGAACTCGGATTCGATCGGATCGGATCGGTATAAGTTGGACGGGCGTGGAGGGGCCGGCTCGGCGGCATTCTTGCGGCACCGTCGAGGCGAGGCGCAGCAGTATAACGGGTCCGTGTACCCGGCATGTACCCGGCCTCTCTCGGGAGGACTCTGGAGAGCTCTTGGAAGCCGAGAAGACTCTCTCCGGCGCGTATAGTTCGGTCAACCTTGAGCAGCACGCGGCCGAAGCGCTATAACGAGCGGCGACTTCTTCTTCTTCTTCTTCTTCTCCCTCGCCCCCCTCCCCTCGTTCGCCTCGACCCCACGCACATCCCTCGTTTCGCGTTTTCACAAGCGTTCGCCACCGATTCTCCAACGGAAACCCCACCTATCGTGACATCTCGTAACGCTTACTCCAGCCGGAGGACTACGACGAGCTTACTACTCCTCCTCCGCGTCTCGTAATTGGTCCATCTCCGTTCTCTTGAATCAATCGCGTAAACGTTGCTCAGGAAGTTGGGAAATTCGATGGAGAGTAGCCGGGGGAACAATCTCTACGCTCGGAAAGAAAGATGCGTGTATCATTACAGTGTTGCAGGTAGATAGAAAGATTTCAGAGAAGTTACAACGTCTCGAATGAGTTCGCAGGGTCACCCCAAAGGCCGTAGAGGTCGTAGAAAAATATTTTTATTATACATAAAAGATTGCAGCGTGTGTAGAAAAATTTTAGAGCTTTCGCAGCGGTCGTAGAGCTATCAGGAAAATCGTAACGGTCGTAGATCTTTCAGAAAAATCGTAGGGCTTCCTCAAAGATTGTAGAGCAGCCAGAAAAGATTGTAGAGCTCCTGCGACGGTCGTAGTCTCTTCGCGAGGGTCGTAGAGCTTTCAGGAAAATCATGGGTCATCCTCAATAAGCGTACAGTAAAAGTGCAGGGCTTTCGAAGCGGTCGTACGACTCATTGAAAAATTGTAGAGCTTTCGCAGCGGTCGTACAGGTCGTAGAAAAATTGTAGGGCTTTCGCAGCGGTCGTAGAGCTTGCAGAAAAATCGTGGGGCTGCCGCATCGATGGTAGAGCATCTATGAAAATTCTGGAGCTTTCGCGACGGTCGTCGAGCTTTTAGGAAGGGCTTGTAGGGTTTTTGAAGGGGTCGTACAGCTCGTAAAAAATTGTAGGGCTTTCGCAGCGGTCGTAGAGACAGGTTGCAGCGCGTTCGCCGCCGGTTCAGGCGAGTGTTGAGCAAATCGAGAGGAGGTCGTCCAAGGGTTGGCAACAGCGGAGGTTCGTTCGCACGAGGCCAGGTGTTACTTTAGGGCTGGAAATCGCGTGGGTGCGAAACGAGAGTGAGTCACATTTCGAGCGTTGACTCGCTAATGGATAGATCGAGGGTGGGGGAGAAAGAGATCGAGAGACAGCGGCAGCGGGCCGAGGAAAGCGAAAGCTTCGATCGCCGGAATAAGGACATTTCGTATGCAGCGATATATCGTTTCGATGGCAGCGCGCAGTGGTCGGCGGGGACCGATTGCTGCTACCTTTCCACGATCTCTCGCTCGTGGAAGGCTGCGCGGCGAGAAGAGAGGCGGCGGCTGGTCAACGAAACGATCGTAGGAGGTGCGCGCGCGAGGCCAGGTGGGAGAAGGGAACGCGGGTTGTCGTGATGTCACCCGGCTTCATTCGTCTCTTATGAATCGTTTTCTTCTTATGGCGAGATTAACTCACCACCCGTTGCATCCTCTGAGTCGTTGCCACGGCGGCGCGGCGAGATACCCTAAGCCCCATTAGGCTCGGCGCTGACGCTTCAAAGCCGGGTATCCTGAGCGTTTTAATAGCTTCTATTTCAAACGCGAATCGTGGCACCACTTCCCCACCCCGTCCCCGAAAAACAAACACAATTTCCGATGAGAAGAAATAAGAGGAATTTCTTTCGTAATTGTCGTGAAAGATATATTTTGCTCCGGCTTGCATCACACGCTCGTCGACAAACGACATAATCGCGAGAATACAAGTACAAGTAGTGTTTCCCAACCGCTCTAAATAGGTTAGCGGGTTCGCAGCGAGCAGGTTCTGAAATAAAAGAGAACACTTTGCGACCGCAAACGGGTTAATCAGAGCTCTCGACAGAGAACACACCGAAAAATTGATATTACTTAATTTCTCGGTGGGATTCGGAGCGCACGAACCGTGGAACTGTGTAGAGCCGTGTTAAAAGTTTGACAGGACAGTTCGGAAAAGTTGGAACAGTGAGGAGTTGGGGAGGGTGGTGCGCGCCTCCCTTAACCAGTGGCAGCAGCCAAGGGCCGAGCTTCCGTCGGTCGATTTTCGCGTTCTCGTTTTCCGATCAGCAGATTTGTGTGTGTGTATGACTTCGTTGGCGCGTGTTACGTGCGAGCAGCGCCGTTGTAGCCAAGCGCGCACGCTTTCTCTCGAACTTTCTACACGGTCGTCGTCTAAGCAACGGGACGGACACGTTGGTCAG
Source organism: Lasioglossum leucozonium (assembly GCA_028454225.1). Taxonomy (NCBI): domain Eukaryota; kingdom Metazoa; phylum Arthropoda; class Insecta; order Hymenoptera; family Halictidae; genus Lasioglossum; species Lasioglossum leucozonium. The sequence goes on from CM052214.1 coordinate 4,914,302, forward strand.
AAGAAGCGGAGGCCGGCCTAACACCGCGTGGCGCGTGACACGCGCGTTACTCTATTTTCTATTCGCATCTAATTCCGTCGGACCAGACGGAAAGCGAGAGGAATCGGGCCGCGGCGGGCCGAGGCGGGTCGCCGACTCCGAGACCCGACCGTCATTTCTCTATAATTCTCCGCGGTGCCCCATAACCACCGTCCGATCGCCCTTTCTCTTCCGCGCCATCCTCTTCGACCCTCTCGTCACCCTCGTCCGTAATTAACTGCCCTCGGATTTTCGGACGGAGCTTCGCTTCAGCCACGGCGTCTGACGATTTGCCGAAGGCATATTCTAAATTTTTATTATAGAGTGGCGACTTAGTGTCGCAACCTAAAATATTGTTTACATTATTAAATTAGGCGGTATCTAATCAATTACTAAACATTTCAGTATTTTACGAGATATATCAAATTGGTATCCATAAATAAAGATAAATCATGTAGAATTATTCTAGGTTGGAAGAAATGTTTAATTTCCAAGTTAAAATAGCTCGCAGCTACTCAGACCATTACTTCCGTCTGCAATCTCGACCAGTGTCAATGCTCAATTGATAAATTATCCAGTTACATTAATCCCTCGAACATCTCGAAGAGACTCGAGCCGTTTATAAGAGTAATTTGCTGTTGAAAAATTTCCTTCGAACCGAAATAGAATTCTATTTTGCAGAAGGCATGCGCAGGCACACGATAAACTTTCTTTTTTTCTTCTGTGAGATTCCCCGAACGACGAAGAATTTCTAATCTCCTCGACCAGAAAATGAACGCTGCAGAGTCGAGTGATCGATATACCCTAACCGACGTTCCCACCCTCTACGGTAGCTGAAGAAGGGGTCGGCGGAACCCACGTGGAGGTCGAAGCGAACCGAATTGCCACAGAAGTTCCATTAGCGAGTGAGCGAGCACGCTCTCGCGTTGCGTGCCGGTAAGGTGTGTTGCAATTCCCGTTGCTGGTTTTCGCTCCGATCCAGAAGACGACACCCACATGCCGTTGCTTCCATTACCATATGCGGAGATCCCGATGGTCTTGGGTTTCCCGTGTGGCAGGGCCGTGTCTCTCTCAGTCACCGGGCGTCTGTCTCGTGGACCGTCAGTTCGGTAGATCGGTGCTCGCTGCTGGTTCGCTGTTCCCTGTTCGCTGCTCGCTCGGATCGACGGTCGCTGGTTCGTTCACTCGTTAGTACGATCGTCGACTCGCGCGCGTGCTCGATCGCTCTCCCGGCGCTCCTCCGACTTCGCCGTTTCCCTGGGAAATTCGTTTCGCTGGTCTGGCCATTCGAACAGATCGAATCGATCTTCGATAGGCAGCTTCGAAAAGGTCCTCGATCCTGCGTCGACGCACCTGACAGGTGCGCGATCGTCCGTAAATTCGTGTTGACAGTGAACGATCAGTGAACAATGTAGGAGTACAACGTTCTCGCAGGAAATTGTGGGTCGGTGATTACGAACGTGGTGCAAGTCAACATTTCTGCTTGTTAGTTTGCTAATGGTTATATGATATACCGTGTGTCGTCGCGGTGAAATATTTCTCACCAGATCGGACCGAAAGTGTAAATATCTCGAGGAAGATTTATTTCACTTTCGTAGTGACTGGCACGAATGACGAGTTCTAGTCGCTGTGGACGAAAACGCGTTCGGGTCGGGCCGGGCCGGCCGGTATCCCGAAAGTTTGTCCAATTTCTTCGGGACCCGATATTTGATTAAAAATATAATTTGTCATCAATGCTTCATCGATCATTCGATTCATTATTGCAACAAATGAGCGGTAAAAAGATCAAAAAATCAAAATAAAAGAGAAATTATGTTTCGAATCAAATATCGGGCAAGTGTCAGGGCCCGATTGAGTCTCGCACCGTTCGAAGATGTTTATAGATCGGACAAATGTCGAACCTGGTCGGGCCGGAATTTCGGGACGCAGCACTGGCAACCTAGAACATGTCCGCGGAAATTGCCGACGGTTAAGATTTCTTTATAAATTCCTTTATCGATGCTACTTCCCATCAACCCGCTGCTCATTCATTGGATTGTATCGCTAGAAATTGAATAATTGTGATACGATTTTCCCGGACAATGGGTCGAAGCACGGTTCGCTCGAGGAGCCGCGTTCTAAGGCGAATCGCCTAAGCAGCAGGCGAGCACGGTAGTTCGTTACCAGTGTCCCCCGAGTCTATTCGGATATAGTTGGCCCGTTGTAGCCCGCCCGAACTAGCCGTCAGCGAGTAGGAGCGATCGGTCTTTTGCGCGACGGCGTTGGACAACCTCGTGGCTCGTCGTAGAAAACGTTACGTCTGCGACGTGGCCCGTGATAAATTCGGTCGTTGATTCGTTAAGGTTCGTTCGTTCGTACATACATACGTGCGTCTGGAGCCTGGGCAAACGGTGCTGAACGAACGAACGAACCGTCGGACAAACACCGGGGAACGAAATTAGCCTTTCTCTTCTCCTCTCTTCTGTGCTCCGGCGGTTCTCGCGCTTGTCTCTCCCTGCATTGTCCGGCGGTGTCCCGCCAGTGTCGCTAAGCTCTCCGGCGGCTATCCGTCGCGTCTTATCGAACGAACCGGCTGAGAATCGATCGATCCGTCGCACAACGCGTTTGTGATTCTCGCTTAGCAGTGCGCGCGCGACCAGTGTGTGTTTGCGTCCGATCGAAATCGAAGGTGTCTGGTCGCAGGGTTGGAAAGAGGAGCGGCGGACCGACTGCTGCCGGAAACGACAACTGAACGGGGTCTTGAAATGACGAGGGTTGCGAGGAGTCGGGACGATCGTCTTCCATGTGCCATAGTACGCGATCCTCGTGCCTCGAGAATTCGCTGAGAATATTCGCCCCGCGAGAGAAGTGCGCGTTCCCCGAGGATCCGTGAACACGCGGAGGTGCGAGAATCGACTGGGAACAACACCCGCCGGTGGGAAAATTTCGAAGGGACAGAGAGAAGAGAGTGGTGTGCGTCGGATTGTTGGTGAATTGTGCGAGAGAGCAGGTCCTCGATGTACCACCAGGACACGTATCGATTCGTCTAAATCTTGAGAAGAGGAGAGAGCAGCAGCAACAGCAGCTAATTAGACAGAGAGATGTCGACGCAGGCCTATTACAGGGACAGGCTAGGCTTCGACCCGGTGGACGCGGTCGCGGAGCTGCAACGGGAGCAAGGCTCGCAGCGCGGCTACGAGGAGTCGCTGTCCAAGTTCAAAGGTCAGAGCGACGGGTTTTCACACGGATTTACCTGGTGGAGCACGACCACGGAACGCCAGGATAACTGGCGCGCCGCTAACCGGCCCGCAGAACATCGGCCCGGCAGCTCGCAGGGTTTCTGGGGTTGCTGGGCGATGTTCATCGAGGCGCACGGTAGGTGGAGAGTTGGCATGCCGATGCTGGACCCTGTCCAACTATACACCTTTTGCCCGTGACCCTTATACACCCTTCTCTCCTCTCCCACCCCTCACCCTTCTTCTCGCGGAGAACACACTTTTCCGTCGATTTTTTTTGCTTCCCCGAAGGCGTTCTCTCTTCTTACTGGTTCTCTTTTCTCTCACGCAATCGGGCACACGCTTCAGCTTCAGCCCCCGGCGTCCGCCCAACCCCTGGTCACACAGGGCGGCACCGAATCGCGCGTCACTCTGTCTCTCGCGAAATCGGTAGAGTCGCGTTCCGCGGTGTGAACGGTAAAATCGATTGTTGTCTGATAACGTACGCACGTTTTCATTGGCACTGTTCGTCTTCTTCGACGGAGAAGTTCGTACAACCGCGGCTGATTTCTACGCGTGAAAACGAATTGAAAATAATCTTTTCTCGTTCTGGACCCCGCGTTCTCGAGAAAATCGAACGTTCAGCAGCGTGTCACGGACAAGTGTCGCGCGCCCGCAGTTTGCTCGGAGGTAGTCGAATTAATTTTAAAAAGTTCAGGGCACAGTGCACTGTTTCAATGCTTGATGGAGTTGCGTTTATGAAAATATTTCAACAACGAAGGTATACAGGGTGGCCCGACGTGTTTGCACCTCTAATGTTTTTGTTGTTTTTAAAGATACGTCGAATGTTTTAAGGACAACGTTGAATGGTTCATGTGTGGGGTTCACGCGATAAAAATATTTGTTAAAATTATTTGTTGTACTTATATATTTTTCATTTTACAATTATAAAAAATATGAAGTTCCTTACATGGAAAGATGCATAAAATCTACATAAATAAAGCCTTGTCATTATTGTAATCTAGAAGTTTAGCGTTACGGATCTCAAGGTCACCTCAATCTTTTTTTTTATAGTCACTAAATTCCTAATGAAAGTGACAAGATTACCTCGATATCTTTAAAAGAAAAGAAACGACACAAAAATAAAAATATTTTTGTGTGAGCCCCATTGAACCGTTCAACTTCGGCAAAGATATTTAAGGTGCAAACGTTAGGTGACTCCACCCTGCGTATATGGGAAGAATTCAATATATCGATTTTCTCGAAAAAACGGAGCTCCGTATGAAAAAATATTCTACCAAAAAGTTTTTCTGATTTTTCACGTAGAGTCACCCGCTGCCCGGTTGCACCACAATCTGCCCACCCTCTGTATAACAAATCGGTTTCGAGACTATTAAGAGAGAACCGAATCGTCTAGCGAGCCTCCAATACATTGACCTTGACTTTTGACCCTTTCGATTCTCACACGATTTCGACGATCGAGTAACAACCCACCGTAACACACCCACTAACGTTTTTTGAAGTGTTGTGTGCCGCCTAATACCGATCGAGATCACCGTAGATCCGCCAGGCTTCTCCCGCCTCCGTAGATCGTATTCACGCATATCTAGATCGTCGGAGTCGCTTCTTTCGCTAGAACTAACTCTCGCACGGACTGTTTTCGATCCACCGCGACGGCCACGGGCTGCGCGGTGGCTGCGTCGCGTCGCTGGTAACAGAAAATTCCGGTGGTTGTGGACGATTCCAGTGACGCTAATCGCGATCACTATGTTCGGCGGTGGTGCAGCGTCGCCGTGGTTCGAAAACCGGCTGCGAGTTTTAGCTTGCCTTTATGGCGAGGAGGATTGTCCGTTGTTTTGCGCGCGTTTGTCGCGTATGCGATTCGATCGTCCGATCCGATTCGGATCACGGAAACGTTTAACGTGCTACGCGCACGTACGCGAGCCGACGCACGTACTCGCGCGATCCATCTATCTCGATCCACGTCGCCTCACGATCTCTCGAAACGTTTCCGCTCGTGTTACGCCCGTTCCCTCCGAAATTCCAAAGCGCCCCGAGCGTGTCCTCGTTGTCCCAATTTATCTCCATTATGTTTCGGTATGCCACTCTTCCGAGTCGTCGGCGGCCGCACGATGATCGCGTCTCGAGAGACGGACCTCTCCCCGTCGACTCTCGATTTCTCGTCGCGTCGATCTCTGCGATCCGCTATATAAAACCCCTCTGTCGACCACCGAAACACGCCGGCGACGACGTCGTTGTCCAATCAGCGGTTCAACGGACGAACGAAACGCAGACGAAGAACCGTGGAATCGTCTGGTCGATTACACGGGTCTCGCACTCTCGAAATTGTCACTCGCTGATTATAGCGGTACGGTGTAACAGAGAGAAGACGGAATCAATTTTTTTTTTGGTGATTTTGTTCATCCTTTTGCTACTGATTTAATTCACAGTTTTCAATTCACCCTTACACACGGAACAAGTCGTGATAGAAGTAACATCGTTGATGAAATTGTGCGCGCAGTATATTGTACCCGTTGAATTTTACAGTTTATCTCGTTATTCATAATAAGAACTTGACTCTTAGAAAGGGTGAATTTGATTTGCAAGAGGGTGAATACGATCTGCGAAATGGCACATTCGAAGCGTGAATCGACAGATTCCTTTCGCGAGCCCAGCTGCCTCGTTCGCGCCGATAACAGCCTGCCCCTCGAAACTTGAGATTCGAATGTAACAGCAACAGCTGTCCAAGCATACGATACAGAGTGTCTCCTTCAGTACGTTGAACGCCCATGGACATCGGTCGTCGCTGTGAAATTTATACCGCTAAATAGCAATTTATTTATGAACAGCAATTTATTCTTTCAAATTCCATGAACAGACGGATTTTTATGCGAAATAAAAATTGTATAAATTGTCGGATGGTTATATAAACGTTCACTTCTTAATAATTTTATACAGGCTCTCCCAGAAATGCAACTTCTTGAAAGGAGTGATTCCTGAGCTAATTTGCAGCAACTTTTCCCTTTGTGAAAGTGTTCTCCGCGGCTCTGTTAAGGAGTTATCAGCGAAAAACACGGACCAATCGGAGCGCTGCTGGGTGTTGGAACCCCGCCCACTGGCCCCGATTGGCCCGTGTTTTTCGTCGACAACTCGAAAACGAAGCTGCGTACAGCATTTTCGCAAAGGAAAAAGTTTCTTCAAATCGCCTCAGGAATCGTCCATTTCAAGGAAGTACATATTTCAGACAGCAAAAATAATTTTTCATTTAAAAAAAATATTTATTTCTGTCACAGACGCGTGAATGGCTAATCTCTAGTTAAATTGAGTTTTGTCCACCGTGTCTCCGAAGAACATTTCAAAATTGGCCGAACACGGCGTCAGGATTTTAAATCGTGGGATTGTGTAACAGCAACGGGACGAACGAACACAGCGAGAGCGCGTCTCCTTTCGAAAAGCAAGAAGTTGCACGGAACGATAACGTAGAGCGTTTGCTGGCCGGTAGCCTAGATGGAATCGGTTAATCGGTTGTAATTAATTGCCGCTTCGGAGAACGAGCGCGCCTCCTACTCGATTAATTTCGATCGCGTCGTCGAACCTAATATCTCGGTCGTATCTCGGGCTTCCATCGACCACGTCCGGGAGCGTGTAATCCGTAATCCTTCGCTGGGAGACGATCGCGAGCCTAAGCAATCCGACTGGAAAGCGGATTTTCTCGCTTCCCGCTGTTTTAGAGCCGTAGATCATTAGATGCACCTATCAACCCTTCGCACTCGGCTGTCTCCTCTAGGGAGACGCCGCTGATCTTTTCAGCAACTCCCTTCAGGATACGAAGAGACTGACAGTCGTGCTACTTGTGAGATCACTGAACCCACACCAACCAGTAAAAGCAGTTTGTCCACAATTACACTGGATTTTTGTCACAAGTGTAAAAAAAATGTTGATGTACTATTTTCAACATGTTCGACTCTTATCAATGAGAAAAACCAATTAAAATATCATTGATAAAAACATGTTGATGTATTATTTTCAAGAAATTGAAATTTTAGCAACCAGAAAAATTAATTAAAATATAATTAATAAAAAAATGTTGATGTACTATTTTCAACATGTTCGAATCTTATCAATGCTTGCTAATTTTATTTTGCGCAAAGATCCACAGTAATTTATGACAAAAAATGGTAGGCGTAATTTAAAACAGTAAAATCATTAGAGGGATCCACGAGTACTGTCACATTATTTCGAATCTATTAAACATATTCACTCTCATGTCAATAACACCGGGTATCCACTTTCAATTTCTCTTTAAAACATTTTTAATATTTTCGTCGATAAGCACCGAAATCATTGTAGATTTTATGTTCTGTTGCATCATCGCAGATTAACCTGCATTCGACGAGCAAAAAATATGCATTGAAACTCTAAAGTGGAACATCATTGAATATCGTACAAAATTTTGGTTATCGACATAAGTCAATAATTGTTACTGCAATTCTCAGGTAAATAATTATTATTTCGCACAAATAACCGCTCTGTCTAACGCTAAACCTACCGAGCACTGAAAGCGATTAAAATCTTTCAACACGTATAAACGAGGCTCTGTTTAATCAGATTTTGCGCAATTTATCGAATCGATTTCCATGTAGCTAAATGTATTTGCAAATAGTCTAATTTTCTTTCTGTAACACTGATGGAACCTAGCGCCGAAATCATTCAATTTTTATTTTTGCTAAATTTATAATTTCAATAATTATAAAATGAGAAAAACCGGTCGTTTGACGTGTTAACGATGACCGCGTGGTCCGAGTAGCTGGCAGGTGGATCCGACAGGAAAGAACGGCGTTCGGGCAGCGTAGCTGCGAGGATCGTGCGAAGGTTGCAGAAAATTTTCGGGGCCAACTGGTAGATCGATGGGTGGTGGAGTCGTCGGTGTGTGCATTGGCAATTAAAACAAGCGGGTCTGATTCCGTCCAAGTTTGAGCTCGCACGTTTGCTTGTTCCTCGACTGCTCCTTTCCCTGTCCGTGCAGCCGCCGCCGCCTACACGTATCGAACACACCACCTATCCGGGGCGGCTGCCTACCCATCTACCTACTTACCTACCAATCCGACCACCTACCTGTCCGTCTGCCTGTCCGTCTGTCCGGCTGCTTGACTGCCTGCTTGCCTGATGCCTGACGCCCTGACGTACCACGCCAGATCTAGGGCCGCGTAGGCGATCGTCGTTTTCCCATCGCCGTCGCGAACTTATTGAAACCCCCCCTCTCTCTCTCTCACACTCTCTGTCTCTATCTTTTGCTCTCGCGAACGCGTTCGAGAACCGTGGAAATCGAGCTCGGTGTTTTTCCTCGATCGGGTTTTTGGGATGTTTTTTTTGGACTTTTCATCGGCATTGTCCGAGCGCGCACACTAACCGACCGCCACCCTTTTCTGATTGCAGACGAACGAGACGCGATCCAGAAGAAAACATTTACCAAATGGGTGAACAAGCATCTGAAAAAGGTAAGCTCTCCGCCGTGCCGCGCGTCGCCGCGGTGAGAATGCCTCGGAACGGCTCGGAACGCCGCAGATCGAGAGCGCGCGCGGACAATTTAGGCGTCTACGATTCTGTTGTGCGTTGTCGATGGGAGTTTGACCGTGCACGCGCCGAAATACTGCGCCGAGGGTACGGACACGCATCGGAGAGCTGCGACGAAAGCCGAGGGAGCGTTAGCGGCGGTGATCACAGCTTAGAAATGTATCTACAGTGGGTGTACAAAGTATTCGTACTCCTTTCAAGAACGAATAACTTCTTCGAAGTTCGACCCAATAGCTTGAGTTTTTCTTTTTGAGACGTTAGATGGATTTGCTTACTAGCTAATGTGTAAATAATTGTTTCTAAAAATTATTATTGGTCCCGTTTGCAAAGCAAAATGTAATGAAAATTTCAAACATGTATTTTGTAAATCGAAGAATTTAGGGTTTGCGTATAATATTTTCAATAATTTATATTTCATAACGACTTTGATCGATTTCGATAATACTTTGTACATGTATATAACTTACTTATACCTACCAAAAATAACTTATAAATTTTCATTACAGAAATTGCGACCAATAATTATAACTAGTCCATCTAACATCTCGAAGAAACTCAAGCTGTTCGGTCGTATTTTGAAGAAGTTTTTAATTATACAATTTAGACGTAGACGCATCGATCTCTCGTCTTCTATCGCAGATCCAATGTGCTCTGCATGCCTTACAAGAAGTCCCCTGGCAGGAATGCGTCTGTAGGTCATCCGATTGGGTCTTTGCACTTTCGGTACTAGCCGAATTATTGGCTGCGCCGTCCCGCGAGACTTCTTGCGAGGCACGTGCTCTGTTACCCAAAGAAAAGAGGATCAGAGAAATCGCGTATCCGACGAATCGGCAGTCAAAGAGTCGCCAAGATAGCATGGTTGCTTTGAGAATCCAGGGGTTTCGAACGGTGTGTGGTCCGACGGTGGTGGTGGTTTAAGCGAGTTACGACGCTCCGTCCGGTTAATACGGATCAACGTTTACCCGGTCGTAATCCATCGTTGAAGTATGATATCCGCTAGGGGCGAGACTCGGGTTGAGCGAGTTACGGCGTTGTTCCTCGAAGTCGGCCCTTCCTTCGAAATATCGAGCGAATACTAATTTTAGACCGACCTTAGACGTACGGCCAGGAGGCCATGGTAAGTCGAATCGAATCGCAACGAGGCGAGGCGCGAACGAGAGAGATATATAGAGAGAGAGAATCTATCGAAACACCTGATAGGTGCGAGCGCAACGGCGCGCAACGCCCGGGACAACCAGCTGTTTCGTAACCGTGCCGCTGTACCCAGCTCAACGCGTTTCACACACGCGCAACAACGGTTCCACCAAACCCTGTCCTACAGGTATAAGCGCGTGGGCAAGGCGCGAACATGTGTGGACGTGTGTGCATGTAGGACGGGAGCGCGTGGGTCGAGCGTGTCGCGAGCTCCCTTCCAGGCGAGATGAGGGTATTTCACGCGCTGCTATAGAAGGCAACGCGACGAGGAAACCGAGTGGGTGAGAATCGAGGAAATCGACGGGATCCAGCCCAAACACATCCGCAACCTGTTTCACCGCTTGTTCTGGATAAGTGGCGGGGCCCGAGCCAGGCGCGCGGTTACGCACTGCTTCGGCAATCGCGTCCACGGTCTAAGAACGTTCACGAACGCCCAGCCTGCTGCTCCTGCTTCGAACTTCTGAGTAAAAGGGCGCGAGCGCCTCCGCAATCCGTTGGGACGTTCTAGAAGCGGTCTTCGAGGCTTCGCGATTTTTCCCGGAGGTCCCATCACTTTTCTTGGGAACACTCTCTCTCTCTCTACTATTTTTCTTCCAGCTCGTACAATTTTTCTTGGGGACTCCACAATTTTACTTCGAGGTGCTATAATTTTTCTTGGAGGCTCAGAAATTTTTTTTTGGAGGATCAGCAATTTTTTTGAAGGCTCTGCTATTTTTCTCGGAGGTCCTATGATTTTTCTTCGAGGCTCTGCAATTTTTCTCGGAGGTCCTAAAATTTTTTGGTGGCTCACCAATTTTCCTCGGAGGTCCTTATAGTTTCTCTCGGAGGTCCTATGATGTTCCTTCGAGGTTATAAAATTTTCCTCGGAGGTCCTAAATTTTTTTTGGAGGTTCAGCAATTTCCCACGGAAATCTTATAGTTTTTCTCGGAGGTCCTGCAATTTTCCTCGGAGGTCCTAAAATTTTGTTGGAGGTTCAGCAATTTCCCACGGAGATCTTATAGTTTTTCTCGGAGGTCCTATGATTTCCCTTCGAGGTCCTACAATTTTCCTCGGAGGTCCTAAAATTTTTTTGGAGGTTCAGCAATTTCCCACGGAGATCTTATAGTTTTTCACGAAGGTCCTATGATTTCCCTTCGAGGTCCTACGATTTTCCTCGGAGGTCCTACAATTTTTTTGGAGGTTCAGCAGTAATTTCATCATCAGCAATTTTCCTCGGAGGTCCTATGATTTTCTTTCGAGATCGAACAATTTTCCGCGGAGACTGTACACCGTTTGGGCAACACGTTGAGCCATAAATTTCATAGCAACCGACCTAAAGGAGAGAGAAGAGGGAACAGGTTAGACCGCGCGAATGACTAAGAAGATGGACGCGCAGTAGTTTCTCGACATGCATCTCGCATGTGGCCGAATGCTCGAAGCGTGTCGAGAGGTCCCCGTTGAATTTCTGTGATTCCGTTATCTGGATCGTCTGGACGCAAGTCATCGCCTCGCGTTTTAAACGACGCCGACGCGTGACGTGACGTGCCTAGTGGGTTTTCGGAGGGGCGACGCGCGACGGGGCGACCGCGTTGATTCCCCGGTTGGTAGGTTGTGAGATCCGATTAACGAGATTCCGAGTATCGCTACCGAACAACCGTCGCCACTGTTCTGCGGCTCGGTCGGCCGCCGAGCATACGCAAGACGGAAAAAAAACGACGGCGTCGATGCCAGTGACGAGATTCGGACGCCGACGAAACTCGTCCCGTCCTCTTCGCGCGCACTCTCTTCGGCTCGTTCGCTGCTCTCTATCTAGTACGATGACGAAGAGAGCGAGCGGACGTCGACGACACGGCGCGCGACCGCGAACAATTCTCGCAACTCGAGACGCGTTAGCCTTGATCCTCTCGGCGCGACCAACGAAACCGTTCGGTTCGTCGATTTGCGCCGATGACGCGTCTCCCGCTTCCGTTTTCGGAATCGGAATATCGAGCCCCAACAGCGCAGCGCAGCGCAGCGACTCGATCGATGGATCATCTCGCGACACCGGGAGAACGAGAAATAGAAGACCGCGAGTGCACCGATCCTCGTCGATCAGAGCCCGGGATAAATTCTCCGCGAGGCTTTCTCGTTACTCGACAACCAGTATGCCGTATGCAGAGGAGTAACCGGGGAGAAAGGAAAGACTCAACGAGAGCGAGAGAGGAAAGGAGAGAGTGAGCGAGAGAGGCGAGGCGAGGCTGAAGCGGTTCGTAAGCGGCGCGAGCATAACTCGAATGGCATTTCGAGGGTTATCGAGGCTCATTTTCTTCCTGTGTTAGTCGCCGCGCGCCGCGCCGTTTCGAGCGGCGCCTATCGAGACCGCATTACTCACCCCCTTACTCACGCTCGCCGCCTCCGCTATCTACCCTCTTTCGCTCTTCGAAACGTTCTTCCGCGTTCTCTGACCTACTGCAGAAGCTTTCCCGAAGAATTTTTCCGCTTTCCACGGTTCTAAACTCTCCGGAGCTTGGTGCGAGAGACCACCCACCGAACACTCTTGCCCTTTGTTCGCTGGCTGGGCGTGTCCTGTCTCGTCGGTAGGCGTGGACTCTCGCAGCTCCGAATAACCTATTTCTCTGCTAAATCCGACGATCTCTGCCGATTTTCATTCTGGACTTTACGGTCAAAATGTAACTTCGAAGATGAACAATCTTTCTCCTCAGTAGGCGTGGCCAGCCCCTCAGTGGGCGTGGCTTCGTACCTTTCTTTTCCGTCGATCCAGGGCTGTTTTGATTCGTGTCCATTTCGGTATTCTCTATAAATTCTTCTCTCTGCATAATAGGTCTGGCGTCCTCACTCTCTCCATGAATCCCAATTTCGCCGAATTCAGGGCAATTTCCCTCAAATCAATTTCTTCTGCTTGCATAATGGGCGTGACCTGTCCCGAGTGGGAGTGGCCCTGTGGCTCTCGGTTTCTCCTCAGATTCGGGACAATTTTCGTCCACGTTCTGCACAAATGTTCTCCTCTATCTAGCTTGTAAAGTCCTCGTGTTCTCGCTTTCTATGAGGCGTGGCCTGTCCCAAGTGGGCGTGATTCTCGTTGCCCTCGATTTCCCAGGGGCCGGAGTAACGCCCCACGGGGCAATTCGTGCCCCGGCGGCAAGCCTGTTTTCGTTTTCTCTTTCGGCGTTGGTGTTGCACACGCGACGCGAGACGGCCAGCTCGGACTCGGTCCTCTCCGGTAATGGATTCCAGGGGAATACGGCGAACGGTACTGCGTGCTTGCTTGTCGCTCGGTACTGGTTCTGCGCGGCTGGCTGGCTGGCTGGCTGGCTGCCTACCTGTTCGATTCCGCGCTCACGCGCCCACCTTTCCTCTCGTAACTCTGACCTTATTCGGAAACGTTCTCCTGCGAACGACGTTCCCGATTTACCACCTCTTGCCCGGTAAGTAGGTGGCCAGGTAGGCAGTTAGGCGTGCGAGTACGGGCGAGCGACAGCTAGCCAACCAGTCAGTCAGTCAGTCAGTCAGTCAGTCAGTCAGTCAGTTAACCAGCCGGTGTCTGGAGATGTTGCATAGCAGGGTGGGGAAAAACTGACAGCGATCGCTCGAGAGTGAGTGCATGGTTGGGCATGACGCATCGCCGCCATTGCGTAACGTCCGTGCCAGGAAATGGTCCGCTGAAGTAACATAGAGAGACGTCCGTGGATTCCATTCCGTTGAATAAAGACGTCCCGTCGCCCGACGATTTTCGACCGTTGATGGATCGTGGGTACACCGGTTCGAGCCGGTGATCTATGAGCTACACCGAAACCAGGCAGACACGTGGTCGGTCTCCCAAGAATTTAGAGAACTCGCTTCTTGTAGCAGCTTCCTGGCCGGGCTCTCGATAGAATGTCCCGAGGGGGCGTGGCTTTCTGGCCCTCGATCTCGACGGAACCAATTTCGATCCCGACCAACCACATTCTGCACAAATCTAGCTCCTTCTCAGGTTCCCTAGAAATTCAGCTCCTCCACCCTGTGTAAACGTTTCCTTGCCCTGGATTTCGACGGGGCCAATGAGTGCCCCGTAGAGCAATCTTCCTCTAAATTCCATATTCCCTAAAGATTTAGCTCCTCCCTGTATAGTCGCTTCCTCGCCCTGGATTATGACGGAGCCAAGCCAGTGCCCCATAGGGCAATCTTTGCCCCGATTAGATTCCACATCTTCTGAAAATCTAGCTCCTTCCTGTGTAAACGTTTCCTTGCCCTGGATTTCGACGAAGCCAGATCAGTGCCCCGTAGGGCAATCCGCACGCGGCTCATTAGGTTCGCGAAGGATCTAACGAGGTTCGAGAAGATTACGATCACCATAAATGCATAAAATCCTTAAAGCTAGTTACGTCATTGTGCGCTCTGGGATCCGTGACGAGTCGGACACGTCGCCGACCAGTGCATCGGGCTAATTACCTGGGTACTCTGCGTGAGTAATCAGGTATTCCGGGTAGCCAATGACTGCGCTCCGAAATTAGCCGTCTAGAGAGAGAGAGAGAGAGACCGATTGCCCAACACCGACAGGCGGGGCGCCGTAAAACCGATTGATCATAGGAAACCGTTCGAAACCATTCACTTTTTCGACGACCATTCACAAGCGGCGCGCGAGACAGCCATTTCTGCGCTCGATCGATCATGGCGGCTACACGAGATTTCGAGCCCGACGATCATCGGTCGTTGTCCCGAGCCGGGCAAAAACATACCGTGACGCCGTGTATTCGATCTCTGTTTCTACTCGGCCGTTTTTACTTTCGTTTCGCTTTCCTTTTACTCTCTTTTACCCGTCCGACACCGCAACGCCCAGAGACAGAGAGCGAAATAGTAGCATCATCCCGGCTCTCGGCCCCGGCTCGCGACAACGCGCCGATTGTTCCTCTCCGAGGAATTCTCTGATTACATAAGATACATTACGAGATGAAGACCCCGACCGAGTCGTGGTTGTGTTCTGTACATGTTCTCTTTTTGTCCCCGCACGCTTGCCGCAGCACTGGAAGTACGTCAAGGTATGGATCCAGGAGTGTTCGCATCCGATCCCTCCGTTAATTAGGACGAGTGGCCCGGGAATTAGATCGTAGCCTAATTCTTTCACGATGGACTAGTCCCATCTAGGTCCTCGGATGCTTCTGCCGATCTTCGGTTCCCAGCAACTAGGGGCGAAAATTAAGCAAACTTTTTAAAAATTGGTCCGAACCACCTATGTTTTCGAAAATTTTGTGCCCGATGTCCATAAAGTCATTAAATTGTGAGGTAGAGAAAATTAAGTATCGAGACCTCCACTTTTCCTTTGAAATTTCGAACAATTCCAGAAAAGATGTTTCACAAATTCTCCCTACCGGTTCCCCCACTGTCAACTATTTCATCCTATATGTACACTTCTAGACTCCCTACCCCTACTCCACAGGAGTTTGGTGGGAGGATCTAGGAGAAGGGGAGGACCCGGGAGTAAGTGGGAGGTCCTAGGAATAGAATAAGGGCCCAGGAGTAGAAGGAAGTACTAGGAGTAGAGGGAAGATTCTTGGAGTAGGGGGAGGTCCTAGCAGTAGAAGAGATCTTAGGAGTAGAGCGAGGTCCTAGGAGTAGAGGGCGGTCCTAAGAATAGAAGGAGGTCCTAGGATTGGAAGGAGGGCCTAGGAGTAGAAAAGGAGGTCCTAGCAGTAGGGGGAGGTCCTAGGAGTAGGGGGAGGTCCTAAGAGCAGGGGGAGGTCTTATGAATAGGGGAAGGTCCTAAGAGTAGAAGGAGGTCCTAGGATTAGAAGGAGGGCCTAGGAATAGAAAAGGAGGTTCTAGCAGTAGGGGGAGGGCCTAGGAATAGAAAAGGAAGTCCTAGAAGTAGGGGGAGGTCCTAGGAGTAGGGGGAGGTCCTACGAGCAGGGGGAGGTCTTATGAATAGGGGAAGGTCCTAAGAGTAGAAGGAGGGACTAGGAGTAGAAGGAGGTCTTAGTAGAGGGAGGACCCAGGAGTAGGGGGAGGTCCCAGGAGTAAGGGGAGGGTGTGGATAAGGCCTGGACCTCAACAATATCTTTCAGAAAGGGCTGAAGCGTCCGATGACGACAAAACTGTTACCTTAGAATTGCACGGGTCATAGACCATTCGTTCCCACGATCGACGGTAGTGGATTATGGTAGCTCCTGGCAGAGAGTAGTCTAACCGCGACTCTCTGTATAGTTAGCACGTCGGTGATGGGACTTTGGTAACGAGAGCCACTACTCTCGGTCGCGGGCCGAAAACCGGGCCACCGCGGAAAGCGAACCGATATATCCGCCGGGTCGATATATCGATTTCTCAATCGACGTTTTTTTTCAGACTTACACGTGTCTGCACGTGTGCGTCCTTGTGAACAACCAGCCATGCTGTTCCCCCACTGTAAGTCCACGGCAGGTGTCGCTGTCGACCCGTTTTGCCGATGTTACCAGGAATTTTACGCATGCACCGTGTGTGTCCTAGTTCTGCCGACCGAGTCACAAGTAATTCCTTCCCGATCCTCCGTCCTTTGTCTGCCAGCGCATCCTTGAACGCGAAAGGAAGCTAATCGCGATATCTACGTGTTCTTCGAACTCTCGCATCATTCTTCGACCGATTTTTCCATCGTTCTCGACGCAATTGTTGTTTTCCTTATATAGTCACTCACTTTTAAAGGGATAATGACAATTTTTATATTCAAAACGATTTGGTTTTCGTTTTTAGAACTTGGAACAAATTCTGCTCAGAATTTTCGACACAGATCTACGAAACTTTTTTTTTTTAATTTCCATTTTTTAGAAATCGGAACAGATGATATTCAGAATTTTTGACATATCGATCCACAAAACTTAGTTTATAAATTTCCATTTTTTAGAAGCCTGAACGAATTATGTTCGACAGAACGTTTTTTTCAAAACTTACATTTTTTAGAAATCAGTACAAATTATATTCAGAATTTTCGACACAGATCTACAAAACGTAGTTTTTAAAATTTTCATTTTTTTACAAGTCGGAACAAATTATGTTCAGAATTTTCGAAACAGATCTACAGAACGTGTTTTTAAACTTGTAAACAACAACTTTTAGCATTATCTCTGTCCGATTTTTCCAGAAACATTTTCTCCCTCGCAGCAAACCAATTGCTCCAGTGTTAAAAAGAACAATAATTTTTCAAGACAAATCAACGTCAGAGGGAAGCGTCGCGCGCGACCAGTAAGCATAGCCTGGAGCGCGACCGCAGCTTAAATCGGTAATCGCTCGCGGCGAATTACGCGGTCACCTCGCCACGTCGGTTCCAGCTTATCTCGTTGGCAGAGCGCGTTTAAAGTTTAACGGGCGGTTTGACGCCGGCGGATTCCACCGCCGCGCGTTCGCACGTGACGCGCCGAAGAACACGTTTATTTCCGCGTGGCACGCGATATCGCCAGCTCCGAAATACTCTCGCATACCTGGCCTGCTGCTCTCCCTGTATGTATCCTGTAGTCTTTCCTCTCTCCCTGCACGTTTCGCGTTCAGAGTTTGCTCGTTGCCTGCTCTCACCTGCATCCTCCGTTAGTTCGCTGTGAAGAGCGCCGAGTGCCTCGAATTTTAATAGAACTTGCGCGCAGAACTCGAAAGAATGGGATTAAATATTTTTTCGCAGGGGGGTGAAAACAGCCCCTGAAAATTAGGGGTTGCACCGAATAACTTCTGCGTCGAATGCGAGTGTCTTAAAAATTCCGAGGCGCTGCTCGGCCTCTCGCTACCCTCCCGTCTCAGTGTGTGTGTACATGTAAACTCTGTAGATGTAAAATTGCCGAATTGTCCCGGAGACACGTGCAAAACGTGTACATTTTTGGTAAAGAGACTGTTCCTTTCGGTCGTGCGAGTCGGAATTGAATTAGCCAGCTCTCTGACCCGTGAAATCGTTGTTACAGGCCAGCAGACATGTCGGAGATTTGTTCGAAGACCTGCGGGACGGGCACAACCTCATTTCCCTGCTGGAGGTTCTCTCGGGCGAGCATCTCGTAAGTGTTCCGCAACCTTGCATTCACGTTGCATACACAGTGTACCGTATTGCCTCGTCTGCTGTACACGGTGATATAGAATACTGTATTCCGGTCATGCCGGGAGACTTGGCAATGCTTTCGCTGAACCCTCGCTGCACGGAGGGGGGTGGCCCCGCTCCTCGTTACGTAACCCACAGGGTGGGGCCCACTTGACCCCGATTAAAAACTCGCCGATGGATTCATTATCGCTCCCGGTACCAGCCGGCGTTCCCTAGACACCCCTCGTCGTCTCCGTATAGTCGAGTTAGGGGATGATTAATCGCGGAATTTAATCGAACTCAAACTATTTTTTCGCGTTGAATAGAGTTCGATTGTACTCGTAATCTTATTTCCGCGATTAATCATCCCCTAACTCGATGATATGGAAAGTAATTGTAAATTATTTTTCTGGTTAAATAATTCTCGTCACAGTAGATTATTTACGTGAAGCGAGGGTTGAACGCGTCTGTAGATGAGGGGAGGGAGCACGAAACGAGGGGAAACAGTTCCCCCTCTCTGCCACTTCTGTAGGGGCGGAACGCGTCACGTGACCGAATCGCGACCGAGATGTAGAAGGGGAAGGTAGAATGGAGGGACAAGTCTTAATCTGATAACTGTAATCGCTACAGTAATAATTGTTACAGATTGCGGATCTTTATGCGAAATAAACTCAATTTAATAGGCTCAGAAAATTTGAAATTAATATAAAATATATATTCTTTTCAAGTTCCTAATTTGCAGATAATTTATACAATAATTATTTTAACAATAATTACCATATCTATACATATTAAATTTCATTTTAGAATATAAATATTTAAATTTATTAAAAAATCATAATATTGAAATTCTACGAACTATCACCCCAATAATTAATTATGTCTATCCAGTTAATAATATTACTAAGTAGAAAATGGTCGGAACAATATTCTTAAATTTTTCTAGTGTCTTAGTTCTTTATTTTGTTCGTCGCAAAGGCGTGAAATCCGCGGTCGAACGGTTAATAAGTAACCGACCACGGTATACTGGCGGGGGTTCGTCACGCTCATACGGACAGTTGGATAGCCGGCGCCAATACGTTTGTTGGTCCGTGCGACATTTAACCGTGGCTAACTGTGCGTTGTTTTTTTTAGCCGCGGGAAAGAGGTCGGATGCGTTTCCACATGCTGCAGAACGTGCAAATGGCCCTTGACTTTCTTCGATACAAGAAGATCAAGCTGGTGAATATCCGCGCGGAGGATATCGTCGACGGTAATCCGAAGCTGACCCTCGGCTTGATATGGACCATCATACTGCACTTCCAGGTGAGTATCGCACTCTCGAAATTGACAATAGGAATGAAATCTAATCGTTCTCCACGGAGCCTAAGCTCTACTAGAGAATCGAATTCTCCTGGCATGTGCGATGCGCTCCGTCTCTCGACGGACACGGACTTGGTTCGCCTTTCGAATCGCGATAATTAATTATCGTACGATAAGCGACGATAACACATCGAGAGCTTTCCGCACGCTCTCTCCCACGCTCTCTCTCTCCCATACTCTGTCGCTCTCACCGACAAAAGCGTTCTCTATGCTCTCGGCGAAACGGAACAAACGCGATATACCGGTTAATCCCTTGCGCTACAATTTATCTCGCGGTAATCAATGTCGAATTTCCCAAAAATTTTGTACTTCTTACCGGGAGCGATTCCCGAGGTGATTTGAAGTAACTTTATCCTTTGCGAAATCGTTCTGCGAGGCTTCGTTCGGGAGTTATTCACGAAAAAACACGGTACCAATCGGAGCGCGGTTAGTGGGCGGGGTCTAGGGGGCGTGTCGTAGCAGCGCTCCGATTGGTCCCGTGTTTTTCGTTGATAACTCCGTAACGAAGCCGCGGAGAACGTTCTCGCAAAGGGAAAAGTTGCTTCGAATGACCTCGGGAACCGCCCCTTTCAAGGAAGTAGACTATTGGGACACCGTGTATACATGCAACAACAAAATAGAATTTTGTTTAGAGGAAATTCACTCTCCGTTTGCAATTTTTGTCGACGCTGTTTGCTGTAATTTTTTTTTCACTGTTCTAAGCTTCCTAAAAAGAATTGGCATTGAAGTTTAAAGCATCAATGAAAAACATTGTTGTTAAGAGTGAAATTTGCAATGATTAATAATATAAACATTCAGTGGTTTTTCTGGCGCAAGGGATTAAATGATTCGAAAGATCGCGTGGTCGAAATTTCCTTCTGGAGAAATTGATATTTGATCCTGTTACCCATATCGATCACGATGCATCTGTCTAATGGTGTATTTTTTGTTTTGTTTCGCGCCGCAGAGCTGGCGACGCAAGGTAAGTTCCCTCCATTTTTACCGTAGTGATTCCCAAAAAGAAAGGAAAAGAACAAAATAAAAACGCGTTTGACAGACGGTGAGACGAAGGGAATTTTCACGATCGAGAAGAATCGAGGCCGCGTAGATCTCTTTATCGACCGCGGTGACCGATCGGGCAAGGTAGATGGCGCTCGATGGTAGATCGAGCGATCCATCGATCCGCGCGTAGGACGCGTCGATTACGAGACGAATCCTGATCATTAAACGCTCTATACTGACTGAAATTCTATAATTTTGTTTAATTTTTTCCTTCAAAAAAACGTCACGAATAAACAATTCTTTCTTCCATAAGCTCGAATTGGTCTATTGAACGAACACGGAAGTGTTGCCGACAATTACACTGGTTTCCGCGAATAATCAATAAATAATTCTAAGTGACAAGAGTTGTTGAAACACGGTGGGAAGATTAAAAGAATTTATGAACACTCGTAAAAACGACTGCGACGAAATTCGTCGGATTATGAGGTAATTAATGTTAATTTGTTATCTCACGTGTGAAACGCGCCGTGCCTCGCCTACGTCATTGTCATTCCTTTATCTCGCGCGATAACGCATGGGAACAAATACTGCAAATTGTCGCGGAACAACGAGCGCTATATTTATCCCGCTGTTTCGTCACCTATTTTCAAACAAACCGCACGCATATGCGTCTTCTAGCAATCTGAAGTTTCCAAATTGTTCGTTTAATAATTTCAATCTGCGAATAATAATTCTCCAAACCCGTAATACATTCGTATCTACAAAAAATATACATGCAATGTAACATAACATACCTAGTTCTTCCCTAGGTAATTTTTTTTCATGTATAAAAAAATATGTAAAAAAAAAGGAATTGATAATGCACTTCTGGGACGGTTGGTGATCCTGGACACAAAAATTAATTTATACAACAATTTTTTTTCTAATCTGTACGATTTTATAATTTTTTATAATTCGTACGATCTCGAAACACGATGTTATTGTTCTACAATTTACCGCGACTAAACATTTAATTCCTGTAACTGTTCGGCATCTGGTGGCGTCACGCGTTAGGGGAAGCCCTATATAAGCAGCATTATAGTTTCGGACGGTGTTGGCAACCGACGACTGCAAATGGTTAGAAGCGTTTAGCAACGACGACAACGAGCACCATAGTTACCAAATCGAAATGGCAAGATGGGAAGACGGAGCGCGGACGAAGAGTCTCGTATCCCGCTCGCGAATGGTTCTTTTATCCATGGTGACCGGATAAAAAAAGAAGAAGAAAAAACAACTGATTGGTCGCCGCCGGTGACGACTGTCCTTCCCGCGAGCTCACCGGCAGACGTTACCGTTTATGGTATTTCGTGGTGCTTGTCGCCCAAGCAAGGCGGAAGGCTGCTGACAGGAGTCGGGTCGGAACGTCGCGCGTCGCCTCGTTGCGAGACGGTACGGGACACCGCGGTGCTGTGCATGTATGTATGTATTCATTCTCGCGTGGGAGGAGAGACCGAGAGACAACCGGAGAGCGCCGTATCGGTTCGGTCACGTGACGTCGAGAACTGCTCCGCGGTGCGGCGCGGCGTGTCGCCCACCTTGCAATTATGATAATCGGAATCGGCAGATCGAGCCTCGAATACAGAAACAAGGATGACGCCACCGGACAAGGTCGCCGGTAACCGACCCGCTCCGAACGCCTTCCGGAGAACCCGAAACGAGCCTTTAGGCGGCACTGCGCCTTCTTTCCGTTTCGTCATCCTGTAACCCCTCGGGGCCACCGGTAGAACAATCGGCTGGATCGCTCAGACCTTTTTCAGAGATATGTAATTCTTGGCCGACCTGTCCACTGGGTATACCAAGGTACACCAAAATATATCACAATATGGTGGATGATATAAATATACTGAAATACATCACGAAATTCTTATATACTTTTTAAAATTAATATACTTAAATATACGAAAATGTACCTGTATATACCGAGTGTACAGAATATACAGAGCACTGCAGAAAGCGTGGAAATAAAAGAAAAATCATTTTTATGATCAAAAATTTGTGCACCTTTACAGAAAAATATTTCACTCAATTTTCAAAGAAAAATATCAATTTGCATTTCTAAATCGAACATTTGCGACATCCCGATACGCCCCGCAGGAAGCAAATGAATTTTTTAACCGGAAGCTTGCTTCGTGCAATCATAGAGAAAACAATAAAAATAAGGAAACACTCCGCGAAGTCGAAATGGAACAATTACGGTTCTCGTCGCGCGACTCCGCCGCTGAAATAGAGAAACGAGAGGCGAAAGGAAAAAAAGGAGGAACGGAAAACGAGAGAGAGACAGAGAGAGTGAGAGAGCCGCGAACCGGGACCGGACGTGACGTCACGCGAGCCACCAAGAGACCAAGAGCGCGCACACACGCCGCTTCCGGTGCTTGTCCAGAAGCGTGAATCGAGAGATCGTCCGTGACCGTCTAGGACACTTCTTCAACAAACGATACGATATAATACTCCCCCTTCATCATCCCCTAAACTTCGAGTTTCCCTTGCACCTGGAGTGCGAGACTCGTTTCGGTTCGCGCGTTCGCAGGACTATTTTAGGACAGAGGAAATGAACTAACGGCGTCCTCTTCCCGATATTTACGGCGTTGCACCCTCACGGAAATGAACACCCGCCCATAAAAGCGCTCGTTTATTTGCTTTTCGAGTACCCGCGAGTGCTTCGCGCGTTTTTGTTCGGTTTTGTTCCGTCTCGGGCGCAGCCAGCCTGCAAGCCCTTCGTCCCGCTTCGCCGGCGCTGTAAACGACGCTCCCCTCCGCCCTTCGCCCTTCCGTCGTCGAGTACACGCGGGGAATATTAAATATACTCGAAAAGTGACAATAACCAGAGACCGCTTGTTAAATGCAACAATTTCTTGCGAAATTCTCGCGCCTCGTAGGAAATTTGTTAATAGCGAAAGTGAATTTTCAAGTTCAGTAAAAATATCGTGACGATCGTGTACGAATCCCCAGAGAACTCGATAATGACTAAACCGCGGATCTTTATGCAAAATTTTCTTGCGTTTGTTTGCAAGAAACGGAAGCCGCTACTAAATTTATATTTTGACTTAACAATTTTAACGGGTCAAATGTAACATATCGATACTCTTCAGTTTTTAAAATTTTTCTACCGTTTCAAATTGCATCTGCTCAATGTTTGTTATGAATATTAAAATATAAAATCCGCAGTCTAACAACATCAGATTCATTCCAATTTTATAGGATTTCTATGGTAATTTGTGCTCGAGTAAATTGAAAAATTATAATCCATAACCTATATTAAATATAAATAAAAATATAATCCATACCAACGTTATAAAATTATAATCTATAACCTCGGCAATCGCGAAAGAAAAGATTTGAAATCCGCCAATTTGCCGACTCGTATTTTTTCCGTGTATGAAGCGAGCGAGAGAGCTGAATAAAAATTTAATTCATAATTTGAATTTTCAAATTCCATTCTACTCGTGTTTCTCGTGAAAGCGTAATTCCGAGATGCATTGCGTTGACATCGACGGTATCGCCGAAATCGTCGAGTACCTACGATTGATATTTCCAGTGCGTCGTAAGGGACCGGTGCGTACTGTGATTGCGTAACAGCGCGGTCGTAACGGCGGAGTCGGAGCGGAGGCAGAGAGTTGGAGGTCCTTCCCTTGTCAGGCGTATCGAGGCGTCGCGACGCGTCCTATTTTCGCTCGGCGCGAGCTCTCGGCGCGAGCCGGCTCCGCTTATTTAGGCATTGTTTTCGTTCTCCGGCGGGTTTTCTGCGGCGCAAACAACAATCGTCTCGAGCCTGTTTGTTCGGGCGGCCGTTCGCGTCCGCGTCCGCCTGCCCCCGTGCTTGTTCGCGGCCTCGAACGCCTAGAACCGACGCGTATTAATTATCCGCGCGGACGCACTCGAATTAGGTGAGCGGGGAAACTCGCGGGCCCGGACGACACGAGACGCGTACGTTATGCCGCGAATACGGCGGAATCGTCGGAATATCGGATCTGCAAAAGGAAAAGGAGGAAGGACGACGACGACGACGACGGCGGCGATCAACGCCGACGGGAAACAGCGATGAACACAGAGAGCTCCGCGATGACTCGGCCCGATGAACGACGCATGCGCGCGATCTAGGATCGCTGAATTTTCAACCGCCTGTAGATCCCACCGAACGGTAACGAGACTGGAACCTGGAATTCCATTCTTTTTTCGAGCATTGCATATCGCCGTTGCTATTCCCGGTGATGCGTACCGAGAACGATTAGCTCGTTTACGCGGATTCCAACTCGATTTTTTCATTCTTTTAAATGAGAAGATCGCTGTTTACGACGTAACGGTCCCAAGAATTTTCCGCAA
This sequence comes from Lasioglossum leucozonium, assembly GCA_028454225.1. Lineage (NCBI taxonomy): Eukaryota > Metazoa > Arthropoda > Insecta > Hymenoptera > Halictidae > Lasioglossum > Lasioglossum leucozonium. The sequence continues at coordinate 4,938,963 of CM052214.1, forward strand.
ATTGTAATAATTGAATTGAAGAAAGTCTGATCATACTGGTTATTAATTCGACCTTAAATGAGGAGATTAATTTTATCATCGGAAATGGCCGATCGTGGGAAATGCAAAACACGAGATCCTACAAATTTTCCACAAAATCGTAATAATTGATTTGAAGAAAGTCTGATCATACTACTCCTTCGACTCTTCCACGTTCTTCACATCCTAGTCCAATTGAGTCTAGACGACTGTATCGCAGTAAAAATTAACTTGTTAGACTTTGTCAAGATATAGTGATACACATATTAGAATTGGATTTAATATAATAATAATTGGTATGAAAATCATTTTAAATGAAACGTAGAAGAAAGAATTCACGTGGAACGTACAATACAAACATAATTTCACATGGAATTTACAATAAAAGCATAATTATACATGGAATGTTATTCAAAATAATTTTATTCTAAAAATTGAGGCAATTTTTGTAATAAATTTCATTTAAAATTGATAGAAATTCAACACTTCTATGATCAATTTTATTCAAAATCATTTTGTACAATTCAAACATGAATATTGCGAATCCTACAGATCTTTGATTGTTTTGCTACATTAATTATTTACAATTTACTAAAATTTAGAAAAAAAAACAACTTTTATGCTCGGTAACTATGACGCCATACTATTCGTCTCGAGTCCGTCGGTGATCGCATTATTCCGCCGAAGCGGAGATCGATCAGCGGCAATAAAAATCTTATTAAAATTCGCTCGGCGTCGCGCTATAGTTCCCCCGCGTAAAATCGTCGGGTGGATCGCGTGCGACGATAGAGAGACAAAGAGAGCGAGCGAGAAATAGTCGGTGTTGGCCGAGGACGTCCCCCGAGGACGAAGAGAAAATCCCAAGAGGAGTATGTTCGAAGAAGAGAGTGCAGCTTAGAGAGGAGAGCGACGAAGAAGAAGAAGAAGAAGCAGAAGAAGAAGGAGTCGGACGTCGCGGAAGCGAAGGAAGACAGAGGTGACGTCGAGAAGCGCAGGGGTGGGCAGGATGGAGCCGAGGCGCAGCACGGTATGACATCGTCGGGCACGAACCTGCAGGGGGGGGAACTCTGGAAAAAGTGAGGGAAAGAGAGGAGACAAAGGCAGTAGCGAGACCGAGCTCGGCCCCGCGAGTCGGAGAGAGAGATAGAGGTAGCGACGAGTGGGGTAACACGAGAGCGAGAGAGAGCGAGAGAGGCGAGGAGGGGGGGTCGCAGTCGGAGGCGTCTCTCACCTGTGCGCATTTCGTTGGCCTACTCTCGCGACGGCAGCCGGATACAACGCGGCTTGCTGTCGGTTCGCGCGTCGGTCGCGCAGTGCGTTTCGTTCGGGAATCGCGTCGTCGTTAATCTGTTTTCGCGGCTCTTGGTAGTCTTCGTCGAGTGCCGGCCCGGCGGCGGCCGCTTCGATCCGAGAGTCCACGAACCGGCGAGACACGTGGCGGCGCGGCCGTGTAAAGTACAGTGTGCACGTAGTTGCTCCTTGGAGAACCGTGCGAAGTTGCCGTGCCAAAGGAGAACTTGCGCGCACAAACGTCGCGGGGGACACCCCGGTGTTGGCCCCTGACCCGCGCGTGCCCGCGACGGCTGATCGTTGTCGATCGTCGTCGATCCTCGTCGATCCTCCCCACCGCTTCTGTTTACCCGCGGCGGCGGTAGCGGCGGCGGCAGCGTCAGCGGCTACCTGTCCGGGCCGACATTGCTTCGGTAAACACTGGTGGTGTTGAGCACAGAGGCAAGAGCGTGCGCGCGCGCTCTACGTGTTCTCCGTTCTTGTACCGAGAGAGTGCTAAAAACCCGACGGTGCGGCAAATCCAGGAGAAAGAATCTCTTCTCCGGCGTCTCTTCGCTCTCGCGCGAGATTCTATCCAGTCCTCTCTGGGACGCGAGTCGAACGGGGCCGTGCTCCACGGTCGATTCTCGATAATCGGCTTTCACGCGGCGAACCACGCAGCCTGGAACACAACGCCGGATAAGGTCCGCTTGCTGGCTTGCTTGATTCTCTCTGTGCGCGAAACGGCCAACAAACTCTCTCGCACGTTCGATGAGAGTTTCGAGATTCCTCAACGAACACGCGAGCTCCACTCACGGATCCTGTCGACATGTCGATCTATCGGTTCAGCAAAGGTGGACGCCTGTTCGTCCAGGCCACCAGAGAAGACGACCCCCGCGAAAATGTTGTCACACCGAACACCAACAGCACAACCGTCAACGACGACCTAACGGCCGTCTACACCAAACGCAGACTATCCACCGAGGTTCTAGGTAACAACACCCCTCGGGGCCCGGGACCCCATCGACACTCCGAGGAGGAATCGTCGAAATCGGCGAGACGTAACGAGCGAAACGCCGGCTCACTGCGCCGCGATTTGTCAACCAAAACACACACACACGCCGCCATTGTTTGTTAACCCTTCGAGAACGATAATCAAGGCCGATTTCTGTCTGCTCTGCGAGGTGCAATCTGTTGGTGATCCAGACCTTTTTCGTTTTTTTCCATAAGTCAGTCGCGAAAGTGTTCGTACACTTGTGAAAACTTTTATGAAATTGGCTCGAACGGTTCGAGTTTTTGTTTTTTCATTGGAAAAATTTTGTAAAAGTTATTATGTTTCAGCTTGTAAAAATAACACGACTCCGTTTATTTAGATCTTGAGCAATTTTTAAAATCAGAAAATGTAAAACAATCATTTGACCGTCACTGGTAGGTTTACTGTTAAAGGGTGGACTGTGATAAATTTTCGACTGAATATTTCCACATTTCTCGGGGGCCAGCGTGCTCACGTCACCGAAAGGTTAACCAGACGACATCAGTATAAATTTTTATTATCGAACTGTCGTTGTTTATTCGCGTCGGCCGCATTGGTTAAAATCTGTGAATTTCCTCGACGGTCCCGGTGGGAAAATCGCTGAAAGTGCCGGTCGCCTTGCGAAATGGTGTTGCGACAGGCAGCTTCTGCGTGGAGAAATTAGTAGAACGCGAAGCAAAATGTCGTAACAAGGGTTGAACAGTGTCATCCGAGTCGTAAATCAATTGTTTCGGTTAGTGGAACGCCGGAGTGTACGTGAACGTTTCGAACCAAATCTTCTCTGGGCGGACACCGTGTCTGACCACGACTCGCCGCTTCTACTTGCCCGTAAACGCCGCGATCGTCGGACTTTCGATCGGTTTTACATACCCTCTTCTTGCCGGCGCAACTATTAACAATTCTTTGCAAAAAGATCGTTGCTCCCAGCTGAGAAAGTCTGCGATCGACGAGTGCAGCTTATATAAATATTGTAAAGCGGGCGTCTAGACAACACCGTTTCGCAATGGCATGCACGGTTCACGAATTACCGAACGGATTCGTTTTATCTTATCGGGCGAAAGGTAATCAGATTACGCATCGACGACAATCGAAACGATTCGGGTGTCGGGAGCCGCGATTTCCGCGATCGTTGTTCTCGACCCCCGGGATATTGCAGCCGAGCGTTTCGATCCTCGCTGACTGTGCCGGCGAAGCGAACCGTTAACGCTGAACCTTCCGCTGCCGGTCAGATGATTTTGTATTTTTTATATTATTTCTTTTTTTTATACAAAGTGAGTCTCGTCACGCGACCATCTCAAATAACTCGTAAGTTATTTGTTGTTCGAAAAAATCTGGGGGACATACGGTGATCTAATTTATTTTTTATTAATTCGCTTTTTTACCGAGATATGAAGGTCACCTTCAGTTTCTTTTAATGGAATGTCTAATATTTTTCTTATATTATATTGTCTTTGTAATATTGTCTTATATTTTTTATTAATTCGCTTTTTTATCGAGATATGAGGGTCACCTTCAGTTTTTTTTAATGGAATGTCTAATATTTTTCTCAAATTCGGATAAATCGTGAAATTCTGCGTAAAAAATGAATGATTTTAGAAATTATGAGAATTATATATACTAAAAATGATTGAGAACAAAAAACAAATTAGAACACTATACGCCCCCGAGTATTTTTTTATACAACAAATAACATAGCAGTTATTTGAGATCGTCACGTAGCGAGACTTTGTTTCGAAAATACGAAGTCGCTTCAATTTTTATTCGATAAATTTCGTTGCCCAATATAAAAATTGCACAAAATCTAAACGAACAGGGCCTGGTTATTTTTGCAAGCTGAAACATGTTACACGCTTTTAGTGCTCCGGTAGGTTAAGCGTTAATGGCCGCTGGAGGGATATTCGCGTCACGATCGTCACGGATGGCACCGCGTTGGAGCCGAGTCTGGATCGTGACGCGATTCCCGATCGAGCATCGATCTCGCGGTTACGTCTCGTTCTTTACTCCTCGGTGTGTCGGGCCTGGAACATGGTCCGGAGTGAAAAAGGCTCCCCTGGAAGATCCGAGAACGATCTACCTAAAGGGTGGGTGTGTGATCCGTCGATTTAGGATCGTCGATCGAGTCGACGAAGACCTCGAGACGCGGTGAGAACGGCACGAAACGTATCGTGACACGGATCGTTCGCAAAACGACCACGCTGACTCGCGGCGAGGAGAGATGCGTGGCCGAGGATCTGACGAAACGAGCCACTTCAGGCTACCTGCAGGAGACCGCCGCAGCGTCGTCCACCCTCTCTTTGAGCCGTCAGGCTTCGCCGAAACCGAAAACCGTCAGGGTAAGCGACGCCACGAATGCGGAACAACAACGACAACAACATTTATTGTACGTCGTTCTGAGCGGTTAGAGTGGGGTGGAGAAATGATTGAAGAAGATAATTGTTCTGATCTTTCGACTGTCTCGAATTTCTCCTACACATTTTTTTAAAGAAAAGCACAAAATTCGCAAGCCTAGATATTATTCTGGACGATTGGGCGGTTGGAAAAGGGATTGAAGCGTTTTGGTAGGGACTTCAGAAGGTCCTCGAAGAGGAAGTCACTGGAGCTGAAGACCTTAATTTTTTAATAATCTTGTGGAGTTGAAATTTGCAAGATAATTGTTCTGACCTTCGACTGTCTCGAATTTCTCCTACACATTTATTTTAAGAAATGCACAAAATTCGCAAGCCTAGATATTATTCTGGACGATTGGGCGGTTGGAAAAGGGATGGAAGCGTATTGGTAGGGACTTCAGAAGGTCCTCGAAGAGCAAGTCACTGGAGCTGAAGACCTTAATTTTTTAATAATCTTCTGGAGTTGAAATTTGCATATTGACGTCCCTAATTATTCCAATCTTCCTACAGTTTCAAACTTCTCCTATTCTCTGAAAAATGCGTGAAATTCACAATCCAAATATTATTCTGTGGACGATGGTGGGTGGAAAAGGGATTGAAGCGTTCCCCTTAGGGACTTGAGAAGGTCTTCGAAGGGCGAACCATGTTTCCACTTTGATATTGCGAAATAAAAATTGTCTCCAGTAATTGCATTGGAGCTGAAGACCTTTTCTAATAATCTTATAGAGTTGAAATTTACATATTGACGTCTCTTGATTCTTCTAATCTTTCTACAGTTTCTACAATTTATAAAATTTGCAATCTGTACGTCATTCTGGACGATCCGTGAGAGGAAGAGGGGTTGTATTGTGACCTTGACAAGGCCCCGTTAGGGTGAACCAAGTGGAGAACTAGCACAGCCAGGAGATTTCAGGATAGGATGACGATCGTGCGACGATCGACTGATTTTGACTTATTCGTTGTTTTGCGCAGATATCGGACATAGTAGTGGGCCAGGAACCGAACGTCACTGCCCGCGAGGCCCTGCTGCGATGGGCCCGAAGATCAACGGCGCGTTATCCTGGCGTGCGCGTGACCGACTTCACAGGATCCTGGAGGGACGGTCTGGCGTTCAGCGCGCTGATACACCGAAACAGGCCAGACCTGGTCGATTGGAGAGGCGCTCGCACCAGTCAACCAAGAGAGCGGCTCGACCGGGTCTTCCACGTCGCGGAGCGCGAGTATGGCGTTACGAGGCTTCTCGATCCCGAAGGTAACGCTACGTCGATCGATAAGACCGTCGCTCTTTCATTTTTTTTCCTTAACCCCCTCCCTTCCACCCTGTTCGCGTTCAAGTTTCTCTCCTGTCGCCGTAAGTTTCTTTCTCGTCGTTTCCGCTCTTTGGCTCGGACACCGTGACGTTACGGTTGCTCTCTTTGCCGTGATAACGTCGAGAGCCTGTTTCATTTTCTTTTTTCTCCGAGAGCAGAGACGAAAAGGAGGATCGAAGGAGGTCTGCTCTCTTCCGATCCGATTCTCGGTGGGTCGAGTCCGACTTATGTCCCAGCAGGAAGCGGCGTCCCAAATTCGTTCGAGCTTTCAACTGACCCTTGCGCTTCAAGATTGGGATGAAGGTCTCAATCTTTGAAAGGTTGTCCCCAATTTTCACTCCGATAGTCTGCCCAACGAGATCAAATTGCTTCACTGTTTCGTCTCGTTGTCCCCCGGATGTCTTAGGATGTCCCGTGGATGTATTAAGTCGTCTCATAAGTTGGTGCCGCGGATGTTTATTCTTTCCGCGCTGTGCTGTATAAATGTAAACCGATAAGCTCTCGAAGGGCGATTAAATAGTAGAACAATAAGCGACACGAACTTAGGAGACGACCTAATAATTTTCAGATTGGGCCCGATTTTCGGATGTCCCCCGGGATGTTCCACGGACGTATTTTCAGAGCATCCGTGTGGCCCCGATTTTCGAACGTCCCTGATACACCGGCGAGAGAGTTCGCTTTCACTGCGGAGCGAACGGGTCAACTACTAATTGTAACGATTCCGTTTGATCCTTGACAGACGTGGATACTCCTGAGCCGGACGAGAAGTCCTTGATAACGTACATCTCTTCGCTCTACGACGTGTTCCCGGAGCCGCCTGCGATTCATCCTCTGTACGACGCGGACGCTCAACGTCGCTCCGCGGAGTACCGCGAGCTGACCAGCTCCCTTCACCAATGGATCCGCGAGAAGATGAGCCTGATGCAAGAGCGCGCGTTCCCGCCGACCCTGATCGAGATGAAGAAGCTGGCGGCGGACAGCGCCAAGTTCAAGAACGAGGAAGTGCCGCCACGCTACAGAGACAAGCAGAGGCTCTCGCACATTTTCCGCGACCTGCAGAAGTACTTCGAAGCGGTCGGCGAGGTGGACATGGAGCCCGAGCTGCACATCGACGTGATCGAGAAGAACTGGAACCGATTGATGATGCTGCATCAGGAGAGGGAGCAGGCGATCATCGACGAAATTAAACGGTAAGCGAAGTGTCTCTATCGGTGAACTCTGATTCGTTCTCTGGGAGTTGATCAGCTGTAACGGTTGTGTTCGTTCCTCTGTACAGACTCGAACGACTACAACGACTGGCCGAGAAGGTTCACAGAGAGATGAAGACGACCGACAACCGACTGGAGGAGCTGGAGAGACGCGTGGAGGACGAGGCCAGACGCCTGGACCGTCTGCATCCTCTCGAGGCCAAACACGCCGGTGACCTTCTCGAGCAAGACATTCGAAACACCGAGATTCAGATACAGAACATCTTCACCGACGTGCACACCCTCACCGAGGGCAGATACAGCCAGGCGGCCGAGCTCCATAAAAGGTACGAGACACCAGCAGGGTGCTTGCTCTCTTCAACATTTTTCCGGTGAACTTCTCAAGGCTGTTAGAGCTCTCTTCGGTTCACTGATCGACCAATTTGTCTGTTTCAGGGTGCAGAAGCTGCACCAACGATGGGTCGCCCTGCGATCCCTGCTGCACAAACGCTTGGTGCAGCCCCTGGCTGCCGTGTCGTTCCCGGTAGAGGAGCGTGTGGTGACCAAACACCGGACGACCGTCCACGAGACGCGCCTAGTGGACACCAATCCCCATTTCCGAGCACTGCACGACTGCATCGACTGGTGCAGAGCCAAGATCAAACAGCTCCAAGACGCGGACTACGGTTCCGATTTGCCCAGCGTGCAAAACGAGCTGGAGGTCCATCAGAGGGAGCACAAGAACATCGAACAATTCCATCCGAAGGTCGACAGATGCGTGCAATCCAAGAACCATTTCCACGGAGAGGAGCTGACCCTGTACAGCCAGCACCTCGCCGTTCTACAGAAACTTTACTCCGAACTGCTCTCCTCCTCGAACAAGAGGCTCTCCGATCTGGACACGTTGCACGATTTCATCCAATCGGCAACCGGTGAGCTGGTATGGCTCAGCGCCAAAGAGGAGATCGAGGTCACTCGAGACTGGAGCGACAAGAACCTGAACGTGCAGACCATCGAGCAGTACTACGAGGTACCTGGCCAATTTATTAGCTGTACAAATAGATTCCGTCGCCTTCGCAATTAATCAGTTGTGTTACGTTACTTCACATTCGAATCGATTTCGTCCATTGGAAATCTATTAATTACTTATGTAAGGTGCAGCGAAAGTAATAGAAATTCGGTGAAGATTATTTTAACGTACATTTGCTCGTAAGTAATTCACGAAGGCTACGAATTTATTTGTATAGCTAATATACTATATGTATGTAATATTCACCCTTTCGTGAATTTTTTTTGCTGAACGAAGAGAAACTCGTTGACACTTTTATTGTTTTCCAAGCGTACGTACGGATCTGGCTTAGAGGTAACGAAAAGATCTTAACATTTACTTATAATTAAACTCTGTCTACCGGAAGCCTATTAATAGCCTTTGTGCTCTGTGTTCATAAATTGCTATAATTTATCCGAAGGCAGGACTTTCTGCTTCCGAGAAGTACTTCGAGCGCAATGGGTTACTAGGTTTCTCGTAGGCAAAATACCGTGTCGACAACGACAGCTGACAGAGTTCGCCGGACGGAAGTAATGTTTCACGACTGCTAAAATCAAGGAACACTTTCAGTCCCTGATGAGCGATCTGGAGAAACGTGAGATCCAGTTCTCCGCGGTGCAAGATCGCGGCGAGGCTTTGGTTCTCCAACATCATCCGGCGGCGAAGACGATAGAGGCGTACATGTCCGCGATGCAGAGCCAATGGGCGTGGCTGTTGCAGCTGACACTGTGCCTGGAGGTACACCTGAAGCACGCGGCCCAGAGCCAGCAGTTCTTCCGCGAGGTCCAGCAAGCGGAACAGTGGATATCGAAACGGGACGAGACGCTGAACACCATCTACTCGCAGTCCGATTTCTTCTTGGACGAGGGCGAGCGTCTTCTGAAGGGCATGCAAGAGCTGCGGGAGGAGTTGAACGCTTACGGCGACCAGGTGCAGAAGTTGGTCGAGCAAGCGAAGGACGTCGTGCCCATGAAGCAGCGTCGCCAGCCCGTGACCAGGCCCATGCAGGTTACCTGCGTCTGCAGTTACAAACAAGTGAACGTGAGTTGAAAGCGCCACGCATTGTCACCGTGGCGGGTGAAGCGTGACTGGCGTTGGCTCTAATAGCGTGTAATAAACTGTCTATTGTGATATGGACGATTTGCTCCCTTGAGCACTTGTTTTAATTCCGAAGCATTTAAAGAGATAGAGACAACAGGTGATCGTGTTTCGGGATCGTCGACGGAGACTCCATTTTGTCCAATTGTTTCAGATGTCGATCGAGAAGGGAGAGCAATGCACCTTGTACGACAACTCCGGCCGCATCAAGTGGCGAGTGAAGAACCAGGAGGGCGTCGAGTCCCCTGTCCCAGGCGTCTGTTTCGCTCTTCAACCTCCGGACAAAGACGCCTTGGACGCTGCCGAGAGGCTGCGACGCCAGTACGATCGGAGCGTCGCGCTGTGGCAGCGCAAGCAGCTGCGGCTTAGACAGAACATGATATTCGCGACCATCAAGGTGGTCAAGGGCTGGGATCTGCCGCAGTTCTTGGCCATGGGTCAGGACCAGCGCACGGCCATCAGGAAAGCGTTGAACGAGGACGCGGAGAAGCTTTTGTCCGAAGGAGACCCGGCGGATCCGCAATTGAGACGGCTGAAGCGTGAAATGGCCGACGTGAACAAGCTGTTCGACGAGCTGGAGAAACGAGCCAGAGCCGAAGAGGAGTCGAAGAACGCGGGTCGCATTTTCAACGAGCAGGTGTCGGCCCTGCAGCAGGCGCTCGACGAGGCGGAGAGGATCCTGAACACCCGCATAGCGGCCGCGCTGCCCAGAGATCTGGACAGCCTGGAACACCTGGTCCTGCAGCACAAGGACTACGAGCAGAGCCTTCGTCGCCTGGCACCCGACCTCGACAGGGTCCAACAGACCTTCCGCGGCATCACGCTGAAGACCCCCGCGATGAGAAACAAACTAGACGCTGTTACCAGCAAGTGGAACCACATCTGGAACGTCAGCAACCTGTACGTCGAGCGTCTCAAGTGCATCGAGATCTTACTGTCCAGCCTCGAGGAGAACACCAACGTGATTTCGGAGTTCGAGGTGAAGCTGGCGTCGTTCGACGAGTTGCCATCCGACATTAAAAGTCTGCAGAACGTGCTGGAGGATCTGCGGGTGCTGCAGACTGCCATCTCGCATCAGCAGACCGCGATGGACCAGTTGAACGAGGACGCGCACAACACAAGACGCCTCGTCGAGAAGTCAAGACCAAGTCATCGCGGTCCTCACACCGATATGGACAGATTGGACGCCGAGGTGAACCGATTGCATGCCAGATGGACGAACGTCTGCAGACAGCTGGTCGATAGAGTGCGCAGCGCCGAAGGTGCTTACAGTCTGGCTCAGCAGCTGGAGCACGCGTATCGCAACGAGGTCGACTTCGTTGACGAGTCGTACGGTAAACTAGAGGTGGAGAACGCGAAGGTAACGATCCTTGATCATCTACCAATACGGGGTGGCCCTTATTGTCCCACGATTTTTTCTTATCTCACCATTATAGCTAAGGACCACCCTGACCCCGTATACTCGTAGGATGATTTGATATCTACATTATCATATGGTTTGGTTCACAGAATCTGTTGAGCAAGGTGGTGGAGCGTGCGCCAGCGATCGAGGCGGTGAACATGACGGGCGGCCGTTTGATCCGCGAGGGAAAGGTGAGATGAGACGCGACTCGTTCGCGGTCTGGGTACTCGCGAGCCTCTTAGGCAGGCTTAGCTGGCCTATCTAGGTAGCCTTAGGTAGCCTCTTAGCTTACTGTGTATGAACGCTTGCGTGAATGGGATTTGTTGCGTGTGTCCGTGTTTCCACGTCGACTAGACACTACTAGTAGTGTGTGAACACCGCGGAGAAGAACCGTTCTCGCGCGCCGCGGTGTTCCGTATTTTATCTCGCGTTACCCCGAATCGCGATTTCCCCCTTTATCTGTCGCGTGTCCCATTGTTCCGTGAAGTCCGCCCCGAGACTGCTAGATCCTGCGAGGATGCTGATCAGCGTCGGTGATGGCCAACGGCGCCCTCCGTGGAGCCCGATTCGAAAAAACCGCTGCTATCTACGATTGTCACTGTCGCCGCATCTCTCTATCGCCACGTTGGACGTTCTACTGGCAAACCGGACTCCGCCCGCCTTTGGGTCTTTCTCTCCGCGGGCTGGTTTTCAGGATTCAACGCATCGTGTACGATCTTCCACGGGACTCTGTCGGCGAGTCCTCATTGTTCTTTCCAGGGACCATGGACGCTCTACGCTCGTTCCTCCGCTTTACGGCGGCACCGTCAACGCTCGGACCGCTTGATAACCTCTAGCCGCTGACCCACCGCAGCAAGAACACACGCTAACACGTCCCGTTGGGAGCTTCGACGTTGGCGCTAACACGAGGAAGAATGGAGGTCCTATTACTAAATCGTCCCACCTTGGGTGTCCTTGGGTTCCTTTACTTGTGACTCGTCTACGCAACCAATGATCAACCGTGCCAACCGCAGAGCTCCCAACGAGGAGGATCCGCACCTTGGACCACCGTCTAGGATCGATGATCGAACGAGATCGGTCCGCCTCCAATCCGCTTCTCCCGGCTTCGACGCACCGTACACGAACTCGCTTCTCCGTTACACTTTTAACTGTTCCTTCGCTTTTAACACGTTCGCTACTATCGTCCACGTTTTTTTTTGACGATCTTGTAGTTCACGCGATCCTAATTAAGTTAATTGTACACGCGCTGTACAATCATAAGACGTAACATAGCGTTAAAAGAGTCCAGGACTTTCGTTTGCGAAATTGAAAACATTTTAACGACGAGAACGTCAAGAGGTCAAGTTAATTGTACACGCGCTGTAAAATCATGAGACGTAACACAGCATTAAAGGAGTCCGGGACGTTCGTTTAGTAAATTAAAAATATTTTAACGACGAGAACAAGCAGCTAAACAAAATATGGTGGTAGCGAACGCGTTGACACGCACGGTTCAGGGTGGCCCTCGAGATGCACCTACGTCGGACGACATCCAGGATTATCTGTCCTCAAGCTTGTAGAGTCCCCGGCGAGAAATGCGGGCTTTGTACCGGTCCAGCTTGTGTCTTCCCGATCCTCTCGCGGTACACGTAACACACGAGACGCTTGTAGGCTGACAAGGTTCGGGCTTGTAGCTTGTCCGTTATGGTCCGGGTTGTGTAGCCACTGTTAACCGGAATGGCAAAGCGGGCTGCTTTAGATTCGCTGAGACGTTCCCGAAGATACGTCGGTCGGGGGTTCGCCGACGGTGTAGAAGGGTAGCGACGCACAGGCGAGATCTAATTGTTTTATCCTCTAACCGTAACGGGCCTAACCGAAACCCCTAGATCTATGGACAGAGGCTTCGAGCGTTCAAGGAACAGTTGGAAGAGCTCTGCCCGTCGATGGACGCCTCGGTCAAGAAACCAAGGAGAGAGTTCACCTCGGCGGTCGAGGACGTCGCCAGGGATCTGGACAACCTGAACAGCAAGTACACCATGCTCGTGAATATCCTGCAGGACCGGGTCAGGCAGATGGCGGCCGTGCACCCCGAGGACGCGTCTCTGCAGGTGAGTCCTCTCATCACTCGCGTGTGCACCGTTGCGCGGTTCTACACAACAGATTTAGTGGAAAATCACGTAAGGAACCGGACGCAAAATTGACCTTCAAAGTGAAAAATAAAGGTAAAAAAAAAACCAAAACAAAAATTTTTTTTTAATCGTTTAACAAACCTAAATTTTTCTACAATACATAAATTACAGTACATAAATTTTTCTGCAATATTGCTAATATTTATAATTGTTAGTCATTGTTAAACGATTAAAAAACAATTTTTTTTTTGGTTTCTTCTTTTACCTTGTTCTTGACGTTCAAGGTCAAAGGTGTAGAATCGCGCTATGTCCGCGACATATAATCTTGTGACACCCTGTACCAAGTTTCAAGGGTAGTTTCAGGGTGCGCACAGTTTTAACGAATTATCTCGTCCACTTTCTGCGACAAAAAATTACGAAAAAATTCACGAACGTTCCACCTAACAGCACCGACGACAGTGAATTTTAAAAAATTCCAGAAACCTCTAAAACTCTCCATTGAACTTGCGAACTATCCTGGACGCAATCAGCGTTCCTCCAGGTTTCGTGTTCCAACCGAAGGGTTGTCTCGGCAGTGTCTAACATTAATCGAAGTCGTACAACTAGAAGATCATGTGTCGGGGTTCATCGAAGGGAGGAACGGGCGGAGTTTATTCGCACGTTGACTAGCAGCTGCGATCGTTCGTTGTTCCCGCCTCGGGATCGATCCGCGTACTCGCGCAGAGGAAGCAGAGAGGATTGTCCGCGAGGGTGGAGGAGAGCGAGGGGTCGAGGGTAGGGGAGGAGAAGATTAGGCGACGGCGCAGAGCGCGAATCGTTGCAGTTGGCACTCTCGTCCGGGTTAGGCTCGCCGTCTACGCGGTGCTTTGGACCCTCGATAGCAGCCGGGTCTGAGGTGCCGGCCGCGATTTCCGAGATTCCTAGTTGTTGTTCCGGGTGCGAGATGCGCAAGGACCGAGGCCTCGTGTCCTCCCGGAGCACAGGGCCCGCCATGCCCGGGATCAGGATCGTGCGAAAGGTGTGCGAGGATTTTACATCTGTCCGAGAAGTTCTAGAGAAGTTCCTCCAGTGTTCGATCGGCGACGGGTGGGGATCTCGGAGAGAGAACATGTCACGTGTACGAGACCGGTGGGAGCACGTGCGCCGCCTTAGTCATCGATTACGTTGGCCTTAATTTTACACTGGCGAGGCCGCCGCGCCGGAATGTTCCACACCGCGGCCGGACAACATCGGACGAGATCGGCCTGCGACATCGGACGCGATCCATGCCACTCGCGCGAGCCGACTCCGCTTGGATAGAAACGATGTCGCGATCTTCGAGCAGACTTTGATCCTGTCGACGTGCTCCTCTCGGCCTTCTCGGGCCCATAACAGAATTTCATTAAACGTCGCTCGAGATCTCTGCCGTCGCTCCTGGAACGTGCGTGACACATTCTACCGGTTCTCGGCAGGATCGCGCGTAACGATCGTTCTTCTTCGTTGCGCTGCTGGCCGTGTCGATGGCGTCATCGCGAACAAAAAACACACTTCGGACACGGTCGTTTGTATGCGGTTTCCTGCCATCAGGATCGCTACAAACGAGCCTGTCAGGGACCATGGAAATATTTAATCTCGAATAGCAGTGAACGTTATACGAACGGCAATGACTGTTTCCTGCGTGGTCACACACGCGTCTCTTGATCTTTCACGCAATATCCGAGCAATATCCTCCCGAATCTGACTTTCTCTTCGTCAAGCTGTCTTAGATTGTTGTTTTAACAGTCTGTATAATATAACTGGACCGCAAATTTTGAAACGGGGAAAATTTTTGGAAGAATTTTAGATTTATCGCTTTTACGTGCTTAAATTGTTAACGGACTAGACTCGTTCTTTCCAGGATTGCACGGACGCGGGATGCGCGTTCTCGTTTCTCGATAATACGAAAATGGGGGTTCTTGTTGGAGAGCGATTAGGTGTAACATTATTTATACCATTATATACAAAACTATATAGATAAAGATTTTAAGTTTATTTAAAAAGTTTTATATTATAAAGATAATTGAACCAACAATTCCGTCGTTAAAAGTTAATGGGGCTTCAATAGTTAGTCATTTATGACTAATAACAGCTTACACAGTAAATGAAAATTGTGTCGTCGCATGTCTCGCTCTCAACTACTTTCCTACTACTGGCGCGCTCCTCTTCGTTACACCAACATATTTATATCTCCCATACCGCGTGCGATCAGGAATACCAACAGTTTTCGGTAGTTAGCAACGCTAGATAAAAGATCGATCTAGGCCGCGATCGAAAGTCCTATTTTATCGTTCACTAGGCGTAGTTCGCATTGTTTGGTAATTATTCGGAAGCGTACAACCACGCGTGTAGCTCTTCTCACAGCTGCATGCTACTGAATAATGCAAACTACGCCTCGGAAAAAAATAGGACTTGGCGACAAAGGCCTCGATCGATCCTTTATCTAGCTGACTACCGAAAATCTTTGTATTATCGAGAAACGAGAGCGCGCATCCCTTGCAATTCTGGACACAAATCTACCTTAACCGTTTGCACTCCTATGTCGAGTGTGACTCGACATCAGTTTCTATCTCGAGAGCTCCTGTGTCGAGTGCCAGTCGACATTTTGTCATGTTCAAACCAATAGAAAAATAGATAGCAGTAAAGAAACTGCCCTTTAAATTTCAAATAAAAACAGTTTGCTGGTAGCAAAATTGAAAAATAATTCATAGTGCAAAGGGTTAAGGGTCCTCCAAAAATTTCTCTTTCCCATCCGACAGAATCGAAGCATCGAGGTGTAAAATTGTTGTGGGATGTCCTTTGCACGAAGTGTGGAAAGGGTTCCGGCGTGGGCGAACGATCGATACACGTGAAAGATCCCACTCCGGATAGCATAAATTTCTGTCGCGCCTTCGGTCGACTAAGCATATGGTCATCTCTAGAGAGAGAGATAGATAGAGAGAGATAGAGACTGTTTACGACGGTGCGCGTAATAGTGTGTCGTCGTCGGTTTGTAGTTTCGTGAAAGCGAGCGTAGAGAACGCTGGCTCGAGCCGGTAACGAGTCCGCGGCGTTGCTAAAAAAAGAATCTGACTTGGTCGCTGCTCGTTTGCGAGTTTTACGTACGAGGCCTCTTGCCAACTCCTCCGGCGGCGAGTCAGTAGACACCGTGCATCTCGGCCCGATCGAACGCGCGAATGGTCGTGCTCGCGAGCGCGTGAGATCATGCCCGCGGTGGCAGTAGTGGGACACTATCGGGGAGCGTTCTTCTAATCTGTTATTGCCGTAATCGCCGCCGGCCGGTGGACGACTAACGATGACCGTCGACGAGAGGCTAATCAACGTGGTAAATCGTCGTGCGCGGCTTGTTTTCTTCGCAGTTCCCAGCTGACCCGTTCGATTTTGCGAAAGACATTCCAAAAAATTCCATCCACCAACGCGCGCACCACGCTTGCTCGTCGCATCGACTCCAGATAACAAAGCTGTATTGTTCGACAATTGATTTATCGCGTTCGTTCCGAACGCCGTCGTAAAGCTTACGCGAGCCAGCACATTCGCAAGACCCTCTCGGTTTGCACAATTTTCGCAAACCGTCATTCATAATTCGTAACACCCAAACCGATTGATTTTCAGTCTACCAATGTTTTTTTATAGATTGTGCGAAGCTCTAACTCTTCGGCGAAAGAGCAAAATAAAATGCTCTTTGGAAAGTTTAAATAATCTTGATTTTTCATTAAATAAAATGTCATTTTATGAATTTCTTTCGTCGTTCCTACAATTTTTTCGTCGGTTTATCGGTCATTTGGGAGAAAAATATTGACACTTGTTTCTCATGCTTGAGTCTCGGTGTACTCGGCGAGCACTATGGGGAGGAACACTATTTGTATTCAATATTTTCAATACTTTTCACTCTCTTTCCCTGCTCGATGCCCAGTGGGTCGAGTCCTCCTTTGATCGGACGCTCGGCGTTCGCGTGACTGGAGGCCCGTTTCGGGTTTGCGGGACGATTATCCAAACTCCAAAGCCCGAAACACACCGGTGATTAGCGGCCGTTTCGCTAGGCGTTATCGCGTTTCTATTTCGCGGTTGCGATTAGTCGGACGGGAGGGGGGAGTTTAGGTTTTTAGGGGTAAGGTCGGGACCGCACGCCAAAAGGTGTGCCCTCCGGGAGCCACTTACCAAGTTTGGGCTCTTTCCCAATTCCTCGACGGCCGTGTTAGCCGGCGTACTCGATCTTTCTCTCTCTCTCTTTCTAAATGCGGACTCGCGATAATTACCGTCTCGAGCGGCTTCGTTATCGGGGAAGAGGTCTTTCGGCATGATGAACGCGTCGGTGACGAAATCGTCACGCCGAGTACACCCCCATCCAGAAGTATCTGTCGCTGGTTTTGTAAACAGAAATATGGTGCAGCCTAGCGTTGTGCAACATTTGCATAATTATTCCGTCCGTGCACTTTGATGTGGGTTTTCATAAACGGTAGTCGCTCAACGTGGGCGTTCGATTAATTTTACTGCGGACTGGTCATTCTCTAATATTCGAGGTTTACCTCACCTTTCACGTATACGTGTTACGTGTAGCTCCCTATGCTAGTTAAATGCCCTAAGTGTGGATAAGCGTAATGTCTAAATCTGGAAAATTGAATTTTTATGGTAAAACCAATAATCAAGCGATTAAATCGAGAAGTAATCAAAATTTTTTTTGCTATCTTGAATACTAATCAACAAAATAATTTCCATCATTTTCCAACGCTTTTTGCCAGCGTAAGGGCAGCCGTTCGATTCCCTTTTAAAAAAGTCCTTCGACACAAACTAACTATTAATGAGCTCATCGTGAAGAAATTTTGATTACTTTTGGGTCCCCCTAATATATCCTGAAGTCTTAGCTACAAATAGGTGTGAATATTATTTGGTTAAGACACAATAAACATATAACAATAATTTTTGGTATTTTAAATTACTTTACAAAATCTGAATTTCACGTTAAAATTTGTAAAAAATTATGTCTCTTTACCTAAACTGGTGAAGTTAGTAGCAGAAAATGTTGTCCACACTCAGGGCATTCCTCTACATAATTCCGCCCATTAGCGTACATTCAAAACTATCACGAAAGATCGTCCGATGCTTTCTCTAACCGGAAACACGATTCAAACTTTGCAGCGTGCTCTGCAGGAGCAAAGACCGCTGAGGACGTTCCGCACGGAGTTCAACATCTACGAGAGCAGCAGCTGCGAGGAGCGGTACACCTCGACGACGACGCACTACACGCAATCGCAGTGAGTACAGAGACACCCTGTAGACCCTGTCAAATCCTGTCCGAAACGTGTAAAAATTCTGCTGAAACGAATCTTGTCGTTAGGTACAGCCTAGAGCGTCATGAGAAGACTGAGCGCACGGAGAGAACAGAGACGATCGTTTCCGACACGTTGCGTCGGTCTGGCTCGCAGGAGGGCTCTCGCTCGGTGCAGGATGGCGCGTTGCACTCGGATCAGCAACGCGAGCTCGAGAAGGAGAAGATCACCGCCACGAGCAGCACTACCGTCAAGCGACAGGAGGAGCAGAATGAGGATAAGCGGGAGGATCGCGAGGACTCGGTGTGGTCGCGTGCCGGTAGCAGCGCGAGCGCCGGTGGCAGTAGCAGCAGCGTGCATTTTAGCGAGATTAGGAGCGTGAAGCGAGTAGACCGTACGGAGGAGGGTGTAGGTACCGAGAACGTGATCGAGGCTAGGGGTATCGTAGATCCGAGGACGGGTAACGTGTTGACGGTGGGCGAGGCGATCAGCCTACGGGTGTTGGACGTTAGAAGGGGTAGGATAGCGTGTTCTCGGGACGGGCGTCGGACCGTCACGATCGAGGAGGCTGCGCGTGAGAAGATGATAGACTCGCGGCTCGCGGATCGTCTTCTGGGTCCGTGCGGCTTCGACGAGGAGGGACGGCCGGTGTCTCTGCTCGAGGCGATCCAGCGGGAGCTGTACGACGCGGAGAAACCGGACGGGACCGGGGACAGAGCGAAGGTAACATACTTCGGGCAGGGGCCGTCGTCGAGCGAGGCGAACGACGAGCACGTTGATACGGTTAGCGTAGCCGATGCGATTCTCACACAAGCGGGTGACGCGCGAGGAGGCGGGTCAGCCTCGAGGCTGGACCCGCGAACCGGTCATCTGGTCACCGAGGACGGCGAGAGGTTGTCGGTGGAGGAGGCGCACGCCAGAGGGTACCTGGCGAAGCTCGACGTCACCGTGACCGTCAGGAGGAACGCGTTGCCCCTTTCCGACGCGATGTCCCAGGGCCTGGTCGACGAGACCCTCGGCCGTGTTCTCGATCGCGTCACCGGCGAGAGTTACACGATCGACCAGGCCGTAGAGAAAGGAATCCTGGACCCTACCGCGAGAGAGATCGTCGACGCTAGGAACGACACAAAAGTCACCCTCCCCGAGGCTATACGTTTGGGGATCGTCAATCCGAAAACTGGCAAGTACATGCACAGCTTGACCATGGAGAAACTGACGTTGAAGGAGGCGCGCAGGAGGAAGTTGATCGCGAAGCCGATGACACTGAAAGACTGCAGGGACTCGGAGATGATCGACGAGACAGGCAGAATCACCAGTCCCGCGCACAGAACCAAGCTGACCGTCACCGAAGCCATCGAGAGAGGCGTGCTGGACGGTGATCGATTGAACTCGATAGTGGACGAGAGGACAGGGGAGGCCGTTACCCTGTCCGAGGCTCTGAGCCGTGGCTTGATAGATCCGCAGAAGGCCACTTACAAGAACGCGGAGGGCGAGTTTGCTTTGGCAGAGGCTGTCGAGAAGGGGCTCGTCACCTCGCTCGCGCAGAAGACGATATTCGACGTGGACGGTTTCAGGGACCCTCTGACAGGGGAGTACGTCAGTCTGAACGCTGCTCTGCTGAAGGGATTGATCAGCTCGAAAGCCGGCGGTAGCTATATCGTGGATCCCAACACTGGGGAGACCGTCTCGTTGGCGGAGGCTGAAGAGCGGGGTTACGTGAGGCCGGAAGTGTCAGAGATGCTGAACAGAGGGATAGGAATTATCGAAGAGGGTAGAGAGATCACGCTCCTGGAAGCTGTGTTCTCGGAGCTGTTGGATCCCAAAACTGGCCTGTTGCTAGACCCGAGGACCAAGAAACCCGTGTCCCTGGAGAACTCGATGAAACGAGGTCTGATCTCGTCCGACGGCGCAGCGCTGCTCACAGGATTGTTGAATGTCACGGTCACCACGCAAACGGTGACGAAGGTCAGGGAGGTTTATCCCGAAGACGTGGAAAGAACAGAGCGAAAGGAGGACAGTCCTTTCGCGGACGAAACGACGATTGGCGACGCTCCGGATACCTTCGAGACGGCTGCGAAGAGCAACGTCCCTAAAGCTATCGGTACGACCACGACTATCATCGCCAAGGATCGGGTGATCTCTACGTCGCAGGTGAAGGGGACCACGGTGATCAACATCAGAGACAATTCGATAGACAGTGTATCATCGGACACAGAAGAGAACGCGCTGAAACCGTCCTGGTCCAGGTCGAGGAAGGACACCGAATCGGATCAGAACTCGAGCTTCGATTCCTCGGTGGACACATCGATCAGAGAAGAACGTTCCTCGGCGGAGAGGAGGGTGTTCGAGCTACCGACGGACGGATGGTCTCTGTCCGAGGCGATCGAGAGGAAGCTGTTCGACCCGACCTCGGGCCTCTTCATCATCCCCGGAACGGACAGACTCGTCTCGTTCGAGGAGTGCGTCAAGCTGCGAATAATAGACCCTAATTCAAGTTTCGTAATCGACCCGAACAACGGCAGAAAGGTGTCGCTGCTCAGAAGCCTGGAGAAGAACATCTTGGACTCCACCGGGCACTACTCTCATTTCGAGAAGATTTCCATGAAGGAAGCGATAGAGAGAGGCTTCATCGTCTTCGAGGACAAGCATCCGGAGAACGACAACACGCAGAGACTGTTGAGGATCACCAAGCTCTCCGGGGAACCGGATAAATTGGAGCTGTCCGGACAGGACGACCCGTCGAGACCGATGGAGATCAAGATCAACGAGGCCAGCCACGCGATACCGGACCCTGTCAGAGTCTCCAAGGCGTTGATCTACGATCCAAGCACCGCTCTGGTCATATCCACTGAAACCGGTAGGTCCAGCGAGCTGTTGTCCGCGTTGTCGGAGGGCATTCTGTCGGCCGAGGTGGTGGTCGTCAAAGACCCTGTCTCGGGGAAGGACGTGGGGATAGCGGAGGCCATTCAGCGAGGTATAGTGAACGCGGAGACGGCCGAGTACAAGGTCGACGAGAACAGGAAGATGTCTCTGCTGGACGCGGCAAAGTTCGGCGTGGTCTCGGTGCTTGGCTCGCCGTTGGTCCCGGTGACGGCCTCGTCACCAACAACGGAGACCGCAGGGTTCAAGATGGCCGAAGCCGAGAGAATCACCGGAGACGAAGCGTCGTCGTACGTCGAAGAGATACAGGGAGGCAAACCGACCGCCTCCACTTCCGTCTCCGAGCTGGACTCGGCGATAGGAACCGGGTCGACGATGGACTCCACAATCGATTCATCGCCTACGGCAGCCACCAGCGAAGAGCACTCAGTGTCGAGGACGGACGGGGACGCCGAGGAGGACACGAAGCCGAAGAGGCCGAGCGGCTTTGAGCCGCAAATCCGAGCGACCTTTGGCAAGGTGGCATCATCGACGGACTCGAGCGGACCACCAGCGAAGCCTATAGTGCTTCAGAAGATGAGGAAGAGAGTGGTGAAGGCCAAAGAGGCGCTGGAGACTGGCTTGATCGACGCGAGAACTGCGGAGATCTTCGCGGAGAGTATGGTGGTGGCAGACGGTGCGCCTGTTACTCTATCGGCAGCGATCAAGAGCAAGAAGATCGACGCCTCGTCCGGTAAGATCGTCGATCCTCAAAGAGGAGACGTCCTCAGCATCGGGGAGGCCGTCGAGCGCGGAATCTTGGACCCGGAGAGCGCCAACGTCCTCGTGCCTCTGGCACAGAGCCTCTCCATTCCTGGGTTGTACAAGCAGGGTCTGTTGGACCCCGAAGAGGGCAAGGTGGTTCACCCGGAGACAGGCGCTCGACTCACTCTGAAGGAAGCAATCCTCTGCGAGATCGTGGACCCTCTGTCGCAGCTGACCTGCTCCGACGGTCGCACCGACACCCTGCGAAACGCTATAAACAGCAATCTCGTCGATCCCGAGAGATCGTTGATCAGGACCAGCGGCGGAGACAGCGTCAGCCTGATGAAGGCCGTGGAGAGCAACGTCGTCTTCATGGAGTCTGAGAAAGCCGAGCAGCAGCAAATCCCACCCGCTGGAATGACGTTCGCCGTGGCTCTGGAGAGAGGACTGATCGACGCGAGTGGCACTCAGGTGAAACACCCGATCACGAACGAACGTCTCACGCTGGAGGAGGCGATCAAGGGCAACTTCATCATGTCCCTGCCTGGTCCCATTGCCTCCGACAGCATGGAGGTCACCAAGGCTCTGGAGGCCGGCCTGATCGACAGGGAGAAGGGAGTGTTCGTTCATCCGTCGACCGGCACCCCGTTATCGATAATCGAGGCCATCGAGTCTGGTTTATTGGTGGTGAAACCACCGACCACTGTGATCACCAGCACCGCCAGCGGCGTTACCGAAACAATCACCTCTTACCACACGGTGACCACGAAGACCTTGGGAATTCTGTCCGGCTACGAGCTAGTGAACGCGTCCGAGATAAGGAACGTCGAGACCGGGGAGAAGATCAGCATAGAGGAGGCGAGAAACAGAGGCATCGTCAGGGACGAGTCCGAGCGGCGCGAACAGTTCACCACCAAGGACATCAAGATGACGTTCGACGACGCGCTGAAGAACGGGCTTCTGGACGTCGCGGCCGGCACTTACACCGATCCGTCCACGGGAGTCGCTATGCCTATTCAAGACGCCATCGAGAACGGTCTTCTGGAGGTTCCTGCTAACAAGCCGGAGACCGTCGCCGCCATCGAGAAGATCGATAATATATACGACGAGAAAGCTGGCAGGTTCGTGGACCCGGACACCAAGAAGGCTTACACGCTCGCCGAAGCGATGGAGACTGGACTGGTGGATCCTAACACCGTGGTTTACGACACCAAGTCCGCCGAGCCTGTCACTGCCAAGGAGGCAGTCGACAGAGGAATCATAGACCCTGTCACCGGGAAGATGAAGAGCTCGGAGGGCCGCGGAGGTCTCACCTTGGCGAAGGCTGCGAAGTTCGGACTGCTGGCGGTGGTAGCTGCGCCTGTTCTCGCTGGGAAAGCGGTGTACGACGCGGTCAAAGATGCTGCAGCCGGCAAAGACGAAGGCAGACGGCCTAGCAAGTCTGCAGAGCAGATTGGAACTTCGCCGCGTCCGACGCAGGAGCAGAGGGGTCCGAGCGTCGAATCGCAGAAGAAATCAGCCGTTGAATCGCTGCCAGAGAGACCCGCGAAACTCTTGATAAAAGATACGGAGGAAGTCGAAAAGCAACTGGTACAAGAACAAGCAGTGAAGACGGAGGATTCGAAGAAACAGGTTGAATCGAGAGATGCTGAAGCACCCTCGGCGACAGAAGTTCAAGAGTCGAAGGTGGAAGAAACGTCGAAAGTGAAAGAGGAGAACCAGTTGGAGACGCAAGCACGGAAAATAGAGGAACCACAAACCCAGCAGAAGAGCCAGGAAGTGTCCGAAGTAGATTCGACGGTACAGATGAGGGACACAGGTTTTGAGAAGACTGTAGTTCAAGATGAAAAGCTTGAGGTAGTGCCGAAAACAGAGGACCATCGAAAGGAAGAAATTTCCGAGCAAGTTACGAAGATTGAGGTCCAGGAGAAAGAAGAAATTTCCGAGGAAGCTGTGAAGATAGAGGACCACCAGTACAGAGAAGAGGTAGAAACACGACTGGAAGAAGACCAGGACCAGGACCAAGACCAGGACCAGGACCAGTTCCTAGAGGAGCCAGTGAGAGGAAGAAGGTTCGTGATCGAGGTCACCCCCGATTTGACTGCGAGAGATCTGGTCGCTCGAGGAGCCTACGATCTAGAGAAAGAGAAGTTCGTGGACCCGGAGACGGGAGACATCGTCTCGTTCAACGACTTCGTGATGTATCTAGGCATGCTGGATCCAGATCGCGTGATAGTAAAAGATCTATCCGGTGACAGGTTCGTCTCTCTACGGGAAGCAATATCGAAACCCCTGGTGAACAGGAACCTGGGCTACATGGTGGACCCGAAGACGGGCAAAAAGATTCCGTTTTTCGAGGCGGTGAAGCTGGGTCTTATAAAACAGGCAGGCCCTGCCCAGTCCGCGTCGTTGAACGGCCAGGAGTGTCTGAGCCTGCGCGAGGCTGTGGAGGAAGGTTTCCTCGATCCTGAAACCTGCGAAGTTCGGGATCCCGCTTCGAACGTGGTGTTGAAGCTGAACGAGGCGATAGAGGCTGGCTTGATAGACTGCGGCTCGATCTGCATCAGAGATCCGGTGAGCGACGAGGTGCAGACGCTTCAGGAAGTGCTGGAGTCTGGCGGCGAGGTGGACGTCGAGGAAGCGTTCGCCAAAGGATTGGTGGCTCCGAAATCTCGCAAGCCTATCTCGCTGGAGGCTGCCATCAGGAAGGGTCTCTACGACGAGACCAGCGGTAAGATCATGGACACGTTGACGAGCCAGGCGATAGACGTCGAGGAGAGCGTGCGCAGAGGACTGATCGACGCGTTCATCAGCGAGTGCGAGGACACGAAAGCTGGAACGTTCCTGTCCTTGGAAGAGGCTCTGGGCGAGTCGAAGCTGCTGGATCCTAGCACCGGTCGGTTACGCGACACCAAGACGGGAGAATCGCTGCCGTTGAACGTGGCGTTGAAGAGAGGCATCATAGCTACCACGGGATTCGTTCCCTCGTTGATCGACGCCATCGTACAGGAGTACTATTGTCCGACGACCGGTCTGGTCGCCAATCCAACCACAGGGGAGGAGACTACGTTGAAGGAGGCTCTGGAGACCGGTTACGTCGACGGAGAGACAACGGTGGTCAGAGATGACCGCAACGACAGAGTGTTGCCTTTGCAGGCGGCGGAGGAGAATCGATTGATCGACCTCGAGAAGGGAATCCTGATCTCGCCGCACCCCATGACGCTGGACGTCGCCTACGAGAAAGGATTCATCCTCAGTACTGTGAAGCCGTGGTCCCTGCAGGAAGCTCTGGCTCATCAGGCTTACGATCCCGAGAAGGGCACGTTCTTGATAGACGGGGATACTTATACCCTGGAGAAGGCGCTCGAGCTGGGCCTGATCGCCAGAGACAGTCCCTCCGTGAAGGACCCGAAGAACAGCGAGATCATCTCACTCGGCGAAGCGATCAAGCAGGGTCTGATAGACCCGAAGACAGGCACGGCCGTCGATCCGTCGACCAGCACTCCTCTGTCACTCACGGACGCTCTCGACAGGGGGGCTGATCGTGCCAGCGAAGAGGAAGATCTCGCTCCCGGAAGCGGTGTTCAAGGGTCTCTACGAGCCCACCACGGGTCGCTTCATCGTTCCGGAGACCAGGGAGAAGCTGCCGACCGATCGAGCGATCAAGGCCGGCGTGATAGATCCGAGCACCGCCGTGGTGGTTCGCCAGGCGGACGGCAAGGCGATCACCTTCGACAAGGCCATCAAGGAGCTGATCGTGGATCCGAAGACCGGCACGGTCACCAACGAGAAGGGTCGGCGACTCGACTTCAGGGAGGCTCTGGAGCACGGGTTGCTTCTGGAGGCGAGAAGGCCGATGACCTTCAGCGAGGCAATCTCCAAGGGATTGCTGGACGAACGGACGAACACGTTCCTGGATCCTCAGTCGGGCGTTTACCTGAGTCTGCTGGAGGCGATCCAGAGGAACCTGATCGACGCAGCCTCTGTCACCGTGAAGGACGGCAGGAGCGGCTTCCGGGAGAGGATCTCGCTGATGGAGGCCATCAGGACCGGCTACGTGGACGGTCAGACCGGCAAGGTGAACGTCACCGCTGATTCGGACATGTCTTTGCAGGAAGCCTATCAGGCTGGCTTGATAGTAGACCACCGGGCGGCCGTGTCCCTGCAGAGAGCGATCCACCAGGGGCTCTACGACGATCAGACTGGGAAGATCACGGACCCCAGCACCGGCAGATCGGTCACGCTGCACGAGGCCATGAGGAACTGTCTGGTCAGTCCCACGCTGCCCTGTTACTGGGACAAGAGAGCGGACAGGCTGCTCTCGTTGGCGGAAACTTGCAGGGCCGGCGTGATAGACAGAAGATCCGGAATGTTCAAGGAGCCCGGTGCCAATCGGTCCGTGTCCCTCAGCCTGGCTCTGCAGCTGGGTTTGATAGTCGACATCGAGACCACAGAGTTCAGTCTTCACCAAGCCGTCACGATGAACATCTACGAACCGTCCACCGGCAAGTTCATGCATCCATCGACCAACCGGAAGCTGACACTCGCGGAGGCCTGCAGATCGGAGCTGATCGATCCGGTCGCCTCGATCGTCAGAGACGTCAGAACGGAGAAGTACATGTCGCTGACCGAAGCGATCTCGTCGGGAGTGATCGACGACACACGCGGCACCTACATCGCGGCGCCCGATCGGGCCATCGACCTGAAGGAGGCCCTGAAGAAGGGACACATCGTGCCATCGAAGCTGCCGCTCGGCATAGAGGAGGCCGTGGTCAGCGACCTCTATCGCGGTGACACGGGCTTGTTCGTGGATCCGCGCAGCAACGAGGCGATCGATCTAGCCTCCGCCTTCGACAACGCGCTCCTCGATCCTGATACCACCGCACTCAAGGACGCCACCACCGGGCAGATCACGCCGATCTCCGTGGGCATAGAAACAGGCGCCATAGACGTGCCCCGTGGTCGGGTTCTGGACTCGAAAACGAGACGAGCTTACCCCATAGACGTGGCCCTGGAACGAGGGCTTCTAGTCACCCTGGAGAAACCGCTGACGCATCAACCGAGACCGAGCCTGGCCCGCAAGGACGAGCCTAAGCGCGAGTATACGCTGCAGGAGGCCATCGAGAGTCGCCTCGTCGACCCCGAAGTGGCCGTAACCAGGGACCCGAAGAACGGTCGATTCGTCACCGTGAACAACGCGCTGGCGGACGGCGTCCTAGACCCTAACAGCAAAGGAGTCCTCGAGTCGGCCTCGCCCAAGACTGCTGACGGGAAGCTTGCACCGCGTTGCGTCCGGTTCGGCGACGTAGAGGTGTTCTTGGCAAGACCGATGACCTTCGAGGAGGCCCTGGAGAACGGCTCCTTGTCCGTGGAGACCGGGAAAATGACCGACCCGAGGACCAACGAGCCGGTCACCCTGAAAGAGGCGGTCAGCCTCGGGATCGTCGACTCCGACTCGGCGTTGATCAAAGACACCAAGAAGAGGAAGCTGGTGAAGCTGGCCGAGGCCATCAGAAAGGGACTGATGGACGCCGAGAAAGGCAACGTGCTGGAGACCATGAGCTCGAGGCTCTATCCGTTGGCCAGGGCTCTGGACGAGGAGCTGCTGATCACACCGAAAAGAGGACTGTCCTTCATCGAGACCCTGCAGTTCGGACTGTACGAACCGTTGTCCGGCACCTTCGAAGACCCGTTCCGCGTCGCGTCCGCCCTTGATCGTAAACCGGCCGCGTTGCGCGAGGCGATCGAGGCCGGATCGATCGATCCGTCCGGCACCGTGATCAAAGAGCCCGGGACCGGTAGAGTCGTTAGCTTGTTAGAGGCGATTAGCACCGGCATTGTAGACCCCGTAGAGGGCAGGCTTTGCGGAGACCCATCGGGAAAGAGGCTTGACTTCGCGAAAGCCCTGGACCAGGGTTATATTCTCACCGCAGAAGCTAGGGTAAGTGGCACACTCTTTCTTGCCTCCTCTTCTTTTTCTTCTTCTTCTTCTTTTTCCTATTCTATTACTTACCTTCTATTCTCAACTGTCTCTGTCTCTTGCACTCCGTCGTCCTTCCGTACGACGCTTACTAGATTGGTGCACATGAAATGTTTACCCTCCTCATTTTATGCCGCCCGGCGACCCCTCTGTACACCGCTAGGCTCTTGGAGATTTGCAATGGTGGCGGTGTGATTGAAAACAGTGATAAATTAGAGTGGGGGTTCGCTGTTGAAGATTTCTATTTTGCACAAAGATCCGCAGTCTAGTGATTAGGAATTCGTGGCAGAAATTAGTTGCTGTCATTTGGAACATTGTGAATAGTACTAAAATGATTTAAAAAAAAAACATTTTTATTCCGTAAATGCGGAAAATTTTTATTTTTCACTGTTTCTATTGCACCGTTGCTTAATCATGCAATTCTTCATGTTCAATTACAAGGAATTACAAAAGTCTCTTGATCGTGTTATGATCAAAATTGAATTTTTTTTTTCAAAAACTGATTTACACATTAAAAACTAATCCTTCCAACATCACCGAAAAACTCAAATCGTTTGATACAATTTTAAAAAAGTTATTCCGACCGTACATAACAGTAGCGTTGATTAGAAAGAGGTTAAAAATTGAAGATCATTTTTGTAGCTTAATAATATGGCTAACAATGTATCTTAATACCATAATATTATAAATATACGTTCGAAACAGAGGGGCGCAGAGCGTGAAGGGAGTAGTACCCCGTGGACTCTCCACGTTTTTGATTTTTGTTTTTGTTTTGGAGCAACTATCGGCTTGTTGGACTGACCTGTAGAAAAGAGCGTTCAACGATTAACATTTTTGTTTTTTTCATTTTTCTAGACCA
Source organism: Lasioglossum leucozonium (assembly GCA_028454225.1). Lineage (NCBI taxonomy): Eukaryota > Metazoa > Arthropoda > Insecta > Hymenoptera > Halictidae > Lasioglossum > Lasioglossum leucozonium. Next base: position 4,967,568 of record CM052214.1, read on the forward strand.
GTAGTTTAGATCTCCTATCGTGGAAATAGCACGTGCATTGAAAAAGATCGATCGTTACACTTCGAGATCGCGTAGAGGTATAAAACATAATCGTGCACGACTCGCGTCCCCCATTTCGTGAGCACCAAACAAACCCCCTCCCCATAAACCCGTGTCTCTCCCCCTCTCTACTATACGTTCTTACACCGACACGTTTCATTTTCTCTTTATTCTCACCGACTTGTACACTTCCTTTAATCTCTTCTAATGTTAACCGCTTGCCAAAGGTTATGGATCGTTACGTATTGTACGCTTACCGATGCATCTTGTCGCCTATCGCTCTACGTGTGCGACGATAGCCGACGAACATAGCGTTCTTCGCGACTGTCTCTGTCACTGCCGTGCCAAGCTTGCCGGTAGCCTGCCACAGCCATAGAGATCGTTGCCAAAAAAAAAAAAAGAACATTACACGTCAACTGTGTGTCATCATCGTCATCGTCATCGCCGCTCGGGATTATGCATGGGGACACCGTGGACGCGTATATCTACGTACACCTTTTTAACGTCGCGTTCGCAAGCAGCAAACGCCTGGGTTCAGAAAGATCCAGATGGATCTCTCTCTCTCGATCCCTCGGGAACACCGTGTCGCTCTATAAACGCGTCTCTCTCTAACTCCCGACTTCTCGCTCTCACTTCTCATTCGCCGGCTCGTTCACACGTTCTCGCCTGGCTGCGTAACACAGGGGCCCTAACAAAATACTTCTCATATTAACGACTGTCACTAATCAACCGCGGGTCATCGACCGTGAGGGAAACCCGCGACCGAACGTTCGCTCGCTGACAAACCTCGCCTGACTACTACGATTCACTAAACTAAAATAAATAAATAAACAAATGAAATAAGCCGTTTAAACCAAAGTTTGTTGCCTGATCGCATCGGCAATGCTAACTCCGATCATTATAGTGTTAATAACGTTTGTTGTAATCTGCACGTTGCCTCGACGGACCAGTTCCGTGCTCTCCTTTCGCGTTAATAGTTCCGCTCGGGAGCGGAGCACGGAACAAGGGGATGATGTGTTAACGCGTGTCGCGAGTTGACTGCGTTTTTCTTTTTTTTTTGTTTTACCGTTCAGACGTTTCGCTCTTGCTCGACCTTGGTCGACCTTGCTGGAATTTTTTTAGTTTGTTCGCGTCGCAGTCTATTCGCGATGGTCTGTGTACCCGGTGTAACGATTTCCATCGACAGCGACTAGTCGTGGCCACGCGTTTACGCTTCCGGGCTGCCATAATCGACACCATCGATCAGTCTCACACGATAACTCTCACCATCCCGTACATCGCCACCAGGACGCGTCGCACTGTTACAGTACCGATTTCCCTTGAGGCTAAAGCTACTGCCGGTTTTATATTTTTCATTTTACAGTTATCGAAATTTAGAAAGTTACCCACGTGGAAATTGATTCGATAAAATTTTTCTATCCGACCACATATCGAGAGAAAAATTGCACTAAATTAATAGGGTTTAACAATAATTGTCACTTTTATAAGCTGAAACATTTTAATCGCTCTCAATGCTCGGTAGCTTTAGTGTCGAAACCGTTCCGAACGTCCTCTAAACAATCGCTGCGGAACGATTTCATACACGAAGTCATAGAGATGCTATTTTGAATTTGAATTCACGTTCAATTTCAACGAATCACTGGAACAACAGACTCGGTGGAAATTTCAATAGTTCCCGTCGATTGTTTGCTGCGAGGACTCCCCGGAATCGTTTCGCTCGGAATCGTCGTGCTGCAACAATTCGAACGATTTGCTCGCCACACATCTCTCGAGCCGTTCGAACCTCACGAGATGCATTTCGCCATGTTTGTTTTTGTCACTGAAAGTTTTCTCATTTTTTTGCAGGTATTGTCCCCTCTAGATCCTCGTTTTGTTCGTTCTAGCGCCAGAGTTTTTCTAGGAAATCTCGGAGCAACTCCCTCCGCCACCCCCCGCCGCAAAGCGGGTGAACCAAAAAATCCAAATTCCTCCATTCTCGTCCGCACATTCTTTTATCCCTTGTGCACCCTCTCGTCATACTCGGGTTCACCATCGTTGTTTCGATCGGTTCTCCATCAAACTGTGTTTTTTTTTTTAATTATTGTTATCGTGTCCGGATAGACAGAGAGCCGCGTGTCTTTTTTGTTATTCTTTTTTCAGTAATTGTGTTATACCTATGCTTGCAGACAGAAAAAAAACACACATAACGCGTCTAAATTGACGAGAACGCGGCTTCCGTTCAGTTCCATCGTTCGCTTGCCGACTGCATATAAGAACAAAACCACGTACGGGACGAGTATGCAGTCCGATTACTCGCTGCCAGATCAATCAGACCTATTCTGGGCTCTTCTAAAACTGTGTTTTGTTGTTCTTGTTTATTTTTTTTCAGTTTTATCTTAACCGATTACACGCGTGTTTGCGCGAGTACTCGCGGCCGCGTAACACGTGGACTGCGGATCTTCGTGGAAAATGCAAAAATTTTTTTTTTATTAATCTTAGGACGTTGAAAATGAATGAACATTCACAAATTTTACTGTGAACGCATAGAATCCGCAGTCTACCATGTATACAGGGTGGTCACGCTATCGCCAGCCGGCGTTTTGAAAATAATATTAGAAAAAAATAATTTTTTTGCAAACCAATGTGTGTTGCACTGTTTAAATTATACAATTCATTGTTTGCAAGAGAAAAAAAACGCCCCGGCTAGTAATATCGCGACCACCCGGTACATTGCTCAGCCGCATACGCACGCAAACAGCGTGCTGTTGCGTTCTACACGTTCCAAAAGTGTGTGTATGTGTTTTGCATGCGTGAGATACATTTATAAGCTTACCATTGTTGCCCCCCGCCCCCTTACATTTATGCGACTCTTGTATTTTGTTAATAATCGTGATTTCCAGATCGGCCGACCCGTTGGTAAGGGGTCGGTGTATTTTCTTCCTTCTCGTCTACATTCTAAGAGAGCACGTTAGAGATTAAGTCCTGATACATTATTATATGTCGTTCGATCGTAGCGCGTCCCTTTGGTCGAAACGATACCAGGTATCAATCGGCTGTTCTCTGTTGCAAACGATAGCAAGCGGTCGAGGAGAAGTACAAGCTGTGCGACGAGACCTCCTCGAAGCTGCTGCAATGGATAGCCGAGGTCGAGGACAAGCTGGCCAGCCAGGACAACGTCAAGGAGGACGTTGACCAGCTGCGGACGCAGATCAACGCGATGAAGGTTTGCAAAGTCACTCTGTTAAAAGATTGGCAACCCTTAGGGTTGAAACAGGGACGGAACTGCGATACCAAAATTTTTGCGTTCGTTATCTTGTAATTTTACTAAAATTATCCCTAATTGTTTCTTTTTTATGTAATGTAAGTTTTCTTTCTTTGTATAATATAAATTGTTTTTTCCTGGGTCCCAAAATTATTTTTTGCGGGGGGTGGAGACAGTTTCTGCACTTATTATCTTATAATTTTACCAAAATTATCTCTAATTGTGTTTTTAATGTAATATAAGTTTTCTTTCTTTATATAATATAAATTGATTTTTTTTCTGGGTCCCAAAATTATTTTTTGCGGGGGGTGGAGACAGTTTTTGCACTTATTATCTTATAATTTTACCAAAATTATCTCTAATTGTGTTTTTAATGTAATATAAGTTTTCTTTCTTTATTCTTTTTTTTGAGGGGTCCAAAATTATATTTTGCGCGGAGGGAGCAAAGTTTTTGCATTTATTATCTTGTAACTTCACTAAAATTATCCCTAATTGGTTGTGTTATGTAATATAAGTCTTCTTTCTTTATTTTTTCTGGGGTTCCAAAATTATATTTTGCGGGGGCTATTTGTAGTTCCGTCCCTGTGTTGAAAGGTTGGGTTCCTTTGTTCACCGGTTCATTTGCCAACGATTACTTGTTTCCAGGAGATCAAGGAAGACCTGGAGGCCCACGCCAGACCAGTTTCCTCCTGCCTGGACCAGATCCGGCAGGTGGTGCTGACCGGCGGCAACGTGTTGTCCAGCGAGGAGGTGTCCACATTGGAGAAGAACGGTCGGTCGTTGAAGACCAGATTCGACAGAGCCACGGACCGCACCGAGAGGATGGTCAGGCGTCTGATGGCTGCCAGGGACGAGCTGGTCAAATTCAAGTGAGTCGTTATTTTTTTTTTTTTTAAAGAAACTGAAGTTAGATACGCTTCTAACAATGCTCTCTTCCAGGAACGAGCTGTCGACCTTCTCCCACTGGCTGGACAACGCTAGGCGAGTTCTGGAAGAGAAAGAGCACTCGCTGTCCGACTTGAACAGACTGAGCAGCAGCACCGACGCCACCAGGGACTTCATCAGCGACGTGATCGCGCACCAGGCCGACCTCCGATTCATCACGATGGCTGCGCAGAAGTTCGTCGACGAGAGCAAAGAGTTCTTGCACGTGCTGAACGAGTTCCGCACCAGTTTGCCTCAGAGGCTGCCTCACAAGGAGCCATTCTCCAGCCAGGACTCTCCCGTGCGCGGCGAAGTGTCGATTGTCACTGCCCAATACAAAGATCTATTGTCCAGAGCGAATCTACTGTCGGACCGGCTCTCGGGAGTCGGCGGAAGACAGAGGGACTACCGCGAGTCCTTGGAGAAAGCCAGAAGATGGCTGAAAGACGTGGAACCCAAGGTGCACAGAGTAATTTCCGAGGCCATCGCCGCCGAGCCGAAACAGGTCGAAGAACAGCTGAGCAAAGCCAAGGCATTGAACAACGAGATGCTGGCTAACGAACGGTTGGTGGAGAACGTCAAGGTCACCGTGGACGCTCTACTAAGGTCACTGGACGGCCAGCTGACGCCTAAAGAAGTGGACGAGCTGGAGGAACCTGCCAGAGCTCTGGAGGACAAGTATAGGCAGCTGACGAACGCGATCGCCGAGAAGTGTCAGGAGCTGGACGCTGCTCTGGTGCGCAGCCAGGGCGTGCAGGATGCGCTGGACAGTTTGGTGCAGTGGTTGAACAGCATCGAGAGCCAATTCAAGCAAGTACCTCGTGGCGTAGTTAATCGATCCAACAGCAAGTTGGACAGTTTTCTAGACGCTGATCAATCAACGACTGGGTTATTCTTTGCAGGAACATACAGCGACCGGCGAGCTTGCAGAAAGAGCGGCTCGAGGAACAGCAGAGGGACCAACGGCTGCTTCAAGCCGACCTGGACAGTCATCGTCTGAGCGTGGAAGCTGTGGCGACGAGCGCGAGAGACCTCCTGACGAACTCCAGCAACGCGAAGATCGCTAAGCACATCGAGGGCAAGCTGAAGGACGTGCAAGGCAGATTCGAGAAGCTGATGGACAAGTCGTTGCGAAGAGGCGAGTTCCTCGACGAGATCGCGCAAGCCCTCGGCGACTTCCTTGTGGAGACGAGCAAGTTCGACAGCTGGTACGCGCACATGATCGAAGCTCTCGAGTCGAGGGATCTGAGCAAGCTGGACGTCGCCGAATACGAGACCAAAATGGCGAATTTGATGGACAAACGGGAGGACCAGCGAGCTAGCTTCGAGGATCTGATCCGCAACGGGAAGACAGTGATCTCGAAGAAGGACGTGACAGACGTTGCGCCGATCAGAGACAAGATCAAGGCGCTGGAGACCCAGTGGAAGGAGGTGAACAACCTGATCGACGAGAAACAACGTCTCAGCAAGTCCAGAGCCGAGCAATTGTCCGCCTACGAGAAGCTGAGGGATCAGGTGATCGATTGGCTGACCAGAACCGAGAACAAGGTTCAGGTATTAGAACCTGTGGCCGTCGACTTGGACAAGCTGAAGAGACAGGTCGACGAGCTGAAACCGATTCAGAAGGAGTACCGCGATTACGGCAACACCGTCGACAAGGTCAACGACCTCGGCATCGCGTACGACGGCTTGCTCAAGGAGCGAACCGAGAGCCCTACTCGCAGACGCGGCAGCACCAGCCCTACAAAGAGGCCAGGTACGTTTCCGGTCGTTTCTCTGGGCCCTGGAACACCGTGTTACCCATCATCTTGCGCACCCTCCTCGTCGCTTGGTAGTCGTTAACATTTTGAGCCATATCGTATCGGCACGTTTTCGTTCGATCAGAGACCGTCACGATTTTCCGCACGCGTTCACTTTTATAACATGATTTATCCACCGCGTAAATTTTTCTGGGCTCAAAGTCGTTAACGTTCCCATACAACCAACACCAGCATCCTCACGGTCATTTCTAGCGTATCACTGTCATCGTTCGGTCAACACACATACACCATTATTTTTTTTTTGTAGTACGCCGAATGTCACAAGACGGTCGCTCACCATCTCCCGCTAAATTGTATGCTGCTCAAAGTCCGGTCTCCCCAGGTGGTAGCAGCGGGTTCAGTAGCCGCCGCTCCAGCCAAGATGGCTTCCATCTGGAGGATCTGTCGCCCGTTCAGCAACAGCTCTCCGAGATCAACAACCGGTACGGACTGCTGGGAGTCCGTTTATCCGACCGGCAAACCGAGCTGGATAACGTGAGGGACGAGCTGCGTAGGCACGTAGACAACCTGAAGACCCTGTCTCAGTTCTTGGAGAAGGTGAGCACCATTTCGGCTTCGGCATTGTCGAAGCTTCGCTTTGAATGTACACCTTGTATTCACCACGACGTGTTTGCCGTTCAGATCAAGCGTCAAATACCGAAAGAGAGTATGCCAAGCACCAAAGAAGAGGCGGACAAGACGGCCAAGCAGATCAAGGTCGTGATCGAGGAGATGTACGAGAAGCAATCGCTGCTGGACACCACGAGGACTCAGGTTCGCGACCTGGTGAGACGCAAGAAAGGCGCGGACGGCGTGGACAGGCTGAACGACGAGATGGAGGACGTGACCAGCAGATGGAGATCGTTCAGCGAGCGTTGCAAGGACAGGATCAAGTTCCTGGACGACGTGAAAGACTTCTACGACACGTCGGAGGGTCTGGTCTCCTGGCTAGGGTCGAAGGAGAGGATGTTGGGCGCGCTTGGACCCATCTCCGCCGATCCTAGAATGGTCGCCAGCCAGGTGCAGCAGGTGCAGGTCCTGCGGGAGGAATTCCGCACCCAGCAGCCTCAGTTGGACCACCTGGTGCAGGTCTTCGACAACATCCTCGCTGTGGTCGGCGCGGATTCCGCTGACGGTCAGAGAATCAGCGCGAAATTGAAGTCGATCCTTGACAAGTGGTCCGATCAGTTGCACAGGTTGGACGAGAGGGCTCAGAGCTTGGGAGATGCTGTGGACACCAGCAGGGAGTTCGATGCTAGCCTGAATCGCCTGCGCGACGCCCTGCAAGGCATCTCCGACAACCTGGACGATCTGACGCTCGAGAAAGACCCCGAAGATCAGTTGAGGAAGATCGAGAACCTGGAAAGACAACTGGAAGGACAGAGACCGCTGTTGGCTGACGCTGAAGCGGCCGGAGAACAGCTCTGCGAGGTTCTCAGCGATCCAGCGTCGAAATCCGAGATCCATGGAAAACTGGCAGCCGTTGGTAAAATGTACAACAACCTGCAGAAGAAGCTGGACCACAAGAAGGCCGAGATCGAGGGCAACCTGAGAGACGGGAGACAATTCGAGGCCTCTTGCACGAAGACGATCGGTTGGCTCGCCGATGAACTCGGAAATATGTCCGAGAAGCTGTTAGTGTCCGCCGATAGGGATATCTTGCAGCAGCAGCTCGACCACCACGAGGTAAGCGAATTAAAAATTTAATTATGCTTTTGTCTGCGTTTTGCACAGTGAGCTTGATGTTCCGTTTTTTCTTCGTTCAGCCGATATACAGGAACGTGATGGGCAAGGAGCACGAAGTGATCATGCTGTTGAACAAGGGACGCGACATGATAACCCGATCCCAAAAGGTCGAGAATCGCTCGCTGCAGCGCGACTTGGACAAGATGCAGTCGCAGTGGGACCGCCTGAAGAAGGACATCCTCGACAGGCACACGAAGCTGCAGACCTGCGCGGAACACTGCAAGAAGTACTACAAAGCGCAAGACGCGTTCCTGCCCTGGCTCAGACAGGCCGAGGATCGATTGGAGTGCTTGAAGCCGGCGTCCTTCAAGCGTAAGGACATCGAGAAGCAGCTGAAGGAGCTCTCGTCGTTCAGGAACGAGGTATGGAAACACTCTGGAGAGTTCGAGAACAACAAGACCCTCGGAGAAACGTTCCTCGGGGCTTGCGACATCGACAAACAGAACGTGAAGAACGAGCTCGGCGCCATGAAGACCAGATGGGACAAGTTGAACAACGGTAAGCGGTTTTTGATCTTGACTAACTCGAATGATCTTATAGCACTTCTAGTGCCAAGATGTAATGATCTCTACTGCTTAAATGATCAATCTCTTCAGATCTACTGACGAGGACGCAGTCTCTGGAGGACACTGCGCGACACTTGATGGACTTCAATGAAAATCTGCGGGATCTGCGACACGGTTTGCAGCGCTGCGAGGACAAGCTGGCGTCTCACGACGCTCTTGGAGGTGCGGCCAAGGACCCGAAACTTCTCGATAGGATAAAGGTAAGCGAGGAGACAGTTTTCTCTAGAGTGTCTTTCTCCCTTGTCAAAGGAGGAGCGAATAGTTTCGGTATATCGAATGACTTCGTTTCTGCTTCAGAGTTTACGAGAAGAGACGACCAACCTGAAGAAACCGCTGCAATGCGTTAAGCAGCAGGCGAACGACTTAGCGAACAAGGCCGGAGAACAGGGCGTAGACGCGACTCATTTGCTGGACGAAGTCGACAATCTCACGGACAGGATAAACGATCTGCAGTCGAAGCTGGACGACAGGTGTAACGAGCTGCAGAGCGCCGCTACGGCTGTCGCGCAGTTCAACGACCACGTCAAGTCTATCAGCAATCAAGTTTCTAGCCTGGAGAAGGAGTTGGACTCGATGAAGGCGCCTGGACGAGAGATCAAGATCGTAAGGATCCAGATAGAGGAGACGAGCAAGGTGATCACCAGAGTGAACAGGCTGTACGAGGAGGTCACCGATCTGGAGAACCTCGGGGAACGTCTGGTGGACTATGGATTCGCTGCGGACGCCGTGGCGACGAGGGAACAGGTCGCTGGGTTGAAGAGACAGGTCGGAAAGCTCGACGATCGTTCCCGGGATCGCCACGACGAGCTGACCGCGACCCTGGACAAGCTCCAAGAATTCTATCAGTCGCACTCGAACGTGATCACCGAGATCGACGAGGCGAACGATCATTTCAGAAGGTTCAAGCCGGTGGGATCCGAGGTGGAGTCGATCAAGGCGCAGCAGGAGGATTTCAGGTTGCTCAAGATAAACAAGATAGAACCGCTGGCCCGCGCGGTCGAGGATTGCAACGTCCTCGGTCAGGCGTTGATCCAGACAGCCGGACGAGACGTGAACACCGGCAACATCGAGAAGGACGTCGACAAGATGAACGAGAGATGGAACGACTTGAAGGACAGGATGAACGAACGGGACAGAAGATTGGACGTGGGTCTGCTCCAGTCAGGAAAGTTCCAGGAGGCCTTGGACGGTCTGGAGAAATGGTTGACGGACACGGAGGAGATGGTGTCGAACCAGAAGTCGCCGTCGTCGGACTACAAGGTGGTCAAGGCGCAACTGCAGGAGCAGAAGTTCCTGAAGAAGATGCTGATGGACCGACAGAACTCGATGTCGTCCCTGTACAACATGGGCCAAGAAGTCGCCGCCGGCGCCGATCCGAAGGAAAGGAAGATGATCGAGAAACAGCTGAACGAGCTCGTAGGAAGGTTCGACAACTTGACCGAGAGCGCTGCCGAAAGGATGGACGCCCTGGAGCAGGCGATGGGAGTGGCGAAACAGTTCCAGGACAAGCTGGTGCCTCTAGCTATCTGGCTGGACAAGACCGAGAAACGCGTCAGAGACATGGAGTTGGTGCCAACGGACGAGGAGAAGATCCAACAACGAGTCGCGGAGCACGACGCCCTCCACGAAGACATTCTATCGAGAAAACCGGACTTCAGCGAGCTCACGGAGATCGCCAGCCAGCTGATGGCTCTCGTGGGCGAGGACGAGGCCGCCGCGCTAGCCGACAAACTGCAGGACGCTGCCGACAGGTACGCCGCGCTCGTGGAGCGATCGGAGGCGCTTGGAACGTTGTTGCAGAGGTCGAGACAGGGTCTGCGACACTTGGTGCTCAGCTACCAAGAGCTCCAGGCCTGGATGGAGGGCATGGAGATCAGACTGTCGAAGTATCGCGTCCTGGCTGTGCACACCGAGAAGCTTCTTCAGCAAATGGAGGACCTGGCCGACCTCACCGAAGAGGTATCCACGCGGCAGACCGAGGTGGACAGTACCACGGACGCCGGATTGGAACTGATGAAGCACATCTCCAGCGACGAGGCCCTGCAGCTGAAGGACAAGCTGGACTCCCTGCAACGACGATTCAACGACCTCGTCAGCCGAGGTTCCGACCTCCTCAAGCACGCCCAGGAGTCGCTACCGCTTGTCCAACAGTTCCACGACAATCACAATCGTCTGATGGACTGGATGCAGGCTGCGGAGTCCGCTCTCCAATCTGCGGAACCTCGCGAGGACGAGATCGTCAGACTGGAGATGGAGATATCCGAGTACAGACCGGTCCTGGACAAGATCAACGCGGTCGGACCGCAATTGTCGCAACTGTCGCCCGGCGAGGGAGCGGCTACCATAGAGGGTCTGGTCACCAGAGACAACAGGAGGTTCGACGCAATCGCGGAACAGATCCAACGAAAGGCGGAGAGGATCCAGCTGAGCAAGCAGAGATCGTTAGAAGTGATCGGGGACATCGACGATCTTCTGGAATGGTTCCGCGAGGTGGACAACCAGCTGAGGGAGGCTGAGCCGCCCAGCAGCGAGCCCGAGATCATCCGGGTACAGCTGAAGGAGCACAAAGCCTTGAACGACGACATCTCCAGCCAGAAGGGCCGGGTCAGAGACGTGATATCCACGGCGAAGAAGGTGATCCGCGAGAACGGCCAGCACGAGGACACCTCGATCATCAGGGAGAAGATGGAGGACCTCAGAGAGACCATGGAGATCGTGTCGGGTCTCTCCGCGGACAGGCTAGGAGCTCTCGAGCAAGCTTTGCCGTTGGCAGAACATCTACGCGACACTCACATCGGTCTGGTCAGCTGGTTGGAGGAGGCTGAGCATCAGGTAACCATGTTGCCGATGCCAGCGTTGAGGCCGGACCTGATAGCAGCCCAACAGGACAAGAACGAGATGTTGATGCAGAGCATCAACGAGCACAAGCCGCTCGTCGAGAAGCTGATCAAGACCGGCGAGGCGCTGATCAAGCTCTGCAACGAGGAGGAAGGCATTAAGATACAGGACATCTTGGAGGCCGATACCGCCAGGTACGCGGCACTCAGAGCCGAGCTACGCAGCAGACAACAAACCCTGGAGCAAGCGTTGCAGGAGTCCTCTCAGTTCTCTGACAAGCTGGAGGGAATGTTGCGAGCATTGTCCTCTACGGCCGACCAGGTGAACGGAGCTGAACCGATCAGCGCCCATCCTGGTCGTCTGCGCGATCAGATGGAGGAGAACACTGCCCTGGTCGACGAGCTAGCTCAGAGATCCGAGGCGTACGCAGCTGTCAGAAGAGCCGCCGACGACGTGATCAGCAAGGCGGGCAACAGAGCCGACCCGGCCGTCAAGGACATCAAGAGGAAGCTGGAGAAGCTGACCAAACTGTGGAGCGACGTGCAGAGAGCGACCACCGACCGTGGTCACACCCTGGACGATGCTCTGGCAATCGCGGAGAAGTTCTGGTCGGAGTTGAACGGCGTGATGTCTACCCTGAGGGAGCTGCAAGACGCTCTCTCCGGCCAGGCACCGCCTGCAGCTCAGCCCGGAGCGATCCAACAGCAACAGGTTGCCCTTCAGGAGATCAGGCACGAGATCGACCAGACGAAACCGGACGTGGAGCAGGTCCGCGCTTCCGGACACGAGCTGATGGGTCTGTGCGGCGAGCCGGACAAACCGGAAGTCAGGAAACACATCGAGGACCTGGACCAGGCCTGGGACAACGTAACCGCGCTGTACGCCAGGCGCGAGGAGAATCTGATCGACGCCATGGAGAAGGCGATGGAGTTCCACGAGACCCTGCAGAACCTCCTCGAGTTCCTCGAGGAGGCCGAGGAGAAGTTCGCGAGGATGGGACCGTTGGGCAGCGACATCGACGAAGTTAAGAAACAGATCAAACAGTTGGCCAATTTCAAGGCTGAAGTAGACCCGCACATGGTCAAGGTCGAAGCTCTGAACAGGTAACCAACCACGGTTCCCCAAACACTGGTGTAGAGAAGTCCGAGTCTTGTTGCGTATGTTCGATCCGTCCTGTCCGAATCGTTCCGCTAACCGAGATACGTGTTTCACGTCGCGTGACCTATATTTGTATGTACTTGTCTGCCGCCGGCTGTGCCGTGGCCACCGTGGACCGGAAGCGCCGGCTGTAAGGACAAGGCCGGCGTCTCGATCTTACGATCTTACGGCGGGCTGTCGTAAGCGCGACTGGACGCAGCGTTTTGCGATCTTCGGACCTCTTATTCTCTAATCGTCACACTAAATCAGAAGGGATCGCGCGCGTCTGAACTGCTTCGACCGACGCAGGTGTTTGGGTTTGGGCGATGCTCTTTCCCCTTTCTTCTCAAGCAGAAAAGAAGGAAAGACGTCCTGATGCACGGCAGGGAGTTACGACGAACGGAGTATAGATCGTATAACGCTGCGTTCAGTCGCGCTCAGGAGAACCGACCTTCGGACGTCCTTCGTGGAGGACATCTCGTACTTTTATGACGAAACTTGTCCGTACAGCCGGACCTCCACGGTAGGAAATCCCTTGGCGTGTATCTCTGTTTCCCAAAATGAAAAAGCACACCGCGATCTTCGTTTGTACCGATAACAATGCCCAAGACCATCACCAGAGCGAGATTCTAATCCGAACTTTTGTTGTTTCCGCGCCGGTTGCTGAACGCATAGGAGTCTGACCAGGCAAGTCAACCCTCTCTCTGTGTTGTTGCTGTAGTTAGAGCATGGCTTAACATTTATTCTTCGATCGTCCGGAGTACATAATACCATCATCCCAACCCCCAAGTGTGATCCGTGTTTTAATCTCGTTCACGCCTTGTCCACGCAAGCCCCTAGCTGTGGAGAAATCTTTGGGGCAAAAATTAGTAGATCAAATTGCAAATAGCAGAAACATTGACACTGTGTCTTCCTTAACATCGAACCTACCGAGCACTGAGAGCGATTAATGTGTTTAAGCTTATGAAAATAACAAGGCTCTATTTATTTTATTATTATTATTATTTGTTACCTTAAACCATATGAGGTTTATATATCATATACATTACAAATTATACGGTATGACTTAGCGTGTAACTTTCAATTAGTTTACACTAGTTTTGCTATGATAAAACTACCTTGTTGAAATTAAATTTTAATCGAGCATAATTTCATGAAAGATAATTTTCAGGCCTCTAATGATCTTGGCTGCATAGGAAGTAATGGAGAACGACAGTACTTGTGTCGAAAAATTTACATTTCGAGCAATTTTTATCTCAATACGTGCTCGGATAAAAAAAATAAAGCGACCTCATAATTCCAATAATTGCAAAACGAAAAATATAAAACCGATCATTGGATCGGTAGGTTCGGTGTCAATTCGAAGATCAATTTTGTCCAGCTAATCGTTCGGCATCGGGCCAGCTGAGCTGCCATTCTAGCAGAATCTTGCAGTAGACGAGGCGTATACGTGTCCGTAACACCCGAGCTGCGATCGAATAATCGGGACCCCTTAACCGATCCCCGTTGGTTGGAGTTCTAAACCATTGTTGCCTTGTCGTCTACCTTGTCGTTGTATTTGCCTGCCTGTCTGCCTGGCTCGTGGCGTGCCTGTTCCACTGACATCCACCGCAGATCGTAGGTTCCCGATCGTGGTTTGACTTATCCGCGAGTAACGGATCCCTCTCACAACCGTGATTTGTAATTCGAGGCAGAAAATAATGGTCGGTAGCCGGCCCGGTGATCCTCTGTATCGGCTGGTGAGAATGCCCGATGTTTATCACCGAGCAAAATCACCGAAGGATCAGCTGCGAGATCAGCCAGGATTTTCTGCCGTCCTCATGGGGTTGTGTTGTTCGGTGTCTCTCCTCTCCCGTAGAGTGGTCGACCCCTGTCTGTGTTCGTTCCGACTAAACACACCGTGTTTGTTAATCGTATTTATCGAGACTGGCTGGACGAGTACTGTGTATTCCGCATTGACAAGCATTCCTCAGGGTGTACGCTTTCTCACATCGGACGCGTACCCGGTTCCCCTCGACGGAACGTGCGTGGATAAACCTCGACGTCTCACATTAAATGTTTTACAGGCAAGCTGCCGAGCTGACAGAGAGGACATCGTCGGAGCAGGCGGCCGCGATCAAGGAGCCTTTGGGCGCGGTGAACAAGAGATGGGACGGATTGCTGAGAGGCGTGGTCGAGCGGCAGAGGCTCCTGGAGAACGCACTGTTGCGTCTGGGACAGTTCCAGCACGCCCTCGACGAGCTCCTGGTCTGGATCGAGAAGACGGACGACACCCTGGACAACTTGAAAGCGGTGGCCGGTGATCCGCAGGTGATCGAGGTGGAGCTGGCCAAGCTGAAGGTCCTGGTGAACGACATTCAGGCTCATCAGACCAGCGTGGACACTCTGAACGATGCCGGGAGACAGCTGATCGAAGACGGCAAGGGAACAGCCGAGGCGTCGACCACAGCCGAGAAACTGGGCACGTTGAACAGACGCTGGCGAGACCTGCTGCAACGGGCTGCCGACCGGCAACGAGAACTCGAGGACGCTCTGAGAGAGGCGCAGTCGTTCACGGCCGAGATCCAGGACCTGTTGTCCTGGCTCGGCGACGTGGACAACACCATCGTAGCCTCGAAACCCGTCGGCGGATTGCCGGAAACGGCTTCCGAGCAGCTAGAGCGATTCATGGAGGTCTATAACGAGTTAGAACAGACCAGACCCAAGGTGGAGACGGTTCTGCAACAGGGACAGGAGTACCTGAAGCGAGCAGACTCGTCCAGCGCCGGTGGACTCAACCATAATCTAAAGACGCTGAAGCAACGCTGGGACAACGTGACCGCCCGAGCCAGCGACAAGAAGATCAAGCTGGAGATCGCCTTGAAGGAGGCCACGGAGTTCCACGACGCGCTTCAGGCGTTCGTCGACTGGCTGACCAACGCCGAGAAGATTCTGACCAACCTGAAACCCGTCTCCAGGGTGATGGAGACAATTCTCGGCCAGATAGAGGAGCACAAGAGCTTCCAGAAGGACGTCGGCGTTCATCGGGAGACCATGTTGAACCTGGACAAGAAGGGCACGCATCTCAAGTACTTCTCGCAGAAGCAGGACGTGATACTGATCAAGAACCTGCTGATCAGCGTGCAGCATCGATGGGAGAGGGTGGTGTCGAAGTCTGCCGAGAGGACCAGAGCTTTGGACCACGGGTACAAGGAGGCCAGGGAGTTCCACGATGCCTGGTCGAACCTGATGAACTGGCTCGACGAGACCGAGAAGACGTTGGACGAGGTGGCCGCCGACGGTGGCCTCGGCGGCAACGATCCCGAGAGGATAAAGGCTCGACTGAACAAACACCGTGAACTGCAAAAGGCGCTCAGCGCGAAACAGGCCGCCTACGACACCACCATGAAGAACGGCAAGACGCTGAAGGACAAGGCGCCGAAGACCGACGAGTTCGCGTTGAAGGAGCTGCTGAACGAGCTGAAGAACAAGTGGACCACCGTGTGCGGCAAGTGCGTCGACAGGCAGAGGAAGTTCGAGGAGGCGCTGCTGTTCTCCGGACAGTACAAGGACGCGATTCAGGCCCTGTTCGAGTGGCTGATCAAGTCCGAGAAGCAGCTGGCCAACACCGGACCACTTCACGGCGACTTGGACACCGTGATGAATCTGGTGGAGCAGCACAAGACCTTCGAGAACGACCTGGAGTCCCGAGTTTCACAGATGGACTCGGTCATGAGGACTGGCCGGGAGCTTCTCGGTAAGGCGGCGCCGGAGGACGCGGCCGCGATCGATTCCCAGCTGTCCGAATTGAACGAACTGTGGGGAACCGTGACCAAACTGTCATCGGAGAAGACGGATCGCCTCGAGGAGGCTCTGAAGGAGGCCGAGCGACTGCACAAGGCGGTCCACGTGCTTCTGGAATGGCTCAGCGACGCCGAGATGAAGCTCAGGTTCGCCGGTCAACTTCCGGAGGACGAGCAGGAGAGCAGGAATCAGCTGATGGAGCACGAGAAGTTCCTTAGGGAGCTGCGCACCAAGGAGGTCGAGAAGGACCAGACCTTGGAACTGGCTCGTGCCATTCTAGGCAGAGCTCATCCGGACGGCGTGCTGGTTATCAAGCATTGGATCACCATTATACAATCCAGGTGGGATGAGGTAGCTACCTGGGCCCTGCAGAGGAACCAGAGGCTGGAGAACCATATGCAAGGTCTTCAGGTAGGCAGCTTGGCTAGTCGGAAATGCAGTACGCTGTGGGACATGGTTATTTGGGTTTGTATATATGTTAAATAACGCTTGCCGAATCTTGCAGGACCTCGACAACCTCCTGGAAGAGTTGCTCTCGTGGTTGGAGGGCCTGGAGAACACGCTGAACGCTCTCGAGGCGGAACCGCTGCCGGACGACAAGGCAACGTTGGAGATGTTGATCGCCGATCACAGGGAATTCATGGAGAACACCAGCCGCAGACAGACCGAGGTCGACCGCGTCTGCAAGGCCAGGCAGATCAAGTCTGTGAAAGACACCAAGAAGATAACGAAGGCTAAGTCACCAGCACCGACGTACGTTCACGCTCCTCCCTCCCCGTCCCTTCGTTATACGCCACCACCGGTCCCGTTTCTTTTAGCAAAGATTTGTCTCACGCGGATAGCGGATAACCGAGGATCGCGCTCGTCGCAAGAGTCACTCTCATCGTTCCTCCGAGGTAGACGGACCAAATCGCGCTACAGCGAGCAAAACAGACACCTTGTCACATTTGTATCTTGCTGCTTCTCGAGCGTGTGTGCTCGACTCGATTGTCTATCGCTCGAGTCCGTTTTGTTTTTTTTTCGTTCCATTTTTTTTTTATTCTCCTGTACGATTGCCCGTTTTCAGCTTTGGAGTTCTTGGAACCCTTGGCGCGTCGTGTGTGCATGCGTTGCGTTTGAGTTTCTTTGTACAATCGTTTTCTATTTCTCTTTACTTTGCTGCGTGAGAGAGAGATAATACCACACGTTCGTCTCCTTCGATAAAGAAACGAAAATACGCTCGAGATCTTTCCGGACGTCCATAGGGGGCACAACGCAACTTGGAACGACAGATGAGGTGCGTGTTACCGCGCGAGACTGCTCTCTGTCTCTCTCTCTCTCTCTCTCTCCTCGCCTGGTCTGTCTCAGTTCGAAAATTTTCAGCTTCGTTGAACGAGAGCGTTGATTATCAGTCCTCGTCTCTCGAGTAGAGTATCCGTCGAGCGACAAACGATTGTGCACCGTAGGCAGCATGGTAGAGAGTAACTCTTTTCGGATACCAGTTGGAAAAAAGGACGCTTGGAGCGCGTGTCCGAGGCGTGTACCGCGCAGGATGCTTCACCCGGCTCTCTCGTTGTCCAGGAGATTGGACCGTGCATGGTCAGACACCTCGTCGATTCTTCTATTACAACGATCATGGATCTAATGGACGGTGCATAAAGTGGATTTATACAGATGTGGGGGGTTGAAGCGTAAGACGGAAGGGGAGTCGACCTTCAAAACGTCCTTCAGCGGTTGAAGTTCAGCCATCTTAGTAGGCAAATCTAGCGCTGGCATCTGTCATGCCGCCGGAAATTTTACTAGTAGGTCTGTCTACCAAGATGGCTGAACTTTAACAGCTGTAGGACGTTTCAAAGGTCGCCTCCATCTTTCGCTTCAACCTCGCAGAACTGGGCACTGCCCTTTACGTCCATGATAGCAACACCCGCGTTCGAAGCAGTGGTGCGGAACTATTTTCGGCCTTCCAGCAAAATATAATTTTGAGCCCCCAAACGAAGAAACAATTTATATTATATAAAGAATTTGATTGCAAGCAGGGATAATTTTAGTAAAATTGCAGGATAATAAATGCAAAAAATTTTGAGCTCCCTCCGATTAGGGTATTGAGGTTCCGCCACTGATTGGAAAGTCCTCCGCAATGAATGCGGTGAAGCATCCTGCAACAAGTACAGAGAACAGGCCGCTGCTCGCACAACTTCGGAAGAGACTCGATGCCGTAACAAAGGGCGCCAGATAGCTCCCGGGTCCTTGACGACCCGGCCATTTTGAGTACAGTCGCATGACTGATGTACAGGGTGTTACAAAATATGTCGCGGACACAAGGACATAAGAAACTCCTCCCAAAATTGACCTTGAACGTGAAAAACAAGGCAAAAAAAATAACCACAACAATTTTTTTTTAATCGTTTAACGATTCAAACGATTATATGATTAAAGAAGAAATTTTAGGTTTGTTTTTAGCTTGTTTTCCACGTTCAAGGTCAATCTTGCGAGGGGTTCCTTATGTCATATTCAATTAAAATGATCCAGCGATCCAGCGTGATGTAACGACCTGTACAAAGCTGTTTTGAAGGCCTGTTCTCTGTACGTTGTTCCCCGTTCGCTCGTCCCGTAAGACAAAGCCAAGGATCGATCGCCGACTTGGGACACGGTGATCGGTATCTGGTAGAAGTGTCGAGTGATGTGACGCATGTTCCTGTTTAGCCGAGCCAGCCCGGGCCGTGAGAGAACGCCGGATACGTTGCCGCACATCGGCCCACGCTTCCCACCCAAAGGAAGGTTCGTCAAACCCAGCCTCTAACAAATTCGACCTATTAGCCCGTCCATATTGCTACTCGCTTTCTCCAACCCCGCGACACGTTCTTGTACTTGTTACTCTCGTCTTTCTTTTGCAGTTCTATCGGGTTTCCGTTGTTGACACATTTGCTAAGAACGTTTCATTCTTCTACCTTTCTCCCTCGTTGTACTACCTCTCTTTGGTTTCTTTGGTTCTAACCGTTACAGTGTCTTTCTTTCCTTCGAGATATAATCCGTCGATGCGTTCAAAGTCTAAAATTCACCGGTCTTTAGAGTCCAACGATTCTTTTCAACACCGTTCGTCAGCTTCCTTTGCTTATCATGCTTCGTTTAACCAAATCCGTCGACGTACTTGATTCTATACCAGCGTTAACGTGGCACGTCCTGGTCTATACAGCAAAGGCGCCGAGCCCGAGTTCCGCAGCCCGAGGGTCAAGCTACTCTGGGACAGATGGAGGCACGTCTGGATGCTGGCGTGGGAGCGACAACGCCGGCTCCAAGACAAGTACAACTACATCCAGGAATTGGACCGCGTCGCGAACTTCAGCTGGGAGGACTGGAGGAAGAGGGTGAGTGGATCCGAATGCATTCTATTCTCACGCGCGGCGATCTCTGCCTGGATCTTGTTCTTATCGATCGTTCGTCCCTTGCAGTTCCTGAAGTTCATGAACCACAAGAAGTCCAGGCTGACGGACCTCTTCAGGAAGATGGACAAGAACAACGACGGTCTGATTCCTCGCGAGGACTTCATCCAAGGAATCATGAACACCAGTCAGTGCCACGATCCTCTCACCGTTCTTCCCTGCAGGCCGATTCGGCCAAGTGTGTCACCTAAATTAGTTAATTTTAATTTTGGTTAACCCTTTGCACTCTGAATCATTTTTCAATTTTGCTACCAGCAGTTCCCAACTGTTTTTATTTGAAATTTACTTTAAAGGACAGTTCCTTTACTCCTTATTTTTACAATTTTTATCATTTTTCTATTGGTTTGAACATGAGAAAATGTCGAGTGGAAATCGACATAGGAGTGCAAAGGGTTAATAGTATAGTCAGTCAAGGGTGTGTTCTGATCGTTGCGAATGTAGTGACACACTCACACCAGAACACACGCCCTTAATTTATGTGGGATACTTAGGTGAATCGCTCTGCATACCAACGACCAACTTATAATCTTCCCTATAATATCCGTGCTGACGAGACAATCTCTTGCAGAGTTCGAAACGTCTAGATTGGAGATGGGAGCAGTGGCCGATCTGTTCGACCGTCACGGCGAGGGATTGATCGACTGGAAGGAGTTCATCGCTGCCCTGAGACCAGACTGGGAGGAACGCAGGACGTACAACGACACTGACAAGATCCACGACGAGGTGAAACGACTGGTGATGCTGTGCACGTGCCGCCAGAAGTTCCGCGTGTTCCAAGTCGGCGAAGGGAAATACAGGGTACCAAGAGAATCTCTAAAACGATACTCTGATCAACGCATTACCCCCTGATATCAAACATAGCATTCACCGACTGAAAAGCCTACTGGCAGCCTAGCAAATTCGCGACCGGGGGGTAAAGCCGTTGAAACAAGACTCGACAGCGTCGAGCATCGTTCTGACAAACGTTTCTATTCGCAGTTCGGTGACAGTCAGAAGCTGCGTCTGGTCCGAATCCTACGATCCACCGTGATGGTGCGAGTGGGCGGTGGCTGGGTAGCGCTGGACGAATTTTTATTAAAGAATGATCCTTGCCGCGGTGAGTATTTCACCCGTCTGGTCACTCTGTCTCTACTCTACTCCGTTACCGTCGAATACTCGAATCGCTGACCACATATATGAAACGCGACGAGAATACGTGTCCGAACGTGTGCTACACCGAAATCAACCAAGTCCCCGGGACCGGTCCCCGACACCCGCGCGGCCCCATCAGATATCTTCTCCCTCCGACGAGTCCCAAAATCTCGACCGTCTCTCTCTCTCTCTCTCTCTCACACTGTCTATCTCGACTCGCAACGGTGTCTCACCCTCCCCTTCCCATTTCTCTCCCCCTTTGAAAGAGGCAGCTAAAACGCGTTTACATGTTTGTTTCGCCGATTAGCGACGCGTGTGGGATTTTCTTTTCGAGCCGTGTTCTGCTTTGTTTCTCCGTTGCGTCGCGTGGTTTGTCGTTTCCGAGGATCGACTTCAGGCGGAGCTGCTTCGTCGATGATCGTTCGAACGCTTGAGAACGGTGTCCTCGCGTTCACAACGCTGACAACGTAGATGAAAAGTGGGTGTACCAGTTGCTTGAGTCAACGTTTTCAAAATATTATTTTTATTTTGGGAGTACTAAAACAAGCTGTACCGAAGAAAGAATCATTGTGATCGGAGAGGAAGCAGCTTCTCTCCTCAGGTTCATCCTCTCTCGAGTGTTCTTTTTCTGTTCCCGTTTACGAACCCTTCACCCCGATTCGCGTTCATCGCATCGCATCTCATCGCATCGACCGCTGCCTCGGTAACATCTGTTCATCCGCGCGATATAATCGTGTTCTTCATCCGCGTCGAAACTCACGCGCGCGACCATTCATTATTCTCTCTCTCTATCTCTCTCTCTCTCTCTCTGTCTATCTCTGTTCATTCACATTCTCTCCCCGTTGGTGCATTCTCCCACGTGCGTGTACGATCTCAGCTCCTGAGGTACGATTTATTGTGAGCGTGACTAATCAAGATTAATCCTCATTAACCTCCTCCCCTGGACCGTTGTTAACACACACGCGCGCGTAGGCGGACCTTCGCCGAGGCGTGGATTTCTCACCTGTAATCGCTAGGTTCCGTGTATATATATATATATTTTTTTGGGCTTTTTTACATACTAATTCGCGAGCGGGCCGCAACTCTCCACGAGCTTCAGAAGTTTCTTTTTAAACACTGTGTGCCCTTTCGTTTTCAGAGGGTAGCCATTTTTTTTTATTGAAGAATTTATACAGCATGTCCGGTTTAAGTGTCTACACCCTTTCATCTTCGGAGGGTAGCCATTTTTTTTATTGAGAAATTTATACGGTATGTCCCTTTTAAATGTCCACGCGTGATTATTTCTATAAGTATCTATAAAAAAAAAGTTGTAGAACAATGACACTGGCTTGACCTTGAGTCGGTGCGTCCTATAAAGATTTCGTTTCAGTCTTGTAAACTGAACCCTATATTGTTTATTGCAGTTTCTTGTAGAAGTATCGGGTTTACCAAACATGCATTTCGCATAAGTCGCGGAGTTTTTACATTGTGCGTACACATTTCATGTTTTTTCATTGTGTCAAAAAAAAAAAACAATGTGCGCTGCAAAATTCAAGCAGTACCGCACAATTTTCATCGAGCGTCCAGGTAGTTTGACGTACCCAGATGCTCCGAAAGATTTTCTTCTTTTAATTTATGGTTTCACGAAGCTCGTTCGCATGGGGGGCGGCCCGCTCGAACGGTTGAGCCACTAGAGGTATTTTGGTACATTAGGAGACTCGTATCGCTTGTGTCATTTAGCCTGCTAACAACTGACTGGTTGATCCTCTGTTCCACGATCCTCCCCCGCAAGGTCACATCGTTCACCGTGTTTCCTCCCGTCCCAGAAATCGATACGTCTCGTTTGTCACTCACGCACCACTCTGCCGACGTTTATTAACCAACCACCCCCACCCCAACCCATTTTAATACTCCGATATCTCTCTGTCTCACGTGTACTTGGATACGCATTCGAGTTATATATTTTTTTATACTCATTGACTTACTATTGCATGCATTCGTTCGAACTTAACAAAGAGAAACATATCATTAAAAAGAAACGTATTATTGAACGGACCATTCGCTAAGCTCCTCAAATCGTGATTAACCCGTCAAGTTTTTCTAATGCCGATACCGGACCCTAACAAACCGGAACAACATGAGGGTTGGTGTCCGCTCGGTGAGAATCTTTTTATATGGGAAAATAATTGTCGTTCGTGGCCCGTGCGCGTTTTGCGAACAATAAACCGGGAATTTGTTGTTAATAACGGTGTTCAGATCTTGATCGCTCTACCTGAAAAGCAGGTAGACGAGAAACGATTACCGCGCACGCGCGCGTACTGGCCACGAAATCGTCGTTTTCGTATATCCTGCATGTGTTCGTGTTCATACGTTTGCTTCCTCGCAACGAGTTCGTGTCGCTGTTAAACGTGTGTGTGTGTGATGTCGTAGTCCGTCGTCGTCCGTCATCGTCGTCGTCGTCGTCCTCGTCGTCATAGAGTGTGTGCAGTGAAATTGTGCAGCGTGAAAGCGTGCGCGCTTGTATTGCGTGTGTTTTGCGCCTGTGGCTCGCGTTGAATAGCATGATCTCACGTTTGTGTGTGTTCTAACTTCGCGCGCGCGAAACCCTTTGACGATGTTAGCATCGCGATCGGGTTGTTCACTCTCTCTCTCTCTCTCTTTCTATCTCTCACACGTCATTATTTTCCTTCTGATCACTGTCCACTTCATCACTTGTCGGTTCGATTACGCTCGTTTCCTTGGATGTCGGTAGAAACCTGTTTGCCAGTTTTGTCGACGTGGATATCGCCCCGCCGACGATGACGTTCCGAGCTGACATCTCTCAAGCGTATGTGCATGTTAAGTGATTTTTTAATGGTATTAATAGACTGCGAATCTTTGTGCATTTGTAACTTGTAGAAGTTCATGAAACACGATAGGGAATTTATATTATGAGACTAGAGAATTATTCTGTAAAGACGCTTATAACGAGGGGTATTTTTCGCTCAGTTCAATTTTTAGAAAACGTGAAATTGGGATAATTAATTAAAGATTCGCTGTCTAGAGGTCATTATTCTGGTCAGTACACTTGGGAATTGAGTAGTTTGGAAACTCAGTATCTTCAGAGCTCAGTCCTCTGAGATCTTAGTATTTTGAGAGCTAGGTCCTGTGAGAGTGCAGTATTTTCAGAGTTCAGTCTTCTGGGATCTTAAAGTACTGAACTGTCAGGATACTGTACTCTTAAAATACTAAGATCCTAGAAGATTGAGCTCTCAAAATACTGAGCTATCACAAGATCGAGTTCTCAAAATACTAAGATCTCAGAGGATTGAGCTCTCAGAATACTGCACTCTCAGAAGACTGAGCTCTCAAAATATTGAGCTGTCAAGGTACCACACTCTCAGGGGACTGAGCTCTCAAACTACTGCACCCTCAGAGGATATCAGTATTTTGAGACCTCAGTACTGTGAGATTGCAGTACCTTGAGAGCTCAGTATTTTGAGATTTAAATACTTTGAGAATATAATGACTTGAGAGCTCAATGACTTGAAAGCTCTCGTTAGTTTGAAATCTCATTTTGAGAGCTCAGTATTTTAAAAGTGCAGTGACTTGAGAGCTCACTAGCTTGAGATCTCACTTCGAGAGCTCAGTATTTTGAAACTGCAGTACCTTGAGAGTGCAGTGACTTGAGAGTGCAGTGACTTGAGAGTTCACTATTTTGAGATCTGATTCTGGGAGCTCAGTATTTTAAAAGTGCACAAGTACCTTAAGAACTCGGTAATGTGCGGGTGCAGTACATTGACCAACTGCCCGGATAATTTGTTATTATTATCTGTAAATTCAAAGCATTGATAGTTGAGGAAAGGAATGATCGATAAAAAGTCTGGGAACGTGATCGTCGCAGTCGCATGTCATCCTCCCCAGTCGTTCGACTAATTAGCCGCGTTGCGTAATAATTAACGGGAAATCAGCACCGACAAAGTTATCATTATCTCTTCTCATCGTAAATCATGTATCATCGAGAAGTCGATCAATGCAAATCAAAGCGGTTTTCACATGGACTCACGACTCTCTCTCTCTCTTTCTCTCCACCCACGTATGATTTATTATTTACGATTCCGCCCTCCCCACCCAGCCGAAACTCTTCCGACCGATACAATCGTTCTATAATACACTGTATTTTTTTTGTCTCTTTTTTTGTCTACCACCGTACACTCGCACACAAACATATACCCCGTGTACGCCGCTGGCAACGCTCTAACAAACTCTACTCGCTCTACTCGCTGTACTATCGCCGCTATTTTTATCTGCGCTACCATATCCGCCGCCCCTCCCCCTTGTATTTCTATACAACTCTATCACCCATTTTATCTCCGTGCTGAACAAAAAAAAAAATAATCTCTTATCGACACTCTTCTCTGATCGATTTCTACTCTGCTGTCGATAATCGCGCGCATGTACCGCTCCCTGTAAATCTATACAAACTACTTGCCGCTTCACTAACCACCCTTCGATCGCTCTGATTTGTATTTTGCGCGCCAACTAACATGCTATAAAAACAAAAAAAATCAATTCTCGGTTGCCCGTTAATTATCTGCTCTCTCTCTCTCTCTCTGTACATCTTTCTTCTTCCCCTGTCGCTGTGTAATGCTATTTGTTCTACTTCTTCTCTGTATGTCTGTCTTCTTTTTCTGTATTATAAAATACATTGTTCTCTGTCACTTTGTACCCACTTTTGCCCCCGACCCCTACCCCGTTTCTAAAAACAACAAAAATCCCCGCGCATACATGTCCTCTGTAACGGCTTCCTTCTAACTTTGCGTGCACGCAACACACCACTGTAGCCAAGGGAAGAACGAATATCGAGCTGCGAGAGCAATTCATACTGGCGGACGGGGTCAGCCAGACAATGACTGCGTTCAAGTCGAAGCCGAGCCCTACCTCGACGTTGCAGCGTACGCAAATCTCATCCGCAAATGCCGGGCCGATCACCAAGGTAACGCCACCAATCACTCGAGCACCCTCTCGTGGATCCTGATCGATGAGCGTCGACGATCCTTTCGCCGATACGTCGACGCCCACCGATCACGATCTATCCGAGGGACTGTCTCGTTATTTCACTCTCTCTTTCTCTTTCTCTCTCTCTCTGTCTATCCTTTTTGATCCTCGCGATCGGCTATTCCGATCGCAGAGACCCTCGATCGTCGATCCCTTCGGGGTCAATCTTTTCGAAGAATCGTTTCAACCCTCTCAACCCTCTGTGGTCTGAAGGTACAATCGAATTATTAAATATTACAATTGCCGTTAAACATCGTACCTGGTATTAGCGACGAATGTAATACAAATGAAATAAGTGAGAGGCGCCGACGTAGGACCGGAGAGGGTTAAGGTTCGCCAGAGGAAGATCTTTTGTTACCGATTTCCCGTTGGTTCGATCATTCTAGATCGATCGAAGTACTTGAACTGTACGATCATCTCTGTCTCGAAGATTAATCGCTCTCGAGGCTTAAAGAATTTCTCGAAATTTATGCACCTTCCGTAACATACATCTGCATAGATCGCAGACGATATCTCACCAGCCAAAGTCGAATACACGTCGAGTGCAAATCGATTCTTCCCGACCCCCTTCTCTATTTCTATCTACATGTCTGTCTCTTTACCTTTCTCTATCTTTCTCTCACACTGTCTCTCCATGGTCTTGCCTAGTCGAAGATCTCTCTCGCGGCCACGATCGGGGTAAGTACAAAGACGCGGAAGGCCACGATTTTTCAATTAGCATGCGAGCATGTCAGCTTAGAAGACCGTTA
Organism: Lasioglossum leucozonium; assembly: GCA_028454225.1. NCBI lineage: Eukaryota > Metazoa > Arthropoda > Insecta > Hymenoptera > Halictidae > Lasioglossum > Lasioglossum leucozonium. The sequence goes on from CM052214.1 coordinate 4,993,956, forward strand.
GCAGTATCGTCGCACCTAGAGCTACCCTCTCAGCACCTCTAGGTAGTCGCTTCAAAGTCACCGAATTTACCCTCGTGCTCCCCGGTTGTTCTATCCGTCTCTATCTCTCTCACCCCATTTCTTCATCACCCTCCGTTTCAACCCCGTTCACCAACCCTCCACCCCACGACACCCCGGTCCCTCTCAGTTTTTTCAGACCCCCACCCTCTCGCACACACCCCTCCACGCAGATTTTGCGTCTTCGGATCGGGATGATGTTAGACTTACATTGTAGTGCCGTGAGTCGGCCCCCGCCCGCCATCTTGGGGGCCTATAGTCACCTCAGGAGATGCGATTTCACGAGACTGTCTCTCTGTGTATCTACTGTCTCACAGGGCCGGGCAAAGTCGATCGCGAACGGTCGCCATTGCGCTGCGGAATCTCTCGCGAACCCACGTTCCTCTGGACGAGCACCGTCGTAGCAACGAACAAATTAATCTCGAGTAACATCAACCGAATCTTCGCTGAAACGCCTTTAAACTGGATCTATTTCGGACCTAGGAATAAAATAACGAATGTTCTTATCGGCGGGTGAACTTCACTTTGCGGGACCGAAAATGTTGAACTTTTTTTTATATACTCCCCGTAGATATTGAGGAGACAATGTCAAAAATCCGAGTTTCAACGTTAGGAATTCACTGGGTCGAAAGTTATGCCCGTTTAAAGCTGCGCGCAGGCAAGTGCGCCGCCATATTGGTATGCAGTGATTTCCTAACCTGGAAATTTGGATTTTTAGCATTGTCTCGTCAAAATCTACAGGGAGTATGTAAAAAAATATCCAAAATTTTTGGTCCCGTAATGTAAAGTTTAGCTTTCTTCGGTATAAATTAAAATTCGCGAAGGTTGCCAAGTCATTCTCCGCTGCGCACGACTACAGAGAATGACTCGGCCCCGGAGCCAATAAATTTTTCAATTTTTTAAATCGATCCACGGGAACGCGGACTTCGTGCGACATTCTGCCGGTGATTTGCCCGGCTCTGGTCTCTTTCTGATTCCGTGAGGATCACGGACGTCCGCGAAGAGATCTCGAAGGATCTCGAGGATCGCCGCGTCCTCAGCGAGGGAGGATCTTTCGAGCGGCGTAGATCTTGGCGATCGTCGCGGATCGGATCGGTGGATCGCGGGAGCTGGATCGCTCGAAAGGTTCTTCGCCCGTTGCACCGTCCGAGGACCGAGGGCGGAAAATAAAGAACGGTTCGCCGCGCGCGGGATCGTTGGCGCATTGTTCCTTAAACTTTTCGTTTGTGGTGTAGCGGAGGAGTTTATGAGCCAGCTGACGCCGATATTTGAGAGTTTGAGGCAAAAGGAGGACCTCCCGTGCTCGTATCCCCTCCACATGCACGCCCCCTCTTATCATTGGGTAAATAAGAAAACTCTATTCTCTGAATTCTGCTGTCGTTGGTGTGACACACGGTGTATACCCCAGTATAAATATTATAATAATCATTTAATATTTTATATACATATATACGTACATATAATACATACATATAAATATACAGGGTGTGTCGGTGGTACAAGCGACAAGGGAGGGGGGTGATTCTACGTGAAAAAATATAGAACAAAATTTTTTCATGCGAGGCTTTTTCGTTTTCGAGAAAATCGACTTGGAGAATGCTGAAAATACACACGTGCTACCGACAGGAATCTGACATGTCTGAACGTGACCGACCTATTCTACTTGCGTATACTAGAGCACGCGAAAAAGTATAGGGCAAAATTTTTTCGTGCGAGGCTTTTTCGTTTTCGAGAAAATCGACTTTGAGAATGCTGAAAATACACACGTGCTACTGACAGGAATCTGACACGTCTGATCGTGACCGACCTATTCTACTTGCTGCGTATAGTAGAGCACGCGTACCCGATGGATCGTTAAAGTCGATTTTCTGGAGAACGAAGTATCAAATGAACAAATTATATTTTATATTTATGACTTATTTGTTCATGTAGAATCACCCCCCCTTTTTTAGCTTGTACCATCAGTTAACTAACACCCCGTATACATTTATTGCGTCTATTTTTCTTGTGTATCTTCTGCTACGTTCTTGTCATCGTATTTTATTTTTTGGTTTTTTCTCACTCTGTGTCTCTCGCTCTCTGTTTTTTTCGCAAAAAACTCGCTGTTTTTTCTTATGAGTTTGTTTTTGGTCTTGAGTTTTCTCTAATTGTTTGATGTTTTTTTCTCTCTCACTCTCACCTCGGACAGTTTTTTTCCGTTTTATTATCTCGAGTGCGCTTTACGTTCCGCGTTTATCGTGCGACGACCGATGGAACGCGCGAGTTTTCTGTTGCCTCGTTTTTTTCTTTTTTTTTTCATTTCAATCGCAGAGATCGATCGATCATGCTCATCTTCGAGATCCGATTTTTTTCATGATTTTTCGGGTACCGAGACACTCGTCCCCGCAGCCTCTCCACATTCGTTTCTCGTATCCACCGGACCGACATTATCGACACGACATTATATTCCGTAGCTTGGATCGAGGATCGTGCATGCGGTAGAACTGGTAGATTAGATCAGCCGTGAGTACCTGCTGCACGATCGAACTCGTTTTGCCAGTCTCGCTAGGGTGCATTCTCTTGGATCCGATCGTATGAAAATATAGAACAACCTCATTCGTGATCATCTCGTTGACGCGAAACTGCGTCCGCGGGTCGTCGACGCCGGGAGCATTGCACCGTTGACACTCCCGTTCAGCCACCCACCACCTGTGGAATGCACTGGATGCACTCGCAGCAGCACCCTCGACGATCTCTCGACTCTAATCGGGCAAAATGTTTCTTCGGAACAATTAATGATTAATTACGTTTCCGCGTTTATCTCTCGAGAAATCTGCAAAAATCGAATGAACAATCTCATTAGACTTTTATAATTATATCATTACGTGGATGGTCCTTTTAAGCAGGTCCACTTTAATATCTCTTTCGAGTTATTGTGATGCAAGAAACATTCGTAATATGCATATCAAGGTCATTTTTTTCGGAGTTATCAAGGTCATCGGTGTTTTTTGACAAATAACTACTTTTTCTTATTGTATCGTGTAATTGATCGAAAAATATATTCAGATATGTATAATAACGTGACCTTCGAATGACCTTGATCTTTGAAAATTGATGCGAACACTCCGGAGAAAATAACCTTGAGAAAAAAAAAACATTTGCAAAGATAACATTTGTGATACCATTTATATTGCAGTAAAAACATTCGTTACGTCATCGCAAGTAGAGGAAATATTTAGGTGGACTGTTTATTATTATATTTTATTAGATTTTCTGTAATGAACGCGCGAGAATCGGACAGTTTCGCTCAGCACACGCGAGAACCTCGCTTCTCGTTGTCGCACAGTGCATTCACCAAGGAACGATCGAAAGATATATCAATCGCAGACGCATCTATTCTCCGACGAGAAGACGGCACGAACGCGGTGAGGGGAAACAGGGGAACTCCGCGACCCCCCACTCTTAATTCTAGTCGGTGGTGTCATCGGATGAACACGTTCACTCACTCCGCTTTCCCCTTCTACTACGTTCTTTCCCCACTTTCCGGCGGCGGCATCCCCACGCACCGCCGGGGACTGGTCACGTGACGCAATACGAAGAGAGGGGGTATACTCCCCTCCATCGCGAGTCCACTCCCGCTAATCTGGCGACGCTGAGTGGGACATCTAGACGTTTATGCAAAATAAAAATTGTCTACACGAATAGCAACAAATTTCAGTGAAATAGGAATTAAAAAAAAACAATCTAAATATTGAAATTATTAACATATGATCAATTATTAAAATCTGACGTTATAATTAGAACAAAAATGGGTGAATTATTATTCGAGTCTCTTTTATGCAATCATTTATGAGGGCGTATGGGGGGTCAAAGATATTAAGAAAAATAATTAATTTCTATTTCGCTGCAATTTGCTGCAATAAATATTAATTTTTATCATAAATGCATAAATCTATCGCGAAATACTTGCAACGCTGCGGGTATCAGTGTTGCCAAACGAGGGGAGGGAGCACGAATTAAGGGTAGAAGTTACCATGCCAGTTGCGGATTAGTCACCTGACAGAGCCGAATCGCGTCACGTGACCCGGCCGCGGCGGAGGGGAATACTGTCGTAGAAGGGGAAGGTAGAGTTGGAACGCTATCCGGGGACCATCATCCCACCAGGGTTTAAAATTTTTCGAATAAATTTATCTAAAATAATTTTAATATAAAAATTTAGTACCTGTGCCGTGTTCTCGGGACGGAGAGGTATACACGACGCCTGAACAACACAGCATGAACCCTAGTGCCGGACGTCCCCCCGGTTCGATCACGCGGTCCGACGATTTCCGGCGGCGCGCGACAGTAGACGCGGGTTTATTCTTTGGTTGCCATTGATTGCAAATTGGATGCCTCTCTGAACGATCCCCCTATTCCCCGTAGAACGAATCGGGATTCTTTGTAGCCCGATCGAAAGGACGATCGTCATCCTCCGCGGCCGCGGAACCGGAAGTGTAAAGATGCTCGGCAACGTCGAAGAGAGCAGCAGCACCGTAACGCCGGGAGGATGTCGATCGTTCTTTGTTTTCCGTGAAATAATTCGCGAAGTTCCGAACGCGTCGGTTCCCCCGCGACTTTACTATCTCAATTGGACACACACGGTCTCCGCGAATACACGGTGCAAACTGCTGTATCGATATGTGCATAACGATCTCCTGTATTGCTGTATTGGTGCGTGCATAGTGGCGTTGATCGGAGATACTTCGAATCACCATAAGCTACTCTATCTCTCCCAACTTCCTATGGTAAGTTTGCATGGATCTTCTTTCTTTGTTTACTTTTGTTTATATCTGATGATTTTCTCTCACACTGGTTCTAATAGAAAGTAAAAAAACACACACACACACAAGTACACGCTCTCTTCGATCTGTCTTTACACGGACGGTCATCGCTGTTCGTATGCCAGCCGAGCCGCGCCGCGATCGATCGATCCATCTCGATCGATCAATGGTGGCGGCGTTTAAAGGTCGCGAACGAACGACCGAGCCTGCTGTATACCATAAGACTCTTCGGCGACGCTGTCGACCCGTGGCTACGGATCTTCTCTCGGAAAAGATAGATCGGTAGGATCTAGATCGAATTTCTTTCCCGGCGAAGATCCATCGATGCCTCGCGAGTCGACGCGGCGCACCCAACAGCCGATAAACGAGACTCTCGCTGTTTGCCTGTTTTCTCTCTCTCTCTCTCTCACTCTCTATCTCTATCTTTGCCTATTTCTCTATCTCTGTCTCTACTCTGGACTCGCATTTCTAATAGTTGATCGTGTCGTGCCCGTGGCTTCAACTAACGTTTCTGTCGCGTAGGTGAGGGAACGAAGCGCTCGAAGCGTTCCCATGGGACAGTCCAGGGCGTCCCGCTCCTCTCTGAGCGCCGGGACCCCGGACAGCCTCAGCGACAACGAGAGCTCCTTCAGGATTGGCTCTGCCAGGAAGACCAGCACGCCTTACAGGAGCACCATCACTCCTGGTAAGCACTCTTCCATCCCCACTTGGGGACCGACAATGAAAAATCATTTCGAATGAGGAAATAGTCTAAAGTCTATTAAGTCTATAAAGTAAGTCTATAAAGTAAATCTATAAAGTCTACAAAGTAAGTCTATAAAGTCTGTAAAGTAAGTCTATAAAGTCTAGAAAGTAAATCTATAAAGTCTATAAAGTCTATAAAGTAAGTCTATAAAGTAAACTATAAAGTCTACAAAGTAAGTCTATAAAGTCTATAAAGTCTATAAAGTATGTCTATAAAGTTAATCTATAAAGTCTATAAAGTATGTCTATAAAGTTAATCTATAAAGTCTATAAAGTATGTCTATAAAGTCTATAATGTCTGTAAAGTCTGCAAAGTCTATAAAGTCTGTAAAGTCTAGAAAATGATTTGTCTTAAAATAAAGTAGCATTCAAGACGACACATTATCCCCACAATATATATTTTTAATAGCTCGTTTGTATAATGCCCAAGTCTGATACACGTCTAATTTCAGGAGGTAGCCGCCCATCCAGTAGGCCAGCATCAAGACCAGCATCCAGACCAGCGTCAAGGCCCACCAGCAGACCGGGCAGCAGACCTGCCTCGAGGCAGGGTAGCAAACCACCAAGCAGATACGGCTCCACGCAGTCTCTTGACAGCACAGGTACCCTACCACTTCATTATCCGCTGAACTGTCCCAGAACGTTTTCTGATAACACGATACATATTCCCAGACGATTCGACGAACCTGAGTCGCATACCGCGCAGAACAGCGGTCAGCAGTACAACGGGGAACACGCCGACCTCGAGCAGACACAACAGCGTGTCAGGGAAAAGGCTTGGAACGCCTGTGAACGGCTCGAGTTCACGACCGAGGACGCCCACCGGGCTAGTTAGTCCAGCCAGTGGCGTGTCAGCGAGGTTCGTAGTCGACAGGCTTCCCAAAGAACAGAGAACTATCAAAATGACCAATACTTGAGGACTAACTTGCATCTTGAAGATAGATATTGATGAGTTTCTCGCATCCTACTACGTGGTAGAGATTAACGAGGATAGTATGCTGGAAGATTAACGGTACCTTTCGATGGCGAACCGTGTGGTGTCGCTTGATGGCTCGATCAAACTGATCTAGCACAGACTATAGTCTGCCCAACGAGGCAAGGCTCTTCTCAGATGATGAACAACAGACGCACGCTGATGCTCCACTGCTTCGTCTCGTCGGACAGACTACAAATCAAATAGACTCGCTGGGTTCACCGTCGAATCGTACCCTAATCTCTACGTTTAGGTGCATCGTGACGTATTCGCATCCAGTCCGGATCGTGCACGATGATTTATATGTATTTTCAGTACCCCGGCATTTTATACCCCACCTTTACTCGTTTTCTTTTTATTTATTTTTTTTTTTTTGATTTTGTATTACCTTTTGTTTATACTTATTCGAGAATCACGAATTCCACTCGCGCGAAGAAGCAGAACAGTTCAGGAGAGCTGTTCTTAGAGACGATACGGGATAACGTATAGATCGCTATAGATTGTTCTTAGAGCCCGGTTCTCCAACGCATATTAACGCACTAGGTCCATACGTGTCGGTTTAACGACGATTAACATAAGTCTGGTTAATAACATGTTTTTAGGTTGTTCGGCACGATCCATAGAGCTTCGAGCATTCCAACCCTGACTGGTGTCGGCACACCGATCAGGTAAACCTAAATTAACGATTATCGGTGTCGAGGATCGGGTATACTCGCTTAAGCTTTCGACACGTCTCTTTGTACTACTGTGGCAGCGGGTTCTAACCACACGGTGTCTCGAAGCTAGTCTCCAAATTGATCCTCAGATGTAGAATGGCCGCAATGAATCTTGTATCGTGGCTTCCATAAGACGATCCTGGCCTCTTTGATCTATGAATCGATCGTAGATCATGATAAAATATCGTAGTACCTACTGCATAAAATTAGGAGAGAGTAGCAAGACCAGTTTTTAGTTAGAAACTGAAGATCTTTAAGCATTTATATGGTAATAATGGGTAGATGCAATTTAGAAAGCAATGATTAACGCTAAACCTACCATCGTCGGTCAAATGTAAAAGATTTTTTATTTTACAATTATTGAAATTATAAATTTTACAAATTGTGTATGCAACGCATATTATAAAAATCACAGAAAATCTATGGTAAACTCTATGATGCCATTTTTAGCGTTGAAAGAATTTAAGAGTGTAAATTATATTCTGCTTCTTGAAGTTATTGAAGAGGGAAAGAAATTTTCACTCGATTCCAATTCTTTGTGCGGGCAACTTAACATCTAAAAATCCGCAATTTACAGATAATTTGTTTAACAGAATTCACGATACAAGATTTCTGTGCAGCCAGCTATGTTCGTAGCTCGCGAGAACTGGTGGAGGTGGTTCGTTCTTTTCTATTTTCTCCGTTCTCATTCTCATTTCCATCCGTTAACGTTGGGTTTATGGCTTTTTTGTTCTGGCTTTGGTTCCGTTTATGTTGGTGCTTTTTGGTTCCGCGACTCCCCCGCCCCCAACCCCGCTCGTGCGTCGTCGATGTAACGACTATTTGTATTGATGATTGGTGATGGTTTAGCCACTCGAGGATCCCCGTGTACGTGGGCACGGATATAAAATCCCCGCAATCGACGACCAGCAATATATCCACCCATTCCATGCGAAGCAACGACTCGACGGTCTCTACCGATTCCACCGGGTATGGCCGAACTGTTTCCTCTGCTCTTAACACAGGCTAGCTTTCTCTTCTATCTTTCTCTCTCTTCTACGCACTGTTGTGTGACACGCATCTCGCACGTCTAACCACATTTTCTTTCCGCGAACACCCGGTACAAACGTTTCCCTCGTCCGGTTTGCCGTTTTCGTTTGCTTCTTTGACACGAGACGCTTCGACGAATCTCGGTATTCCATAAAGTTCTAGTCAGCAAAGAAAATGTCTACATTGACCACCAGTCACCGTACAGTCGCCAGAACAATTAATTCAGTCAGTAGAAACTGAGAATTCAAAATTTATCCTGTTGGTACATTTTCATCCTATATGGTATGGTAGAAAAAAGTACAAAACAAATTATTTATTCACAAAATTTATTCAATGAGGGAAATTTAATTAAATAAAAACGTGGAAAAACTAAATTTGAAAAAATTCCTTTAGTTGAGGTAATTGCAAATGCTATTTCAAAGTTACAAAACCCACGCAATTTTAATTATTTGTTGAAAACCCTTGCGAGGCACATTTGACAATCTCTCGTGGCACACAGGTTGAAAAACACTGTTATAGATTCATCTTTGCTGCATTCTACAGGGTGTTAATGTACAAACTTTGTCAGTGTATTCTATGGCACTAAATAAGACAAGAATGTTATGTAAACATAGGTCATATAGAGCTTTATTAAAAAATTCAATCAATGTCAACTTCATAAAATGAAAAAAGTCATTTGAACGGTTTTGAAGTGCACAAATGTTTTGAAATGCAGTTTCGAGTGCGGAGTTAATTTTTAAACGTAAAATCGCGCGAGTCCTGTAGGATCAAAATATTCGTCGAAGCGTTCCCCTCTCACTGTTCCTTTCTCATGTCTGTCTCTACACTACCACTACCTAACTCTGCACCGCTTGGGACCCGTGACTAATCCTTACGTCGTGTCTGTTTTCTAACATCAGGAGCAGCTCGATGTGTACGAATTCAGCGACTAACACCTCGTCGGCCGTCAAGCTAGATAGGTAATCCATCGTTCCTCGGTCTCTGATGTTGTGGTTTTGTTTTTGTACTGGGGTTTGTCTTTTGCTTGTTCCGCGAGGGCCGGTTCGCGCGAACCGTTAAGAACACGAGACACGCGCCGCACAGTGGACTAAGCCGATCAATTCTGTGTTAAAATCGAAGAACTTTCGATAGAAACGAGATAGAACGACGATTTTTGCTTTTTTAATTAAACCTGACACATTGCAGAATATGGGAAAAATAGGGAGATCATGATACAAACGTTTTTTAACTTTGAAAATCTGCGTTGAACTTGCAGAATTACAAGAAAATTGTTGTTATTATGTCCGGATAGATTTTTCTTTTGACATGCCATACAACTCCCATAGATTTTGTCACGCTGAATCCAAAACCGGACGAAAAATTTGTCTACTACTTCAGGATTTTGAAAAAAAAAATCGATTTTTGTGAAGAACCGCTATGAAGGTATATTGTATTCTCACATGTGGAACCATAAAATTAAAAATAACTTCCCTTCACATCTCGTCATTACTTGTATTGGATAAACCACAATTTTCTTGCGATTCCGCGAGTGTACCACAGATTTTCAAAGTTAAAAACGTCTGTATCATAATCTCTCTATTTTCCCCATATTCTGCAATGTTTCAGCTTTAATTTAAAAAAAAATCATCGCTCTATCTCGAAAGTTCTTTGATTTCGACACAGAATTCATCGGCCTGGCCCACTGTGGGCCGCACCGACCTGCGTGTCGTCGTAGATCATCGTTCCAGATCGAAATCCGGGATATCGTATCCAACCCTAACACCAATTCTGATTGTTGAAAATTGAAAAATATCAGGTCGCAAGGACAAGATTTGTAGAAATTAAATTAAATTTAAATAAATTTTTACAAATTTCATTCTTGACGACCTAATATATTGCTGTGCTCTGCTACGAGAACTGTTGTAACGAGCACAGTGTGTCCGTGCGCAGCGTTTGATTAATTGTACAGGGATTGGGTGGTGTTCGGGTTGGACGTGTTCCGCGTGTGACACTGTCTCTGATACGGGTTTTGGTGGGTTCGCAGAACAAGGACACCGTCCAGCGGATCGAGCACGCCGCTACCACCGTCTCTGAAGCTGTCGAGGAAGCCGTCGGGCGCCTCGGACACGTCCGTCTCGACGCCGACCACTCAACGGAAGGGGAAACCAACGCCGATCGACCAACGAGCACCATTCCGATTATAGTCGCCGGGACATATTCGTATAGTCACGCGAACGAAAAGGCCAAACGTCGACGGGGGGATCAGCGACCCGCGTAACGGGGATCACCGTCGACGCAACGCTTAGGATAATCTAATCTAATATATAAATATATATATATATATAAAATCTATAAATATATATATATACATAAATTAATATCTATGTATATATATAAAAATATAAATATATGTAATAACGATTCGAAGCAAGCGCGCGCGCGCGACCCGGGAGCAGCCTAATCGATAAATAATAATAAAAAGAAAAAACCGAAGAAAATACAAAAATTAGCTACCGTTTCGCTAAAACCTAATCCGCGCGTCGAGACTGCGCTCTTGCCGGGCGCCGCGTCCCCACTGATTGAGTGTGAAAGAGCTTAACATTATTACCGAACTATTTTGTAAAGAAAAGAAAAACCGCGCGTAGAAATCGCGCGCGACAAAAGACGGGTGAGACGAAGAGAAATTCGTAGTATCGGGCCGCGGATCGCGATCCAAAGAGGAGAATCAATCGTTTCGCGTCGCTAGGAAACAGTGTACACGCGAACACACACTATGCGCGAAGAGACGCGTAGTCGCAACGCTATCGCTACCGGAGACACACGGTGCGCGTGTCGATTTAACAATATCTCTCTCGTAAAGCAATGTTTCCTTTACCGTGACGCAGAGAGAAACGCATTAGCCGAATAACGATTTATTATTAATGTAATTGTAACGCTGCGCTATCCAATAGAACTACTAGGTGTTCAGCCGTAACAATGAATGAGAGAAAAAGATAGAGAGAGAGAGAGAGTGAGAGCAAGAGAGAAAGAAAGAGAATTTTGCGTGGTTCTCCGCTGACTCGGTATCGTTTCACGTTTGTGCCGTGCGCTGGTGTTTCGTCCCGCGAGACGCTCGTTCCGTCGGTGGCCCGGGATCGTCGCGACGGGAGCAAACGTCGGAGAAAAATCGAAAGTTTGTGCGAACCGACTTGGAGAATGAATAGGAAGGGAGGGGGAAGTGTTTTCACGTTCGACGAAGAGAGGATGGACCACACCGCTGTACATATACATTGCTCGATTGCTCTCCGGCTCGGTGTCGCGACCGGGAACCACTCCGCGAATAAGACAGTTTCCTAGAAAAGACACGAGAGTCAACGCTACCCGCGACCGGATTGCCTTAAAAGTCTATCGCCGTGCCGCTCTTTCTGCGCGAATCGTACCTGCCTGCCGAGGCGAGCCGACCGCCGGAAGTAGTAAACCGTAGAGCGACGCAGTCCCGGGCAATCGTTGGGGGACCCCCGGCGCGGCCAAACAATGGAAGGAATGTAACGCGCTCTCCCCTGTCGACTGCAGCGTTCGTTTATTACGTTTAAGTAGAAAAATGTGTCAAAAAGCAAAAAAACAACTTTATACTTCCGGGGTAATCTCTCCGCGCGTATCGTTTTATATACGTGCACGCGCATACTATTCTATGTGTATATTATTGATAGCAACGTAGACGAATTGTTGTTAGACGTAAACGATGCTGACGATGTCGATCCGGGGGGAAACGCGATAGGGGCCCACGCGACGGCGGAACGAGACCTGTCTGTGGTACGCGGGAAAAAGAAATCGGCGTTCTTTTTTATACTCTCCTCGATTTTTGTCTGTTCTTTTTTCCCCGTCTTTCTATCTTTTTCGGCTTTCTTTTGTACTCTAGAGTCGCGTCACGCGAATAGAACTCGTACCGATGATGATGATGATGATTATGATTGATGATGATGATGATGATTATGGTGATGAGATGATGATGATGATAATGATGATACGGTGATTAATCTATTAATCTATCCCCTTAAATGTTAATCTCTGTTTTCGCTTTTACTTGAAGGTTTTGTATCGTCGCTACTAATTGCAGTGGAAAGAAACAAAAAAAAAATATACGCAAAACGCACACGCATTTGACACCAAACCGAACGATCTACGAAAAAGAAATCTTGAGGATCTCCCCTCTCACCCCCTTTCCTTTGTCCTTGGGAGGAGGAAGGAGCTGGAGTTTGGTGGATGAATTGAAGAGACGCGTCGATAATGTAAAAAACGTATCGTTTATTTGCTTGAATAATCGAAAACTCGTTATTATCGCGAAAAAACATATTTACAAATAATCCTGTGCAAACTTAACGAGAGCTCTATTTACAATAACAGATTCGTACGCACGGTAGTCTACCGCGATAGAGAGTTCGTGGTGTGCGTGTTCGACGGGATTTAGCGCCGTGTCACGTGTGGGATCCACGGGACGATCCCGATAGATCCGCGCCGCTTTGCTGTCGCGTCCGGACAGCCAGACTGACCTCGCTCGAAGTCGATTGCACGCGATTCCTCTTCGGGTGGATGGATTCCTCCGCGCAACGAAATAAACGTACCGGTTCGTTGATAGACGTTACTTGCGCTGGAGCTTGAGGAGGCGCGCCTTCAGACCCGTGGCGCTCTTCTTGGTCTTGGCCACGTTGTTCGTGGCCCCGTACGTCTTTCGTATCTCCTCCATTCGCTCCTTCATGATTCGTTGTTGCTCCTTCTTCCAGATGTCCTGCGCGCGATCACCGAATTACCAGTAGAAGATCTCAGTGAACGCTAACACTTACTGCGCCGTGAACCCGCCACGCGTGAACCTTGCCCGCCTGGTACCTTGAAGTCCTGACAGAATCCCAGCCAGAGGACGAAGAACGCGCTCGGATCGGCCTGGTCCAGGCTGGATCCTTTCGGCGTGTACTGGTAGAACCGCATCACCGCCTTGAACTTGCTCCTCGCCTCCTGAAACGCCTCCTGCTCGTTCGCCAGCTCCGCGGTAGCCTCGCGCACGAAACCGTCCATCTTCGACTTGAACGGACCCGAGGCCTCGGGGTCTGACTCCACCACGATGTCGCACTTTTTCACGCAAGCTGCGCACAAGGACAGAAGAATAAGACTCGATCCAGACTCGAAGGTCAGAGGAACCTTTCGAAAAACGAGATGACGTCGCTCACCTTGCAACTCCTTGCGCAACCTCTCCAGCTCGTTGGTTATGTAGTCGAAGTTGATGTTAGAGGCAGCCTCGATGTCCGCTGGCTCGGGGACAGGCAGCGGGAATGGCGACTCGAAGCTGTAGTCCTTCTCCTGGGCGAGCCTCGCTCTCACCACGTAATGAAGCAAAGTTATGCCGGGCACGTTCGACTTGACGTCCCTCAGCTTGCCGAGGATCTCGAGGCCGAATCCGTCCGCCTGTCCCCGAGTCATGTTCCCGCCGTTCATGTAGTTCCCCAGCGTCAGGATCAACGCGATCACCTTTCTCAGCGAGGCGGAGTTGCAGAGAAAGTCGCAGGTGGTCCTCAGGTTGGTCAGCTTGTTGGACACCGAGGTGATCGCGTCGTGAAACTCGCTCTGGAACATCAGGCAGGCTATCCTCTCCGCGAAGCAGTTTATGCCGGACAGCTTCTTCAAGAACACCTCGGGCTGGTCCAGCGGCACGTCCGGAGACATTTCCTCGAACGCTTTTATGTCCTCCAATTCCTTGGCGGTCGGTCTCTGAAAAAGGAATCCCGTTTTCGAAACGCTTCTGTAAGAATCCCCGAGTTCGAACGGATACTCACGATCTCGTATATCTGTTGCAGCGCCTCTAGCGAGACCACGCTCGTGTCCAAGTTATAGACCGCGTTCTCTACCTCGTAGAAGTCCACGTGCAAGCTTTTCTCCAGGATGCCCACGGTTTTCGAGCGCTTCGAGTCGAGGATCTTCGCTGGCTGCACCTTAGAAGGCTTCGTGGAATCGTCCGCCTTTTTCACAGGCTTTCGCTCGGTCACCTGACGCGAAAACAGACCTGCGAACTCTTTCATGTCCAGGTCTTTCTCTTCCTCTAGCTCCAACCACAAGGGTGTCTACGGAGAAAATAATATTAGTCCTTTCTCTCCTCCCCTGCAGGCTCCTCCCATCGTTCGGGGTGGGACCTCGCAATTACAAGCTACATAAAAAGAAAAAATCTTCCCGCGTTCGGAAGCTTTCGATGCCTAGACCACGCCTTTAAGCTCGACTCTGGGCGTGACTAACTCCGCCCTTAAATATATTAGCCACGCCCCTAATCTCTCACCGGACGCGACCGTCTCCGCCCTGAGAGGACACTGGCCACTCCTCTACTTTTCAAACATAGTCTATACTCACTTGAGCGGGGGCATCTGAAGCTTCGACTGAACCACGTTCCGTCGGAGCAACTCGAACCAGTATCCTCGTCCAGTAGAGCGGCTTCATGGGCACTTCTGGACACATGGGTTCTTTTCTCATGCCTAAACGAGTAAGAGCGCACTGATCATCGCGATATCTCCCTTTCACGCGTCACGAGACACCCTGCGTCCTGATACTCACACGCTCTTGCCGCCGAGTTCCAGCCGCCCACCGGCGGGGCGGGCAGAGGGCAGGGCCCTCCCGGGGCTGACGAGAAGGCTCCCGGAGGCGGAGGCGGTCTGGGCGGCCCACCCGGTGGTCCCATGCCTGGCGGAGGTGGAGGAGGCGGTGGTCCTCCGAGCATTCCGCTGCCAGGTGGAGGTGGCGGCGGTGGAGGTCCCCCGAGAATGCCTCCCATTGGCGGCGGAGGTGGTGGCGGAGGTATTCCCCCGATCAGCGGCGTGCAAGGGGGCGGTGGAGGAGGCGGTATCCCTGCTGCCATGCCGGACAACGACGGGGCCGGTGGCGGTGGCGGGGGAGGCGGTGGAGGAGGAATCGAGGAATCGCTGAATCCGCCTACAAGCGATGCGGCTACGGATGGTAAAGGAGGAGGAGGCGGAGGAGGTATGGAGTCGTTCATCGGGGTTGGAGGGGGCGGCGGAGGAGGGGGAACGGAAGAAATAAGGCTGCTCGTGGGAGCGGGGGACGGCGGCGGCGGTGGAGGCGGTGGAATAGGTGGCGAAACTTGCGTTTCCCTGCTCAAGGGCTGCAGGGGCGGCGGCAAAGGCGGGGGTGGAGGAGGGGGCGGAGGAATCCCGGTTAACGAGGTTAGGCTCTGGGACGGAATCGACTGCGCCGCCAAAGGACACGGCGGCAACGGCGGCGGGGGTGGTATGGAAAACGTGGGGACAGCGGGATGAGGCGGAGGCGCGTTGACGGGACGGTCCAAAAAGGGCGACGGAGGCGGCGGTGGAGGGGGAGGAGGGGGCGGAGCTACGCTGGAATGGGCGGGGGGAGAAGGTGGCAGCGGCGAAGCCGACATCGGCGACGCGCGAGCGGTCCTCGTCGCCGCTTCGCTCTTCGCACCT
Organism: Lasioglossum leucozonium; assembly: GCA_028454225.1. NCBI lineage: Eukaryota > Metazoa > Arthropoda > Insecta > Hymenoptera > Halictidae > Lasioglossum > Lasioglossum leucozonium. The sequence goes on from CM052214.1 coordinate 5,009,710, forward strand.
TTCGCGAAGTTGTCCAAACCATTACCAATCGCGGGTTCTTCTGGGATCGACTCCTGAACGCTGGACCTGTCTGACGCGGCGTCCTCGACGCTTCTCTGCCGGTCTCCGCCCCTTTGCTCCGGGAGCACGGTCAGGGGAGACGTCTGCGTGGACTGGCCCTGCACCGTTGTTCCGCCGACGTTTCTCGTTAGCTCCCGGAGCTGCTCGATCTCGCGTCTCAAGTTCTCCTTCTCGGAGTCGCTGCGGTCGCTAGACTCGACGTCGTCCTGAAAAACGTCGTTGTTCATCGTCAAAAGGTCTGCCAACGATTTTCGACGAGAACTCACAGTGACGGTTTCCTTGGCAAGGCTGCTGGGCGCTTCCTTCTCGAACGTGATCGATCCGAGGAGCCCGTCCGCGTGCAGTCTGGAGCACAGCTTCGTCGCGAACTGCTCGATCTCCTCCTCCGTCAGTCTGGACTTGAGCTGCTCCGGCAACACGGAGATCAGCGTCTCCACTATCCGCCTCTCTGAAAGATGGAAAAGCCCTCTTTCAGACCGTCCTCCGCCCCTTTCTCCTTTATACCGCGACCACTCTCTTTGAACATCGAAAGCACCGGCGAACCTATGTAATATTCAACGACCGACGCATTCTATTCCCGACAGCGACGCACAGCCGACCGGAGCTACGCAACGTGTTCAGGCTTTCAACGCATTATCTGCCGGCGATTATTTTCTGATTTCTTCAAGAAGTCCATGGCTGAGGAGTTTTTTAGGGGAACCTCAATCGCAACGCACACCCGATTACGTGATTTAATAGTTTTACTTAGGTGATTATTATTAAAATATCCATTAAAATAATCTTTTTCTCGGGGAGTCGCGGTAGCATAAAGGTTGGAAACCGCTGATCCACGCGATGCTGATCTTCCGATGAAATTTTTCAGTGAACACGAACACCTAAACATTAGCTCCGGATAACTGTCTGATGCTCAGCACCTCTCTCGGCCTACCTGCTACACCATCATCATCCAGACTCCGCGTCCCTGGACCAGGAGACCCCGTGGAACTCGACTGACAGTCGCTCGCACTCATTTCAACCGAACAATTATTATTAGAAATAATATTTACGGATTATTATATTATATAATTATTATCATTATATTATATATTATATAAACGGATCCTCGGAATCGGCGAGCACATCGACGCGCTAACCTCCGACGGAGATAATTGCGAATCGTCGACCGGTGACACTGTCGCGCTCGGACGATGGATCATCGCCTCGTAAAAGATCGATAACCCGATTGTCTCTGACGTCACTGCACGTCGCGTCGGATCCGATCAGAGTGGTCCAGTCGCGTGCAGCTGTCCCGAAACGTAGGATCTTTCGCGATCGCCGCGAAAGATTCACGACTGCGACACGTGGTGGGTGACGCCTCCTCTTATCGCTGCTGTCTTATCGACGACCCGTTAATCGCTCGTTTATCGTCGCTCGTCTACTTTCGCACCGTGACGACAGATTCCCGGAGCCGCAATTACTATCATTCGTGAAATCGACGTTGACGGCGTCGGGCGACTCGTTTGTCGCAAAGTTCGATTGTTCGCCGATTCTATATTGTTACTCGATAGAAAGTCACAATGAACGTCTACTGCAACCCCGCTGGCAAGGGTAGCTTCCTAATAATTGGTTCAACGCTAAACCTATCGAGCACCGAAAATGTTTCAGCTTGTAAAAACGACAGGGCTCTGTTTATTCAGATTTTTGTGCTTGGATGAAAAATGTATCGAATCAATTTCCACGTAACTTTATAATTTCGGTAGACGTGGCAGACCTTGACCTTGACGTTGTTAAAGTCACCTTACCGGCGCTCGCTGTCTATTAAAAATTTCGAATGCTTATTAAAAAATTGAAATAACAATTGTAAAATATAAAGTCGGTCATTTGATCTTCAGTGGTCGGTTTAGCATTGACGAAGAGCTAACTCCTGCGTTCCCCGGAACCCTGGAGTTCCATAAAATATCCTAAAGGGTTCCATGAACGTACATAAAATATTCAAGGTAATACTTGTTTAACATTTATCATAGTAAAAGAATGTTAAAACGTTTTTCCTATCAAATATTATGTTCGAAATTTCAACTATTCTCTTTTCTTTACCATGAAATGATTCGACTCTGTCTACTCTACAGATAGCTGAAGAAGGATTACTCACCGGCTCCCGGTGGCAGCGGGATCGGCTCGATCTTCTGTTTCGTCGGACTCTGCTCGCAATTCTGGATCGGGAGCGGCTCCTTCTCGGTCGTGGGCGACGTGGCTGCATCGGTCAGTTGCTTCTTCGCTTCCTGCTCGTCGGGATCGGTGAACACGCTGTCGCTGGACGACTCCTGGCTAGGCGGAGCCGAGATCTCCGACACGATCACGCCCTTGTTAGCCAACCGCCAGGAGTCGGTCACCAGGACCATCGGGCCTTGCCTCTGACCCGGACAGGTCACCGGCACCAGGAGAGTGTTCGACGCATCGAATTCCGTCGCATCGAGTTCCGTCGCGTCGACCTTGTCCGACGATCGTCGACGTTCGTCCTCCGCGTCGATCTGCTCCTTTCGAATCTCGACCGGTTTCTCCTGCACCTCGGACTCGGGAATCTGTTCGGACAGTAGTCCACAGCGTTCGGTGAAAATATTCGATTGTACGCGCGTCGTCGTTTCGAATCGTTGTTCGCGCAGAGGAGATACGACACGCGTGCAAGGTCGGGAGATACAGCACGTTTCCGGGCGTACGTAAGATGAATTAGACTTCGCGATTCTTCACGTACGGAAATTCTCTATAAATTTTATATTAGGGGGACCGAAAAGTAATCAAAATTTTTATTTTTCTGGCGAAAAACATTTATTCGTTAAAAAAATCTTAAATAATGATCAACAAAATAATTCCCATCATTTTCTAACACGTTTTGCCAGCGTAGGGGCAGGTGTTCGATTCTCTTTTTTAAAAAAGTCCCTCGACGCAAACTAACTGTGAACGAGCTCATCGAAGAAATTTTGATTAGTTTTCGGTCCCGTTAATAATAAATTTATTTTTTATAAAATTATCCGGGAAGTCGTCTGGGAAAACGATGTACATATGTATCGAGGAGAGCGTTACTCGATTCCGAAAGCCGATCGGAAGTGTAAATTATCGCGTCCGTCCCAATTACTCGCAATCGTCGCCTTTAATCTTTACCCTCCTCCGGCGACCTATTAACCCCCATACGCCCTCCCACCCCGGGCGATAGCGCCACGAAATGTCCTCCCGTTGCTGCGGTCTCTATTTTCGTTCTACAATTCGATTCCGCCAACAGCGTCTAGCTCGTGGCCATTTCTTTTTCACAGTACAGAGAACTGGAACGCAAAATTGAAAAAAATGGACGTACATCCGCAGTTCTCGAGGAAACCGGAGGCCACAGAGATATTAGGTCGTCTAGCGAGTTCGTGTCTACTATTTAAACTTGTATACGCGTACCTCTGAAGTCTACGAAAAAATGTAATCACCCACTCGTCTGTTCATCTCTCTCTCTTCTAATCCCTTCGAGCGTTTATCGCTCTATGTTTATACAACGCAGCACGAACTCATGGGACGACATAATGTTCCAACGAAGCAAGTAATCGAAAAGGGGCGGAGACTCGAGAACTTGGCGAACGAAGCCCCGAAGAATCGAGAAGCGAATCGCGGCATCCGCCTCGGCAGCAGCCCTGACCTTTCTCACGGCGGATCCGGGAGGCTTCGGAGCCTGTCGCTTGCCATGGTAGGTTGGCCTAGGCTTCTCGAGCTTCTCGAGCCTGTCTAGCTTCTCCTCGTGTCTGACGGGGGGCCGCCGGTTTCCTGGCTGGCGTGTCCTCCGTGTCCTCGGTCTCGGCGTCTTCCCCCGTGTCGGTGGTGTCGCCGAGTCCGTCGACGGAGCCATGGACGCTGCTGGCCGTCGCGTCGCCGGTCCTGCCCTTCTTCGTCTTCTTCTTGGCCTCGCTCTGCAGATTGCCCATGGCTCGAGCGACCGTGACCACTGTCCTTCGACGGACGGCGGACTTCGGCTCGTTTGACGCAACTTGGACCACCAGGTCCCCGGCACAGAACGCTCTGATCGTGTTGACACAGAGCCGGGCAATGTCGCGCAGCGTTGGCCTGGTTTGCCGCGGCTGAACGGCGGCTGCGCCCCCGCCCTCATCCACTACCGCTTCAGCCTCATCCTCCACCTTGCCCTCGCCGTCGCCCTCGCCCTCGTCCTCGTCCGCCACCCGCGCGTCCATTCACGGTCGATACACGGTCGCCGCACGGTGCGTCGCCTACGGCCAAAACCAAAAAACCATCAGCATTTTTCGAAACGCGAACGCCAAACCCCTTCTCCTTCGGTCGCGCGTTTCGTCTCGGAACCTGACCCACCCCGTGCGTTTACTTCCTCTTTTAGCTTCGACGCGAACCGTCCGCACCCTCGGAACCATTCTAACTCGAATGGTAAACGGTTTCGAGCACGTCGTTATGTGTTTGGTGATTTATTGGGTAAATTTAATAATCCAACAGATATTTGTAAGTATGGACAAACCAGAAGTGATGCTTGAATCTGGACAATTGAATTTTTATGGTATAAACCAATAATTTAGAGATTAAATAATTGTTTCATGTATTACGAGGCCGGAGTCTGTCCGCTGTAGCCGCGCTCCGATTGGTCCGTGTTGCTTGTTAATAACGCCTTTCACTGGACGAGATATCACGACGTCGAAGAAACGATGCTGTGGACGAGGTGTCTCGTCACTATGCTGTCGTACGTGTGACACTATGGACGAGATATCTCGTCGCCATGATTTCGTTGTACATTTCTACGGACGAGATATCTCGTCACCATCATTTCATCGTATAATTCTATGGACGAGATATCTCGTCGCCATGATTTCGTTGTACAATTCTATGGACGAGATACCTGGTCACCATGATTTCGTCGTACAGTTCTTCGGACGAGATATCTCGTCACCATGATTTCGTATATGCGATACTATGGACGAGATATCTCGTCGCCATGATTTCGTCGTACAATTCTATGGACGAGATATCTCGTCGCCATGATTTCATCGTACAATTCTATGGACGAGATATCTCGTC